>JAPDVU010000002.1:3488339-3489887 GCA_026230045.1 Corynorhinus townsendii
CGCTCAACCACTGAGCCAGCCCGCCGGGCGACAATGAACGTGTTTTAATGAACAGTTTCTGAGGCTCCCGGCGGCGTGAGCTGCTAGGCCTCATTTCCTGCAGGGAGGACAGCGAGTCTGGCTGGCCCGGCCCCTCCAGGACCCCAGCGCTCATTTCTTTCTCTCGGCACTTACCAATCGCGTGCTGCCTCGTGTCCACCTGCACACACTTCCCCGGCATTGAATCTCATTCATTCTGCCCCGTCCGTCACCCTCCCGTGTCAGAGCCACAAAGGGGCTGACCGTGATCGTGTGTCCTGACCGTGTTCGTGTGTCCTGACCCTGGGAGGCCCCTGCGTGCCCACATAGGAGGAGTGGGGCACCCACAGGCCAGATGCTGCCTGCCAGGACCCCCGGGCGGGATGTGACCTCAGAGTGTCCACTGGGGCCGGGGGCAGGAGCCACCCAGGCTGCCAGCTCCTCAGGCCCTGTCGCCAGGACCCCAGACAGTGACCCTCCCGCCAGTGGGCGTCCCCCTCCCACTCCGCAGAGGGCGGGGTGAGCGGGTTATGCACCAGCTGCTCTGGCTGCAGGGCATCCCAGAGGCTTAGGGACGTTCGGGTCTCGGCACAATCCGGAGCCCTCTGGGGGCAAGGACCTGCGCCCGGGTAGTGCCTGGCACAGAGGGGCCACTCAGGAAATCACAGGAAAGAGGGCAGGAGGCGGGGGGGGGGGGAGCAGAAATACCCAGGGGACGCCTCTCGCTCCTCCCTCCTGCCTGGGCACCGTGCCCCTCACCCCCTGGGTGAATGGGGCCTCTCTCTGGTGCTTCACTTCCTCTTTAAAGTGAGGGAGGGGACTTCATGGCCCCCAAGTAGCGTCTGAAGGGACACACGCTTTGTGCCGATGAAGTCACTTCAGCGTCCACCACGGGTGAGGCGTTCAGTAGGCAACACCCGCTTCCTTCTCCCCAGAGCAGACCCTGCACCTCAGCGGGCAGGCTGCAGGGGGCAGCACCGAGCCGGCAGGGCCTCTCAGCAAGGCAGCCACTCTCTGCGCTCTTTGGGGTCCCACAGGCTTCTTGTCTTCAATTCTGGGGCCCGTGGTGAAGGAATCCCCTGAACTGCAATGAAGGATTTGGTTATGACAGACAAGCGATACTTCCACGGGGGGCCTATACCAGCATCCATGTATATATATTGACTTCGGAGAGGCAGGGAGCGGCAGAGGGAGAGAAGCATCCGTGATGAGAGAGAAGCATGGATCGGCCGCCTCCTGCACGCCCCCACTGGGGATCGAGCCTGCCACCCGGGCCTGCGCCCCGACCAGGGATGGAACAGTGACCTCCTGGTTTATAGGTCGATGCACAACCCCTGAGGCCCGCCGGCCGGGCCGTGGTCTTCTTCGAAAAGAGGGATTTAAAAATGTGTAGGGGCTTCAGTGTCTCAGCCCTGCGGGCGACAGTCCTGGCTCGGCCCTGGGAACAAACAAGCCAGGTAACAACCGAGGACGAGGTGCCCAGAGGACGCGCTGTGGTCGGGGGGGGGGGGGGGGGGGGTGGGTGGGGGG
>JAPDVU010000002.1:4134987-4472843 GCA_026230045.1 Corynorhinus townsendii
CTACCTCTAACCCTAACCCTACCCCTACCCCTAACCCTAAACCATAACCCTAAACCTAACTATAACCTTAACCCTAAGCTTAACCCTAACCCTACCCCTAACCCTATCACTAAGTCTAACCCTACCCCTACCCCTACCCCTAACCCTAACCCTACCCCTAACCCTAAACCATAACCCTAAACCTAACTATAACCTTAACCCTAACCTTAATCCTAACCTTAACCCTAACCCTAACCCTACTCCTTACTCCTAATCCTAACCCTAACCTTAACCTGAACCCTAACCCTATCCCTAACTTTAACCCTATCACTAAATCTAAACCTACCCATACCCCTACCCCTAACACTAACCCTAACTCTAACCCTAACCCTAACCCTAACTCTAACCTTAACCCTAATCCTAACCTTAACCCTAAGCCTAACCCTAAACTTAACCCTAACCTTGACCCTACCCCTTACTCCTAACCCTAACCCTAACCCTAACCCTAACCTTAACCTGAACCCTAACCCTATCCCTAACTTTAACCCTATCAATAAGTCTAACCCTACCCCTACCCCTAACCCTAACCCTAAACCTAACTCTAACCTTAACCCTAACCTTAACCCTAACCCTAACCTTATCCCTATCCCTATCCTTACCCCTAATCCTATCCCTAACCCTAGTCCTAATCCATCACCAAGCATAACCCTAGCCCTAACCCTGCCCCTAGCCCTAACCCTGCCCTTAACTCTAACCCTACCCCTATCCCTACTCCTAACCCTATCCCTAACCCTGCACCCCAGCGTGGTCCCCAGGCTAGCAGGGGCAGCCCCCTGGAGCTGGTGGGAAATGCAGAACCCACACTCCCAAAACCTGCATCCCCAGGGGAGCGTGGACACCTGAAGACTTGGCAGGAGGGGTGGGAGCGTCTGGTCTGAGGGAGCAGCGAGGCTGATGGGGTCCACGCCTGGGAAACTGCCTGCGGGTCAGCAGTGGGGAAGTGCCCTGGGTCAGGTGTGTGTGCTGTGACTTTGGGGAGCACCTGGTCAAGTGGGCAAGGTGGGCGCTAAGCTCCGGAGGGCAGGCCCTGCATGCTGCTCACCATTGTACCCTGAAACCAGCCCATAGCGGCACCCAATACATCGTGTGGGATGAAGCTTGAGCGGGGACAGGGTGCGCCGTGGAAGGCCACAGGGGAGCGCCCAGGGCCGTGGACACGTGCTGAGGGTGCTGGGGTCTGGGGGCACTGGCACATTCAAAGGGGCTGAATGGACAAATAAGGCAAAGCAGAGAGGTGGACGCCCCTCCAGAGCAGGGGTCCTCCGTGGGGTAACTGTGCCCACCTGGGCACACTGGCCATGTCCGATGACACTTTAGAGTGTCACAGCCGGGCCAGGAGGAGGGCGTTCCTGGCATCTAGAGGCCAGAGGCCAGAGATGCTGCAGAACACTCTTCGCTGCCCAGGGTGCCCCGCAACGAAGAAGCCGCGTGCCAGCTGTGCCCGGCGGAGCGGCGACAGAAAGCAGAGGGGCTCAGCGTTGTTGACTTCTGGTCTCTCAGCGGCTCTGCTGTGCCCTGTGCTGGGACCTAAGACCTCGGATGGCTGTGGGGACAGGGCACTGGCCAGGCTGACGCTGTGCGGGGAGCCCTCCCTGTCCAGGGGCAGGCATCCATAACTGGTTCCAGTCCCTCTTCCCAGATGCCGGTGCCCACGGCCCTGCTGGCCTCGGCCTGTTGCCTCTGCCTGCAGGACCTGTCCCTGTCCCTGCTGTGGCTGGAGGAGGCTCCCACTGGCTGCAGTGAGGCAGCCTGGGGGCGGGGAGGGAGTGGGCTCTGGTAAACACAGCTCAGAGACAATGGCTTTTCCATGGCAACAGCTCGCGAGCTGGGAGAGCAGCTCCTGCCCACCCCAACCTGCTGCCACTGGGCATGTGCAGCCTCCGTGTCCCACCCAGAGAGCACGTGGCCAGGAGAGTTCGTTTCCAATCCCCGGGAGGGAAGTCATGGGAAGCCATCCTAAATAGCTCGACTTTGCTCAAGCAAACCAGCACCGTGGGTTTGCAAAATACTGGTGCCTTTTCCTTTCTTCTCTGGTCTCTCCCTCCTTCCTGCTCCCCTGTTGTTGTTGTATTAAAAACGTAGCCTCTGTTTTCCATCTGGTTTTATCCCGATTAGGCTATTTTCCTCAACATTTTTCCTCAGTGAGTTTCTCCAGAATATATAATCTTGTTTTTATCGGACTGTTGTAAGCTCCATGAGATCAGAAGCTGTGTCTCTCCATCTATCCATCCACCAACCTATATACCAATCCACCCAACCATTATCCATCCATCCATCCACACATCCATCCATCCATCCATCTGCTCATATACTCACCCACCAGCCTATTCATCAACCTATTCACCTACTTACCCATCCATCCATTCGTTCACCCATCCAGCCAACAATCCATCCACTTCTCTGTCCATCCATCTACTCATCAGCAAACATTCGGAGTGCCTGCTGTCCGCCCGACCCGCAGGTCTTACTCTCCAGAGACCTCCTTCTCCTGGGGACTAGACATTCACAATGCAAAGTGTTAAAGGCAGGTTGAATGGTATGTACAAAGTCCCGTGGGACCAGAGAGAAGCTGCTGGCTAGCTTGGGGGGTCGTCAGGAAGATCTCAAAGTGGAGGGGCTCATCAAGAGAGCCTTGAGGGCTAAGTGCGGGGCAGTGGGACCAGCATCCGTCTAGAGGGAACAGCTGGTGAGGGGTTTATTGAGACTGAGACATGGGTTACTGAAGTGAGGTGGGGGCACAGGTGTGTGGGTCTGCATTGAGAAGGGCCTCCAATGACACCCTGGGAATGTGCATGGACTCTGTCAACAACGGGGAGCTGCTGAAGAGCCGAGGGGGTGAGTGATGTGGTCAGCACGGAGTTTATTTTAGCTAAATTCCTCTGGGACCACGAATAGGAGGCTGAGAACTGTGGCTTCTCCAACAGCAAAACCACAGACACGTGGCGATGCTCTCCTGAGTGTTTTAAAATTCTCCCTGAGGTTTAGAAACCTCTGTCTGGGGTCATGCGCTTGTTGCACAATTCCCAGCAACACTCAGGAAGCCTCCATGTGGGCAGGGTGGCGCGCTTGGCCCTGGGAGGGAGGGTTCCCCCTACTAGCTCCGGAGTTTTGCACACGTGGTTGAGAGACCCCTGTTACCCAGCAAGCTCATCCTGATGAAGCACGTGGCCTTCGGAGCCAGACTGAATGGTCCAAAGCCCGGCTCTTCCATTTGCATGCTGGGATAGCCTCCCTTCAAGAGGTGGAGCCTAATATGCCCCCCCCCCCGCCCCCGTGTGGACTGGCCTCAGTGACTTATTGTACTGAAGAAGCAGAAACAGAAGCAGAAGCTTGTGTGGCTTCAGAGATGAGCTCATCAGAGGCCCCGTGGCTCCCGCTCTCTATTTCTCGGATCACTTGCTTTGGGGAAAACGATCTGCCATGTTGTGAGGACACTCAACCAGCCTAGAGAGAGGCCCATGTGACAAGGAACCAAGGCCTCCGGCCAACAGTGAGGGAGCCACGTTGAGAAGGGGACCCTCCAGCCCCAGTCCAGCCCCAGCCTTCCGATGCCTGCAGGCCTGGCTGTATCTGCCACCTGGTCAGAGGCCCTGAGCCGGAACCACCCAGCCAGCAGCGCCTGGTTCTCCGCCTGGGAGAAGACACGCTTGATGTTGACAGCCGCCAAAGTTGCGCGGCGATTGGTAATTAACACAGAAGCTGTGTGCCCTCGGGCCTGCCCTCCTGCCACCCACATCATCGGCGGGATAAGAACGCTATCAACACTGTACAGAACCGAGGCACGACGTTCTCTCCGTCATGGAGGATCAGCAAGCATTGTGTGAGCTAATTCACGTAACGTACTTGGCGCCTGGCGCAGTAAGTGCTGGATGAATGTTAGTTTTAAGGTTACTAGTAGGGAGTGCTGGAATTCGGGCAGAGGTAGAAGAGTGGGGAAGAGCTCTTGCTGAGTGAATGGAGGTGGAAACCAACACTGCAAACTCAGCCAAGGAGTGGAACGTTCACGGCCAACGAGGGAAGGGATGAAGGACGGACCTGCTTGGGCGGGCGGGGAGGAGGGGGAGCAATCTGTGCCCTGGGAGTGCCCTTGCCCAGCACCCCGTGCATCTCAGAAATTCTCATCCACTGTCCCGTCGGGTCCTTAACTCCACAAATATTGTTTAGACTGTCTCTAAATTACCACAGACCGCGTGGCTTCAAGCAACAGGAAATTACTGTCTCACACATCTGAGAGTCAGAAGTGTGAACCAAGGTGTCTGAAGGCTCCAGGGAGGGTCCTTCCTGCCTCTTCCAGCTTCTGGCAGCTCCCAACATTCCTTGGCTTGTGGCTGCATCACTCCATCTCTGCATCCATCGTCATGTGGCCTTTTCCTCTGTCTTCTCTGCTGTCTCTTATAAGAACACTGGTTATAGGATGTATGGGCCTCTACAGCGATCTCATCTTGAAACTATGAATTATATCTGCAAAGACCCTTTTCCCAGTAAGGTCACACTCAGAGGTACTGCATATTTTGGGGGGCCACCCATCCCCCGCCTACAGATGGGCTGGTGCCAGAGCAGTGGCCAGCCTGCCAGGAAGGTGATGTGATGCGTTTCCAGGGCCGGGGGGTGGGGGTAGGGAGGCAGGGCTCTGGCATTTGCGTTCACCAGCTCTCTCTCGAGCTCCCAGCTCCCTCCGCTAGGGAAGCATTCTCCGACTCACACCACCACCCTGATTTACATCATAATCTCTTCAGCTGTGTATTCTCAGAGGAGGACGTCAGCCACAGAACATCACCAAAATGCACACCGCAGCGCCCAGCGAGCCCCACAGAAAAGCCAGATGTGCGGGAAAAGATGTAGCCGGGCTGCAAATGTGGCTTCCCCGGCGACAGAATGCCCGTGGATACCCATGCGACGGGCGGTGGGTGGAGAAGCCTCCATTGTCAAGATTCCCATGGCCGAGTGCTCATTTCCCTCAATGAGGGCAGCATCCCATTGGATGGGGCCCGCCCACCACAGTATGACTCGGCTAATCGCATCCTAGGGATCCCTTTTCCAAACAAGGCCACATCCTGGGTAGCGGGGGTTAGGACTTCACCATAAGAATCTGGGGGACACAAGTCAACCATCACAAGCGTGACCACCGCGTGGCACCGGCGCTGAGGGGAGCGTAGGCTGATAGGGGGTGCCGTCTCCATCGCCTTTTGCAGAAGAGGGTGGGAGCGCAAAGCTGAACACCATTCAGGTCAAAGGAGAGGAGTGGGTTAACGAGTGACCGGTGTGGGACAATCAGCCCGCCATTCAGAGCACAGAGCAGGCTCAGGCCGAGCCCAGCTGGACACAGACCTCGGGCTGGGAGTTCACTACTGGGGGTGGGAAGGGGGGAGGGGGCCAAGTGTATGGTGACGGGAGATGCTGTCACCCCAAAAGATTTAATATGAGAAGGTCGACTCTTAAAAGACTACAAGAAGACATAGCAGAGTTATTTTATGTTAAATAATTTAGGGACAGGGAAGGCCTATTCCCACAATATAAACAATTCCTATATCCCTAAAACGTAAGCATTCCTATGACACAAAACGGAGATCCCATAAAGGAGAGTACTGATCAGTTTCACGACACAAAATAAAAGTTTTCCTCAGGCCAAAGCTTACAAAAGTAGCAAGTACTATGAGCAGAGGAAGCCACGAGACAAAGGACAGACGGAGAAACGCATTTGTAAACCGTACAGTGGACAGAGGGCTCATTTCCTGCACGTCCAACAAACCTTTCCAAGTCGATATGGAAAAACTAAAACCCAGGAGCAACAACGGGCCCAGGAAGACGGGGGCCGGAAAAGCAACACCGGTAAAGGTCTCACGAGGTGCTCTGCGCTCTGGGTCGTGCGTGCCCCGTGTGGACGCAAACGTGTTTCTGCAGGCGCCCCCCACCCCCCGCCCCCGGGGAGGATGGCGCACCTGTGGGGCAGCTGGCAACATCTGTATCAGCATAATATGCAGACCTACGAATCTCACGCCCTGGGATCTAGCCGATGGAATCCAATTCCTTGTAGTGCTTTTTGGTTAGAGAAAATGTAGGAAGCTACCTAAATATCCATCAATAGCATAAAATACATCCATAAAATGGAATATTACTTTGCAGTTTAAATATGTTAATGTGCTAAAAAGGATTTATAGTATACGTTACATCTTCCAAAAAGCATTAGCCAGGGGCAAAATGCATGGCCCCGTGTGCGTAATCACATGGAAATATGTACCCGTGCGTGTGGACATATGCTCGCCTGGGTCTCGGACAGTTCTGGAAAGCAGACGAGCCACCGTGCGTGGTGGTTCTCTCTGGGGAGGGACGGGAAGCAGGGGTGGGAGGGGTGTGCTTTTCACTACAGGTTCTTTTAGGCTTTTTGCATTTCCTACCGTGTGCAAGCGTTACTTTTAATGTCAAGGCATTAAAGTCACAATTAAAGAAATGAGGAAGAAGAAGCTGATTCTCCCCGGCCATAAACAGGCTTTGCTCTGCGCTGCCCTGAGGAGCTCTCCATGAATACACAGCTGAGCTCGGCGGCCGGCAAAGTTAACTGCTTTAGACGGAAGCGGAGAAAGCGGGGCCCATCACCCAAGTCACGCTGGCTACGCAGTGGGCAGACGAGGGGGCTCTCATGTGGGAAGGCAAGCGCTGCTACGATTTAGAGAATCCGCATCGGATCTGGTGTTTCCAGCGTGTCACCTGCACACGACCCCCCTCGTTCGCTGCTCACCGGGACGCAAGTGCAGACATGGGCCTTTGCACTTGACAAAGGCCGCAGCTCCCGTGCCCCCGGTGCCTGGCCACAGACCGGACAGCTCGGAGAGGGAGAGTGTGACGTGAGAGCTGGGGCAGGTGGGGCCCAGCCCGGCGTGCGTGCCATCCCTCAAGGCGTGTGGGTCCAAGCTCCTCAGAAAGGCGCTGCCACTGAAGGTCCCTTCTGAGGGGAGGGGCCCAGGGGACTCATGGGGGTGCCATGCTGGCCGGTCAGGAGCTCCATCCTCCAGGCCACACTGTCCTCTAACTGAGCCCGCAGGAGCCGGGAATGCTGGCGGCCAGTAGGGCGGTTACTGCCCACTCACTCCGGGCGCCCGCACCCACGGGCCTTAGAAGGACAGGGTGCCAGGAGCACCCTTCCAGGACAGGGAGGCCCCGAGGGCTGCGGGATCTGGCACTCACATAGCCCCAGGCCCTGAGCGGTGGTCCAGGTGCTGGTTTGGTTAGTGTGGCAGGCGTGCCTGGCCTGGCACAGCTGGGCTGGGAAAATGGGCTGCTGGGAGCTGGGAGGCTGAGTGGGCCCAGCTAACAGCTCAGCCACGTGGGATCCTAGGCCACAGGACGGGTTTTCCGGGTGACCACGGCTTCCCCCTCAAATGTCTGTGTACACGAACGGCTTCCCACTGAGGCCAGGCAGCGTGCTGAACTGGGGGGCGCCTCCTTCCTTCCCGGGAGCACACCGAGGGAGGGCCTTGCAGGGACCCGTGTGTCTCCACGCACCTCCGAAGCCCTCGGGGACCATCTGTCCTGCCCCGCAGGGCGGGCCTCCGGAGATGGCACGGGGACCTGTCCCGCTGCCCTCTCTCAGATGTGGTTCCAGACAGCCACGCGGTTGGGCGTTTTGGCCTTTAAGTTACAGCTCCGGGCTTCTCCGCTCAGCGCCAGACCCCACTGTCACAGCTTCAACACAGCTTCCAGCAAAGCCATCTCCTCTGCCCATGGGCTGCTTCTAGTCTTCTCTGGGCTGGGAACCCAGTCAACCAGGCGTGCCAGGATTTCTTATTAGGAAAGAAAGAAGCAGGCTCCGCGGTCCTCAGGCGAGTCAGTTACCGGCTGGAATGCTCCACGCTGGATGAATGGACACGTGCGGTCTCTCGTGGTTGCATTTCTCTCCTCACTGCTGGGGCCTCAGCCGTATTCTGGACTCTGGATGGAGCACGTTGCCAGATACACAAGTGCCAGATGAGCCAAAAGATTTTACGTTCTACTTACAGCATCCTCAACGATTCTGGATGATTTAAAATGCGTTTGTTCACTGAGTCCTACCAACCAAGATGGAAGGCGTCCCTCCTGCCTGACCTGTTTCAGGCATAAAACACCGGAGTGGGAAGTTGAACTTCTTCATGCTTTTTGTGTACCTGACTCTTGTAGGGGCTTGGGCGACAGGTGCTGCTTCCCTGGTAAAGATAATTTTAGAGCCAAAATGTTCCTACTTGAATTCCATGCGATGGGATTCCCAGCTCATCGTGTTGAGATTCAACCTGAGGGAGAGCTGCCAGCTGACGCGAGGAGGAGCACCGTTTCTAACTTGACATTCTTAGAAGTTCGAACCATCTGACATTGCACAGGTGAGCAGAAGTTCTGAGCACCGGGAACATACCGGTATTTTAAAAGCAGCCTTTGTTTTTCAGTCATCTACTACATTTCAGGATCTAAGCTATGTTCCTTTATTTATTTACTAGTGGCCCGGTGCATGAATTCACGCACATTGAAAGGGAATTAGTTAGAAGAAATGTTTTAATATCGATATTCGATATTATAATAGAAGTATCAACCAAATTCACAATCAACAATGACAGATCGAAACACATGCATGAGATTGGTGCCAGTGAGAGAGTTTTATATATATCGTGCATGCACAAGTCAACTTAGTCTTGTATAGATATAGAATAAACTTGCTTAATTAGACCTGCTTTCTGATTTAGCTAAACTTTTTCCAGCCCAGTGAAACACCCTAACTTCTCTTTCAGGTAATTGTCAGCAACACAGCAGTAAACATCAACATGAAGCAGATTATTGTAGATCATGCAGGGAGAACAAGGGGTAAAATATTTAACTGCAGCAGTGTTTGACTATATTCTGCACAGTGAGAAAACCTGAATTCACTTTCAAGGTCCACCATTTCTTACTTCTTTTCAGTCGGGTCAAGTTTCTAAGCTTTCTAAATCTCCGTTTTCTGCCTAATGAAAAGAAAATAGGATTCCACTGAGTCTCCTATCTACCTACTTTGGACTTCTGTGAGGATCAAATGAGATGAAGCACAGGAAAACTCTTCACAGACATTAGGTTACAGTGTAAGGTGTTTGCACCTGGCTATAAAGCAAGTCGTGCTCCTGGGCTGAAGAAACTGCAAGGAGGCTAGTTGCTAGGGAGAGGAAGCTGGGCATTGCTACGTGATGTCATTACCCAGACTGTTGGACACTTAGCATATTAGACATATATATATTTTAAATTATATTTTTTAGAGAGGAAGGGAGACAGAGAGAAAGATAGAAACATCAATGATGAGAGAAAATTATTGATTGGCTGCCTCCTGCACACCCCCTACTGAGGATCGAGCCCACAACCTGGGCCTGTGCCCTGACAGGGAATCAAACCATGATCTCCTGGTTTATAGTTTGACACTCAGCCACTGAGCCACAATGGCCAGGCCTATGCTACGTTCTCTTATATCCTTCGTTGAATAATCACCCAAACCAAGCTGGGCAGGTATTATGCCTTCTCCTCTGGTTAAGGATCTGGGGTTCAGGTAAACCAGACATCTTGGTCAAGGACAAGAGCAGCAGGGTCAAGGCATGAACGTGTTTTGCGATCACAGGTCCAGAACTTTCCCTGGCGAACCTCACACTCATTTCTCAGCCCAATGGAGCTGGTAACATTACCCACTGCTGGTGACACACACTCTCCCTGACCCAACTTTAGTCAGCCCCCTACGAGCCCTCTTCCCAACTAGTTCTTGGCCTTCCCGTGTCTTTGCATCACCCAATTTTATCAAAAATCCTGCTAAGTCGGTGCAGCCAAAACCCCACACCCTCAATATCACCATCAAGACTTGATTGGGTTCCTCATCCTCCTCCATCCCCCAGATGATGGCGGGTTACCCCAGCCCACCTTCCCCAAGGATCCTACTAGGTCAGTTTAGGATAACACTGAATAAATCCCTCCAAACCCTGATGTTTCCTCTTAGTATTTTTTCATTCACTGGCACCCTCCACTGACAAGTGGGTTATAAGTCCCCGCTCGCCTGTGCCGCATTTGGAATTGAGCCCAGCTCTGTACTGAGCTATTGCAATAGTTCCTGATTAAAATCTGCTTTTCCTGCTTTGACTACTGTTGGGCTCCGTTTTCCCCCTAACACTGGCAGGGTGTGCTCTGTGATGTTGAATTCTAATGGCCAGGAAGATGGGGAAGACTGAATGCGGTAGAGGAATGCGGTGTCAGATGAGATCCCTGACATTATTCATGAAGAAGACCTGTTTGTGCAGATACTTGGCTGGAAACCAGATACCTGGTTGCCTAGTGAGTATCTTCTCTTCTAGTGTTTTAGAAAAGGTGTTTAGTAAACACAGTGACATTAGGGATGGGAGTGTTGGCTAAAGTGTCAGATCCAAAGAGAGCATCAGAGAGGTTGTGTGGAGAAGTCTTTGCATATACATTGAACTAATAGAATTCAACTGTAGTGAAGATATCATTAAATATGTGTCAAGGACATACATAAATGTGTATATTTGCATGTATACGTGCATATAATGTCCATATATGCATGTATATGTACACATATATAATATGCTACTGTATCCTTAGGGAACTTAATTTTGGGTGGATGTCTTGGAAAGACGAAAGACAGTCACTGCAATCAACGTGAGGTTGCCCTCATAAAAACCCTTTCCTTTGCAGTATAGTATTATGCAATGAAAATGGAGTTTAGTTAACATGTTACCCATTACTTTAAAATAACCATGTATTTGAAAAAATTACCAATGACTATGATTTTTTTGTTGTCATTATGAACTATTCCATGTCTAGAGGTTTATCATTTCCCATTAATTTTTTTTTATATCAAGGCTTTCCACCCTCCAGCAGGTACCTGGCCTTGGAAAAGCTGGCTTACTAATGACTGGCTGCTCTGCTTACATCCCGAGGGGAGTTCCCAGTGAGAACCCATTCGAGGGAAAGCGATGCTCACTAAGGTAAGCGCTACGTGCCACTGTGACTGGAGCGTTCGCTACAATACCTCTGAGCCAAGGTCCAGGGGTGGGAAGAAGTACATCAAAGCACGCATGGGCCTTTGGGAGGTCTTCCCGCTTAGCACACTAGGTTGGGTCAGTGACTGGAAGGGTTGAGCAGTGTCCCTCTGGGAACCGTGTGGACAGCAAGCTGCCTGAGGAGTTTGTAAGGACACCTTTCTGGGTAGACCGAATCCCATAACTACCAGAGAGAGAGGCAGGGCTGTGTTGTGTGCCTGTGTGATTGACAGCCAACCTCGAGTGTTCTCCCTTATGCTAATTACTGTATGCTCTGCCCAGCCTCCTAAGGACAAGGGGTGAGGGTACTGGCAGAGGGCAGCTGGGACAAAGAAGGGCTATTCTGGGTTGGAACAGAGATTAGGATCCTCAACCTCCAAATGAATTGACCTAAGAATAAATATTGTTGGGAGAACAGTTGGGACCCTTTAAGTAGTGGGTGTACTTTTTACCCCAAGAACAACAAGAGCAAGCAGAAAAGGACACGGGAGAGTCAGTGCCAACACTCGTGGAACAAAAACGTTCCCAGTCTTGTATTCTTTTCCCTTAAAACACGAAGTTAATAATAGTACTGTTTACTGATGAATCTTTGCTTTGAACAGAAGTTCAATTTTAGCTCTTCTCAAAGGTCAGGAAACCTCTGCTCCCTATTATATTCTCATTGAGGAATTGCAAATGCGAAGTGCATGCAAATGAGTTCATCTCTGGATGGATAGGCTGCCTCTCCCTCCAGGGAGGTGCCCCTTGCTGCGGTGGGCAATGATGATGGGGGGGCATCTGTCCAGAGTAGAGAGGAGAGCTCGCATACCGCTGGCCCACCTCCCCATCTAACACGTTCCCTTTCTGTCCACTTTGCATTGGGTAGTAATTTGTTTTATGTCAGTCCCATCCACCAGAGCTGGGGAGAGCTAAAGCGCCTTTGGCATTTTGAAATGGCTGGGGGAAAACACGCCAAAGAAGAATAATGTTTTATGACACGTGAAAGTGATATGTGTCCAGAAGTAAAATTTTATCGGGACACAGCACGCTCATTTCTAAACGTTTGCCTCTGGCCACTTGAGCGCAATGCTGGCAGAGTTGAGTAGTTGTGACAGGGACGCCACCAAGTCTGAAATATTTACTACCTGGCCCCTTACAGAAAACATTTTGCCAACCCCCTGCTCTAACCTGTGAGTTCCTTAAGGGCAGGACTGTTTTTCTGACTTTGCACAATGCCAGGCACATGGAAGGTTCTGGAAAATCCTTGCCTGCAGATGGAATACATTTCAGTCTAAGACGCCTTGCCTGTTGTTTTACCTGCAGAAAGGCCTGGAGCAGGCTGTTTGGCCTCATCCTTCGTTAGGGCAACGGGCGAGGTACAGTGAGAGCCCTTCTTTATGGGGTAGAAGCTTGGGTCAAGGGGTCACCCTTCAACTCTGAGCTTCCGTGAGCCGTGGCAGAGGGGAGAGGATTGTGAGTGGAACCGACACCATCACCAGTGCACGGAGTGAGGCGGAATGGAAGCTACAAGGGACACTGGCTCCGGAGTCCAGTCTCCTGGCCCCAAGGGCGTGCAGGGGACCAGACCCGCCTTAAAAAGGGGAGCAGGGACCCTACTACTTGGCACAGCCTCTTGTGTGATTGGAGACCAAGTTCTGGGACAAGTTTTCCTTTAGGATCCCTGCTTGGAAGCATCTGTACTTCTATGGGTAGTGTTATAAGAAGCGTGGCAAAGATTGAATGGGAAAGGATCCCGAAGCATAAACAGGCTTATTCAATAAAATGTGTGTTTAATTTTTAAATTTAATGATGGAACAGCCTCCCAGGGAAGGCAGATGTAGCCCTGGGCTCTTGGTGAAGTGGAGGTAACATGAATGCTTCGGAGTCTGCGGCACACTTAGAAAGGCCAGACCCTGCATTTTAAACAGTCACTTACGTACTCATCCCTTTTATTGAGCACCTACCAAGTGCCAGATGGTGCTGTAGAGTCTGCTGGGGACATCCAGCCGTGTGGCCAATCACCCACAATGCAGTGAGACACCGTGGAGATTGGTAGAAATGCAGGGGAAGCAGAGAGGGAGGACCCCTGGCCAGGAAGATTCCACGGGGGGCAGCATTTGCCAGGAGATCCGGTGGGCGAGTAGGAGTTATGAGGAGGGTAGATGGGGGAGGATATGCCTGGTGGAGACAATATCACAGCCCATGTGCAGGCCAGAGGCAAAGTCACCCAGGTGTGCTCAGGAGCTGCAGCAGCACACACATGTGGAGAACCTGACAAGGACCCTCCGGGCAGTGGCATGACTGTCACCTGCGAAGAAGATTGGTCTGTGTCTTCAGCTACTCAGAAGGTACTGAGAATGCTGGAGTGAGAGGAGGGGCTGTGTAGGTTACAGTTTGACAGCTGCGAGGAGGGGAAATTGAGAAAGGAGAGCCTGCCCTTAGGGAAGCCGGCATGGAAGCAGTGGGATAGTCCGGGGGCAAGGACTGGTGGGGGAGCCAGTGCTGTGGTCAAGACGCTGGAGCAGAGAGGACGTTTGGATGCTGGGGACAGGCATGAGTTGGAGTGGACAGACTTAGCCAGGGCCGCCACACAGCTGCGCAGGTCGGACACTGCACATCTCGCGACGTGGAAGGGGGTGTGGATTTGTGTATTTATGACGCAGGTTCCCAGCAGATGTCAGTCCAGTGCCTGACAAAGGAGCGACATGGGCAGGCAGCAGTCCAGGACTTGGGAAAATGGTTGGGAGTGAGAAGCCCGTTTGGGGTGGGAAGTTGAAAAGTGGCAATGGAGGTGACAGACAATTCTTTCTAGAAGTGACGTGGAAAGGAGAGCTGAGAAATGGGACATTCCATGATCGCAAGAGAAGTATAGTTCTATTTTTGATTGTTCTTAAAGATGACAGATCTTAGGGAATATTTTTGTGTTCATGGAAATAAACAATTAAGAAAGGAATTGACGGTGGAGGAAAGAGAGAAGAGAGTGCTGTCTCAAAGTCTTTGAGTCGGGCGAAGGGATGGGGTCCAGAATTGGCCTTGGGTGGCACAAGGCTGTACAGCAACAGGAGGGAAGACCAATAGTGCTTAAAGGCCCAGGCGGCCATGGCGGGTAAGGTCCTGTGAGGGTGCCAATGTTCCAGTCTGACTTTTTCTATTTTCTCAACTAAGTGTGAAGCCAGGTTGTTATCTAAGAGGAAGTGGTTTTGGAAGAGTGAAGAGAGATGAGAAAGTGAAAATCATGATTTGGGTGGATGGAAAAAACCCTAGACTAAGTATTTAAATGTAAATGCACGCTTCCTGGATTCACTTATGGATTTTGTTTCATCACAGGAAGAGACCCTAGGGCAGGCCACGTGAGAAGAACTGAAGACAGCGGCACATTTTTCTCTAACACCGTCTCTGTCTCCTGCCCACTGAGCCACTGCCTTCCCACGTTTTGGATGCTCATTGTTGATGAGATGCCCCTTCCCCTGGTTGGGCAGGCATCAGACTGAACTCAAGGAAAGAAATGTGGCTGTGTCATTCTACCCTTCAGTGTGACGATGGAGGGCACTTCGCTTTGCCGGCGTGGGAACTCAGAGTGCCCACCGCGAGGCTCTTCAGTGTCAGGGATATGCATTTCCAGCCCCAGGTGAGGCTCCAAGCACAGGGAGTGACTCAGATGCCTTCGCAGCAGAGGCTGGGACGTTGTATTGGGCACGTCCCTGCCCTTCTTTGCTCTTGGCCTGGTTTGTTGATGGCCTGTCAGGCTGCCTACCTCCTCACATGTAGTCAGGACCCATCTGTGTTGGTTTAATGAACGGACTCCCTTTCTTCCCTTAGCCCTGGGGGCTGACAAGGGGTCTTCAGGCCAGGCTGAATGTGTGGAGGCCCCTCTGGGCGAACACAGAGGAATCATGCTGGGAAGACCCAGAGTTTGGAATCTTTCTTGTCTCAAGTTGGAACTTGTGGATTCTTAAGAGTTTCTGCAAGAATCATGGACCAGCATCATTTTTGTTCTCCTTAGGTTGTACACCTTTTCCAACTTTGTTTGGAGAGACAGATGATATATATATATATATATATATATATATATATATATATATATATATCTCCAAGTATCTAAAACAAATACATGATAATACTTTATTTCTACTTTAGCTCTCTGAGTTGTAAAAATATAGTTAATTTTGGTTCAATGAGAACATAGCATTAACCCATTTTAGATTCAACCTTTGGTCTTGTCTCTTTGGACCTCCCTACTGTGTGTTCTTCTCTTAGGTCATTATCCACCAGTCCCTCCTTGACCCGTTAACTTCCATAGGTACCTACTAATATCCACCCTGTACAAAATGTGCTTGAGAAAATAAAAAAGAAAATAGATTTACTTAGCAAATGTTTAAGTAAAGTCTTCTAAGAATGGTCTCAGCGACTAAAGAAAAATGATGATGATCATCAAAAGCCCCAAAATGTCTTGCTGGACGTACAGTAGCTGGGGCTGGTCAAAGCCTGAATATGTGTGTTATAGTGCTTCCTAGCAGAGACAAGTGGATTCTTCCCTCCAAAGGCTGGACTTTATCTTTTCCTCCCATTTAGGCTTGTGAGCTGGCTGCTTGGTTGTACTTGGGGTTATGCTTGGCATGGCACCGTGCTGTTTGGGATGGCCCAGAGCATCATCTGGCACAGTCACCTTATAACAGTGAATTGGGCAGAGTCTGAGAGCATGAACCAGTAGGTGCCCTTTCAAGAGACTCAATGCCAACTGTGATGCAAGAGCAGGTTGCCTCCGCCCGCCTCCTGCGGTCTGGTGAGGTGAGCCTGATGGGGAAGCCGAGGCCAGGAATAGAAAGAGAATATATCATGGAGTCCTAATCATCAGTGCATTAATAAACTTTAATCAACAACTACTACTCTAAGTGTGCCTTTGTGTACTGTCCTCCTCTGGGCTGGCGGGTTGGGAAGGTGGGCAGCCCTCAGATGGAATCCTGGCTTTACCACCTCACCAGCTTGGGGACCTTGGGCAAGGTACTCTCTCCCCCAACTCCCCACTTGAGAGTCAACCTCTTTACTTGTTAAATGCGGATGATGCCTACCTTTTGGAATTTTGAATATTGAAAAAAAATCTATATAAAACATCTAAAAAAGTACTAGGTATCCAGGAGGCACCTAATGAGTGGTGGGTGAGAATAGTATGGCTCACAGGATCATTTGACTCACTCTCTAAATTTATTGAACACTCACTGTGTTCCGGGTCCGAGGATGTATGATTTGCATGTATTATCCCATGGAATTCTCTTATAAGTTCCATTCTTATTTTTTCAATTTAATTTTTTCAAATACAGTTGACATTCAATATTATATTAGTTTCAAGTTTAAAACATAGTGGTTAGACATTTCTATAACTTACTAAGTGTCCCCTGGATAAGTCTAGCACCCACCTGGCACCATACATAGTTATTACAATATTACTGACTGTACTCCCTTTGTTGTACTTTACATCCCCGTGTCTGTTTTGTAACTACCAATGTGTACTTCTTAATCCCTTCACCATTTTATCCCAGACCCCCAACCTCCCTCCCATCTGGCAACCATCAGTTAGTTCTCTGTATGTTTCATTCCCATTTTTCGGAATGGAAGAAGAGGTTTGGTGATAGGAATGTGGTATGTCCAGTCACATGGATCATCAAAGCTGGAGACAAAAATTGAATTCAGATCGTCTGACCTTAAAGTCTCAATGAGTGAAGATGGAATTTAAGGGAGGGACGAATTCTGCAAAATAGCTAGCCACAAATTCATTTCACAGCCAGTCGGGAGCTAACAGCAGTGTGTGTCTTGTCAAAATATTAGCGTGACGTTTTGTATCAGGCAACTTATGCTCGATTTTACTGTGGCAACAAACAACCCACATTTCAGTGGCTCAACCTAACACAAGGTTAGTTCTCAGCCATGTTAAGAGACCCAGGTGACTTGGTGGGGGATCTACTCTTCAAAGCCAGACAAGGATCCGGGACGACAGAGACCTGTGCTTCTGTGAGAACCATTAACGTGGGAAGGGAACATGTTATATGTTACCTTGTAACATTTCCATGAGAGTGCTAATCATGGCTATGCTTATAATGTTGGGGCAAATGTGAGTCACAAGACCATGGTCAAAAGGAACAGGAAAA
The DNA here is from genome assembly GCA_026230045.1 of Corynorhinus townsendii. NCBI lineage: Eukaryota > Metazoa > Chordata > Mammalia > Chiroptera > Vespertilionidae > Corynorhinus > Corynorhinus townsendii. The sequence goes on from JAPDVU010000002.1 coordinate 4,152,173, forward strand.
TGTGACCCTGACGTGTGTCTGGAAGGATGAAAGCCGGGCATATCTGGTGGACAACACTAATGGACACCCCATGTTTTAAACCCTAACTTGCACAATGTTTTAACTCAGTCCCTTGGTTTTCAAAACCACGTGGGTATGTGTGATTATATTATTTTTCTCAATTATTTATTTCAAGCCCCTGTGAAAGAATGATATTTGTCTGTTCCATGGACATCAGGCACTGCCATATGACTTGCTGTGACTAATAGATGGTGAGTAGAAGTGAGGTGTTTTGCCATTTCCCTTCTTGCCATGAGAACGGCATGTTCTACATAGGGCTGCTTTTTCAGTCTGCAACCTGGAGTAAGCAGGACGTGAACAGAGCGCCAGCTGACATGTGCTGTGAATGAGAGATGACCCTTTGTGTTTTAAGCCCTTGGAGTTGTTTGTTACTGCAGCATGACTCAGCCGAAGCAGATTGCTACAGTACATTTATCGTCCTTCGTAAACAGAGAACAATGAAGTTGGCCATGTAGAAATGAACTTCTTCTAGTACAGTCTGCTTTGCTGAAGTGCATCTATACTTTTAAGCAGAAGTGTCTATCAGGGCTTATTGTGGAAGTAAATATTACTTAGTTGAGTTGAGCTAGCAACACAAAAATACATTTTCCAAATTGAGGTTTCAAGTGATATCTCAGAGTACTTTTGAAAAACCTGGGAGGGAATTGGGAGCATAGACATGTTGTTTTCAAACGCAGACGATGGGTCCTGTTCTCACTGAGCAGTTGCCTTAGAAGACCTGAGAATAATCTATATTCATGGCCACTTTAGGCAGAAATGATAACGATGAGATGTTACTATTTATAGGAATGCGGAGTCTCTTCTGAGCCCAGTGATCCTCATTAATTCAGATCCACTGATTTGTAATTCATATCAGGTAACTGGGGCAGAGGCCAGGCTGGCATCTACTCTCACGTGGTGAGTGTGCATTTCTCGTGCTGGCTGTGTCCCTACAGGTTAACATTTGCCATTTGACCATTCAGAGGGCCTTCAGAGGGAGGCTCTGGTATTCCTGTAGAGGTACTAGTTGCAAGCTTCCTGCAAACAGTGGGGCCGCTCCCTGGGATTGGCCCATCTGACTGCCTGGCTTCCCATCCTCATCAAGCTCTGCCCTCTACTGCCTATGCAGTCTATGGGGGAAGAAGTGATCTGATAGAATTTGGGATGCTGAAAGGTCACCAGTGAGATAGGTGCCACTTTTGTTCCAATTTTGGAGTGGCAAAACTGAGGCATAAGAGAGGTTGAGTAAGCCAGTGAGTGTAGCAACCATGGTTTGAACCCAAGATGGTTCCAACCCGGCACACTAAATAATACAAAGAAGTATAGATTAGATTGAGCTATAGCTGAGATTACTTCAAAAAGAGAGGTGTACTAAATAATTAATAGAACAAACAAGATTTGTAAGTAGGTTGATGTAGGGTGAGGAACAAGGGCATACTTAACTGGAGAAGAAGCACCCCTGGCTGTTTAGGTGTGTGTGTGTGTGTGTGTGTGTGTGTGTGTGTGTGTGTGTAATTTATGTGTTTTCCCCCAAGAATTCTCTTCCGGTCATTAGAAATCGCTGGGTAAAACTGCTTCACTCACACATGCTGTCGATACTCATATTACGGAATGCCCTAGGGAATAATAAAGCTCTATTTATTTAAGGAGACACTAATTGGAAACTTCCCACTATTTGATTGTCCTCTCTTAATTTGAATGTGCATTTCTTTCTAACATGAGTGTTGACTTTAGAGTTTGATTCAGAGCAATGTATAGGTGCTAGTTCATCTGCCTCCGCCCCCCTCCCCCCCACCAGCCCCCTTGGGTTTGAATTCTAAATTGTTCATATTATGTGATTGTCACTGGCTTCTACTGAACTTCCATTTTAGCAGCTCCTCATGGCCCATTTGGAGAATGAAGAACAATGAATTTTCTGGAACTGGTGTTTTAATAATGAAAAACTTTTATAATTATCCAGTGTTTTGGTCTTTTCAACCACAGTAATATTTGGTAACCTCGATGCACTACCTGATATGGGCCATTCAGTGCCTTTTAAATGATAGGGAATGTTTCACAGCGTCATAATGCTTAGCAGAGCTGCAGTGTTCTTCCTTTTGGAGGGATGGTGGAACACTTTAAAACTCCATGTGTGCCCTACAGCATCCAACCTCAGGCTGTTAGGACATTTGATGAACGAGAACACGGTGTCCCCAAACTGGGGAGGATCACAAAAAGTTCGCCATATCTGGGGAGCAGGTGTTACCAGTTTTCATGCAGCCAATGACACTACCCGGGTGTATTACACCCAGGTGGACATTTTGAAAGGAGGCCCCGAATAGATCACGTAAACCTAATGCCCAAAGAAGGGACTGTTGGATTTCTTGATGTTGATAAACGGTAGATTTCTACTTAGGAAAAATGCATTCACATCTTTGAATGCTTAAAAACATTACTCCTCATAGAGATATACCAGGTGATTTTTACCCACGTGCTTACCATTTCAGGTCTCATCAACTAACTGTTTTCCCAAGCCAGGCAGGTAGTTGGGGTTATAAACTCTTAAGAGGAAAACAGTAAATCTGGAGAAAATGTCTTGCCACTTGAGGGATGAGCAGTAACTTATCCAAAGGAGGAAATAAGGGCTGTGGACGGTAATGGCTATGAAACATCACTACTAGAAACAGCTTAAGGGGACTGAGATGCTAAGCCCCAACCGCCTCACCCGAGCAACGCCACTTTCCAGCTGCCCGAGCGCAGGAAATCCCCTGCTACAGCCACGGGCCTTCTTGATCACAGAACAGGAAGATGGCCCTCGGAAATCAGATCGGACAGAGCAACTATCCTCCCAGGCGTATTTTTGTAGACATTGCGCACCTAATTTCAATTTCAGAACTTTCTTGGCGGCGTTATCTTCTTTTAATACACGGCTCTTAAAAACTCATGGGAACACATAAAAAATTTTAAAACGAATCAATAACATGGGAGACCAGCAGAGAAACCTTAAAGGAAAAGAGGAACTAACGGTGGAGGCAAAGAGAAGAAAGCCTGTCTGCACATTAAACACTAGCTGTCTCTACCGAGTCTTCATGAACCAGCAGCACTCGCGTTGCAAAAGGCACTAAACCCGGAGGCTGAGCCACCGTCAGGGGGCGTGGGTGTCCACTTCCGGCTCTGCCAGCGGCCATTTGGCCTTAGCCAAGCCTCCATTTCCTCAGCTAAGTAAGAATACAAGGACTCCTTCCAATTAAAAAGTGCTATGATCTGTCAGGTGACTTTCTTCATGTGGATAGTATTATTCTAGCAATGGAACTGAGCTTTCCTGTGGCGGAGAACTGTTTGCTGACACCCACTTCCTGTTTGCCACCACCCACTTCCGGTTCACTGCCACCCACTTCCGGTTCACTATCACCTACTTCCATTTTGCCACCACCCACTTCCGGTTTGCCATCACCCACTTCCACTTTCTCCAGTTTTTCATGCGGTACTTAAATCTTCCAGTTTTCTTCTTTGAGGAAACAGTAAATGAATAAAAAAACATCGATGGAAGGGGAAGTCATAGACTAAGAGGCTAAGAAGAGACGCAACCAACCAGTGTGCAAACTTCATTTGCATCCTGAGTCAAACAAGCAGATTAAAAAAATCTTTTTAAAAGACATTTATGAGACAATTGGAAGTTGGAACACTTAGATATTAGATCTGAAGAGATGATCATTAATTATTTTTGGGGTCATAATGGTGTTATGTTTTTAAAAGGGTCCTTATCTTTTAAGATACATACTGAAATTTTTGCAGATAAAATACGATGCTGGGAGCAGTCAGTGAGTGATGAGATAGATGGGACAAGTTTTGGCCATAAATTGACAATTATAGTAATTAAATGATGGGTACATGGGAGTGGTTTATACTATTTGGCCTATGCTTGTATACGTTTTATAGTTTACATAATAAAAAGTGTAAAAAAACCAGATTGATGGGATTTATCTAAGGAGCACATTGGCGGAGGTGTTGGAAAGGGCTGCTTGTCATTGTTGCATAATCGCTGGGGGTAAATATGGAAGTTCATCAACCAGAAAGGCTGTGGTGAGGAGCCGGCTGGCAACGGGCCCAGCTCTGTGTGGCTGTCATCTAGCCTCTAGGCCAATTTACCCTCCATAAATAACAGTCCATATGAATGCTTTACTATTTAAATGCACATTCGCGCAGCTGCTGAGCGTGTTTGTTTACATAGCTATGAACCCTTCTGTAAACATCACTATCTCAAAATCGCCCATGTGTCAGGAATATAAAGGGCTCCCTTAAAAATATATATTTGTGGGATGAGACATGGCCAGTTCCCAGATGTCTGGGTGGGGGGGGGGTGTCAGAATTTTGCAAGGTTTGATTCATTTCAAAAATAGAATCACATGACTGGAAGATTCTTAGAGGTCACTGTACACATCTCTCCGAATCTGGGCAGAACTAGACTGAAGCCAACCACTGAGGATGTGGGTCTGTCTTTTGTGGATGCGAGTCTGCCTTTTATGAGGCCGGAGAACTCATCGAGTGAAGGTCTGGGGCCAGGGCCTGCAGGGCACTGGGTTGGGCAATATGCACACTCTACCTTCAAGGATCTTTCATTTTCTAAAAATGAGCCTGACTCTCAGTGCAGGGCAAAGGCTTGCTGCAGTGCTGCTGGCATTGGAATCGTCTGCCAGCTGTTCTGTGCTGAGCCTGAGACCCAGCTGACTGAAGGACTGGGCGGCCAGCCTCCCCAGGGCAGCGCAGCTCTCCAGAAATACCATGTTGAGATCCACGTGTGCCCACACATGGGTAACAGGAAGAGGGCACTGCAGCAAGGTTGCAATGTGGGGCTTGTCCTTGAAATAGGCCCGCTAACTGAGATCATGGATAGTAGTTTAAGGTCAACTAAGACATTTTTGAAAGGAGAAATGAGTAGAGCGGAAGCCGTTTTGTGCCAGCTCGCTGTTGTCAAGGCTCTTGGTGTCCCATCCAGCCCTCCAATGAATAATCAGGCCCTTGTGAATTTGTTTTTTCCTCAGTGTGCATTTGGTCCACATTAATTTTTTTCTGGTGACTTTGACTCATTGAAGCATTTCTTCCCCCAAGGGTCTGTTTAATGCCCACAAATACCAACTGTGTTTTTCATTCACAAAGAGAAGCATCCCTCTGAAGCTTAAGAGATCAGATGGGCTATAAGCTCTGAAGTGTATGAATTCCACCAGGAAAGGAACAAGACATGTCCAGCTTTCAGACAAGCCTAAGACTTTCTAGAACATTCTTCCCTTCACTTTCCAGAAGTTAGAAAACTTTTTTTGTTTAAATAGAAAATTAATAGGGGTTGCCTTTTTCCAGGAACAAAGGCAAGTGTTTTGAATCTTTTCTTTTTTGCTGGCACCTACCCCCTTTCCTCCAAGAAAGCAGTAGAAAGGCCGCGAATGCTCAGAGGCAAGCATCACTGTGAATTATCAAGAAGACGATGCCCCTCTCTTTAGAAAGGTTCAGTCATTACAAACTGTCCTCAGAAAGACAGGACCTGCCCCAGGGGAGAATGCCAACTCAGGGACATCGCAGGATAATTTGCTTATTCTGGATTCATGTATTTTTTTGAGATTGAGCTTTGGGTGGAGGGAGCATGAAGCTCAGCTCCTACAGTTTGGAGCTCAGGTGAACACCACTAACCAGAAAGTATCTATTTCCAGTGGCTTTTGCTTCTTGAGCTCAGAGATGCAATGATAACAAGGCTTGTCCACTGCCCTCCCTCAGGTCCTATTGGGAGAGTTTATAGTGAGAAATCTAATATTAAAATTGCATCATGAGTGGTTGGTTTATGCTGCCAGAGGCTGTGTCGCAGGGGCCACCACTAGGGGGATCCAGAGTCCCTGTGCTCAGACCCGCGGGAGAAGTTTCTGGTCTGTGGGAAATGACAGGGCTCCCGTTTTAAATTGTTTCCTCCCCTCTCTCCTGCCTCTCCACTCCCCCAAACGCACCACCATGGCTTCAGGAATACATCCGAAGTCAGGCTAAAGTAACAGACAGCCCTGTTCACATCTGTAGCAATCTTTTAGTATTTCGCAATAGTTATTCTTTACAGCTGTTTTCGGATTAGGTCCATGTTCCTTTAGTTCTACAGAAAGGAGCCCACTCACATCACCGAGCTCCATGCAAAGCCTGCCACTCACATTTTCATTGCTGGCTGCGTTGACACACTGGTGGCAACGTTTCCACCAGGAGAGAAACTTGCTAGAGGTCTGACCTTGCCTGCCGGGCACAGGCAGGCGGAGACACGGGACCAAGCACTTCCTTTTGAAGGGATGATGGACACCAGCTTAGGGGTTGATGAAGAATCTGGGGCCGGTCTGTGGGCCATGTGTTTTCAGATGCTATAAACCAACCCCGAGCCTCCAGTTGAGGACTTCAAAGCACAGAAGGGCAGATTGCGTAACGAAACAGGATCCCAAGGCTACTATCGAGACTCCGAAGAACAGTAGAGAAATTGATGAATTAGGGTTCTAGTTTATACGTTTTCTGTAGGACACCATTGCTAGCTTAAGTCAGCATTTACGGCTCTGACTTGTGGACTGTGACAGGTAAACATGGGCAGAACCGGTTTTGCTGCTGGGATGTATCACACGTGTAAAGTTCAGATATGAGGGAAGACTTCAATAAAAGCAGACCAGCTCTCTATTCTGAGAGCGGGTGATCTTCCCTAAAGCACACCAATGAAAGGTCAATGGGGTTACGACGAGCGGATCTCCGGCTTTTCGCTTTCCTGCTGGAGTTATTTACTGGGGCTGCAGGCTTGTGGCTGCTGGGGGTTCAGCAGGTAGACTATGGAGATAGACAGCAAGCACTCACTCGACATAAAACAATGCCGTGGGCCTTGCAAATGGCTCCCAGAGAAGAGGGGGAATTGCATTTTTATTAAAGCGATTTGTCAGGCTTCCTCTGAAAACCCTCCTGTCTTCTCCTGGCGTGGCACCACATAACCTCAAGTATTCAAACGGACCATGTTTCAGAGCCATGTAAAAGGTGCTTTAGCGAGAAATTTTAATTTACGTCAATATTTGGAAATTTAACATATATTAAGCAGTGTTTCTAAAACACTTGTTTATTAATTTGTTTCCAAAGGCCTTTTAAAAAGCGAAGGCTAGCCTTCTTGGTGGCTAGACCGGGGGTGATAAGCTACATGGGCATACTACGTCATGAAGTGAAGGGGCGGTGTCACCAGTGTGTGAGGTGCAGCTTTCCCATAGATAAGAATGTGAGACCCGGTTAGAAGGGGCGCGGGTCCCACAGAGACCCAGGAGGGGGGAGCGCACCTTACCTGTAGCTTCCACCATCCCTTCCAAGATGACCACGATCTCCAGCTCCTCTTTGGGCAGCTGGGCTTTGGAGATCTCCCAGAAAGGACTCTGTTGGTTGATCTCATGGCTGATGATGAGAGGCGACACCAGAAACAGCCGGTCGTCCCCGGTGTAATAGCCGACGTTGATGTCCGTCTGGTTCAAGGGGATGAACTCGCCCTCTGAGGTCTGTTTGGATTTGATCAGCTTGGCGCGGATGGAGGCCTCCACGATGTGGGAGTTCCTGAGGTCCCCGACGCGGAACATCAGGCACAGCTTCCCATCCCGCATGGAGATCACCGCGTGGGTGGAGAACACCAGGGTCTCCGCCCTCTTCTTGGGTTGAGATATTTTTACAAACATGCATCCCACCATGAATGCATTGACAATGGACCCCAACACCGACTGGACTAAGAGGAGAATAATCCCCTCCGGGCACTTGTCCGTGATGACCCGGTAGCCGTAACCGATGGTGGTTTCTGTCTCTATTGAGAATAAAAAAGCAGAGACGAACCCGTTGAGGTTGGTGACGCAGGGAGTCCATGATGGGTCCTCTATGTGGTCCATATCTCCTCGGATATACGCTATTAGCCACCAGATCATCCCAAAAAAGAGCCACGTGACTGTGTAAACCATGACGAAGATCAACAGGTTGAACCTCCACTTGAGGTCGACTAAGGTGGTGAAGATGTCGGTCAGGTAGCGGTAGGTCTCCCTCACGTTGCCGTGGTGCACGTTGCACTTCCCGTCCTTCCGCACGTACCTCTGGATTTTCCTTTTGGTCCGGTCTCGGCAGATGTGTCTCGGCAGGTCGTCCCTGGCCTGCTTAGGCAACTTTGGCTGGTGAATGGCCACGGGGCTCTCCACGTCCTGGTCCATGGAGTCGCCCTCCAGGACGTTAGCTGGTGGTTTGGAGAAAAGAAAAGAAAGACCAAATGAAATGCTGGCTCGTAGGGGATCATGGAAACCACACTGTGTGCAGGGTATGAACACGAAACCAAACACCCTTTGTGTCGCTATGCACAAAGCAGACAAAGTGAGTTTTATGTGGCATCGCCTGGACGGGCCCCGAGTTGACTTGGACTCCTGTGCTCTGCCGTCTGCCTTTGTGCAGGAGCTTCACCCCCTTCCCAGCAGACAGCTCCTGGCTGTGCAAGTGTCTCCTGGACAGCACGTTCTGAGAGTCAGCGCTCCGCCAGCTGTCTCCTGCTCCACCTGAGATGCCATGGCAGGGAGCTGCACACTGCGGATAAAGAGATGTTAGGGTTCAGACAGTCTCTGCTCCTCCACTTCGCAAATGTGGGCTCTTGGGCATGCTGTTTTTTATATCACTCCCCCGCCCCCCTCTCCCTGCCCCACAGATGTGGAGATGGGGCCTTTCAGGAGGTAAGTAAGGTTGAATGAGGTCATACGGTGGGTCCCTAGTTCTACAGGGCTGGTGTCTTTAGAAGAAGAGAAAGAGACACCAGGATGTGTACCCGGAGGAAAGGACATGTGAGGGCCGTGGGAAGGCAGCCATCTGTAAGCCAGGAACAGAGGTCTCCCAGACCAACCAGAGTCACCAGAAACCAACCCTGCTGGTACCTCGATCTTCAATTCCCAGCCCTCAGAATTGTGAGATAATAAATTTCTGTCGTTTAAGCCTCCCAGTTTGTGGTACCCTGTTATGGCAGCCCAGGTAGATTAGCACACTATCCGAATTCACTGAGCCTCAGTTTCCACACTTACAAAGTGGTGATCATCATGCCCAATTCATGGGGTTGTAGTTGGATGAAACCACATCCCTGCCTGGAACCGACATGTGATAAGTTTTCCTTTGTACTAAATTGTTCCTTTGCTACTTTCCTTATGTTTAGGGCGAGATCTTTAAATTGTCCCTCAGATTCCAGAGTTTAAGGAAAAGGTCTGGTTTTGGTTGGTGATTCAATGCCAAGGTTAAAAAAGTGGGGGGAAATCTCTCCTTTTGAGTGTTTACACATTTGGTTTGGTTTCTGCCTCCACGTTGGCTACTTGCAGTCCTGGCGTGTGGTTGTGTTTTGCTGAAGGCCCTGTGATGAGCGCCTCGGTAGAATCGTCAGCTACTCACGCACTAGGACGCCTCTTCCAGAATCTGCGTGCAAGGGGAAGTTGGGCGCTGCTGCTGTGGCCACACACGTGGAAACCACCGCGTGAAGCCGCTTGTTTGGCCAGTACCTCCCAAGCTCCCGAAGGGGTCTAGGAGCAGTTTCTCTCCTTCTGTGTCTGCTGACTCTGCCACGCGTCTTGTCCGCGGCAACTACGGCCTGTCCCCTTGGTCAAAGGAGAAAGGCAGCCGGTTGAGAAAACACTCAGGTGGTTAAGGAAACAGCTGGGGATGGGACTCGAGTGGCACCCACTTGGCATCGGTGGCGTAGGCCTGCTCTGCTATTTCAGCCCCAGGAAGAGGCCGCATCTGGTCTGTAGAGCAGACGGTTGGGTTTGGCAACTTGGACTTTTAGATCCCGGCCCTGCATAGCCTTTCATTTGTAAAGGAGAAGCTTTTCTTCTTCCTCCTCCTCCTTCTTCTCACTCTCCTCCTCTCCCTCTCCTTCTCTTCCTCCTTCTTGGAACAGATATCAGGGCAGGAGTGAGAGGGCAGCAGCTGAGGGTGGGACAGGGTGGAGGCGAGTGGAGAATCTAGATGGATGTGAAGGTGACGTCCCTCTCACTGCAACACCCCCCACAAGGCATGATGTTTGCGGCCCCGGGTGGTCACAGCTGAGTTCTCACTGTTAATTTTGCCCGGAGTGGGAGTCTCAAAATATCGCTTCATGTGGGACAAGCTCTGGGCTCACGCCCTGGCAGGTGGCGGGGGGGCCTTTGCTGGAGACCCGGCGAATGTCTTGCTCTGACCCGGGTGCTAAGCTCCTGACGGTGCAAAGCCACCCGTGGAGAAGAGGGTTTGTCAGATTAGCTGCTTTTTCAGCCTCCAGCGAGATTCAGACGTTAAATGTCAGGGAGGAAGTCCACGCCCGCCCCCACCACCCCCGTGGAAGCTGCTTTCCCCCCTTTTCTGGCTCGGCTGTCACTTCAAGCTCCAGGAGGGCGTTCTGAGCTGGGCGACCTGTTTGAACAGTCAGAGCGAGTAGGGTGAGTGCCCTGGGCCGTCCTGGGAGCTGCCAGCGACCCTCCAAACCTGTTCCCCCACTGCTAGCTCCGGACTGAGCACATTTCCTGGCCTCCTCCGCATTGGGGGGCGGCCACGGGCTGAATCCCCCCTTCTGCCCTTAGAGAGTGTACGTGCCCCTCCTGTGGCCCTGCCCTTCCACGGGGGTGGAGGGGCCTGGGTCCCGGGTCCCATGCCCGCGGCACAGCTGCCGTCCTAGAAGAAAAGGGAGTGTGTTTGCGCCATTATGCAGTTAGTGTCTGGTATGAACTCGAGCCTTGTCTTTCGCTTTATGGGCAGCAGCACCAACCGGGACAGGCAGAGGGCACCGTGATGAGGGCGCTGCGTGGGAAGGAGCAGGGGAGGGGAGAGGGGACCGGAGCGGGGACAGAGGCTTGCGTTTGGCATCTGTAACCAACCAGCCGGTGGGAAGTGTAAGTCATGTGTGACTTAAATGCCTTTTAAAAGCAAACAAACTAAGAAAGCCAAAAGATTTTGGGACGCGGTGGGAAGGTGGCCTCTGGGGTGGCCCGCGGCTGAGGCCGGGGTGCAGGCAAGGTGTGTCCCTGGGAGGATGGTGAAGGGGTTCAGAAGGTGCCACCCCAAACCTGCCGCTCGCCCTGCTGATTTTTTTGAATTAAAGGTACCTAAGAAGCAGCCGGTGCAAGAAGCACACGCTGACCCGCCTTGTCCCCCTGAAATCAGGAGCTAAGTCCCAGAGACAGGGAAGGTAGGACAGAGAAGTCTGCATAAACAAACCGCGTTAAACAAACCCATGCCGACCTGGTCACTCCTTCCCCATGCACAACCCAGAGCCCCAACCTCCCTGTCTTGCCAGTTCTTCCCCAATTTATTCTTTGTCTGAGTGGCCTAAAGACTTCCTGCTTCGTCACATCGTTGGGTCTCCTGTGAAGCTTCCCAGGTACATGGAAAAATTCAGTAACACGCGTCTGCTTTTCTCCTGCGAATCTGTCTTACGTTCCGTTGATTTCTTAGGCCCACGAGAGACCTGAGGGCCGAGGAGAATTTTTCTTGCTTTGCGACAGGGCGGGGAGGCCGGGCCTCTGGCCTGTAGTGGCTGGTGGGGAAACAGGCTCAGAGGCCAGAGAAACCAAAATTCTGTGAGGTGGAAATATCTGGGGCCTAGAAGAGGCTGCAGCAGGAGTCCAAGGAGCAGGGGGCCAGGGGTGTGGGGTGTGGAGTGGGGGCCCAGCTGGAGGCTGTGTCCAGGGCAATGGCAGGGGCCCTGGGCAGGGGAGAGAAGCTGCCTCAGCTCCAGGGTGCAGAGGCGTGCAGGGGGACCCAGAAGGGAATGCTCACGATGGCTCTCAACCTTTCTTTCTTCCCTGGAACCCCAGGGTGTGAATTGAGGGGTGATCTGAATCAGCAGAGCGAGCTGCGGCTGCGGCTTGGAGAGCAGACATCCTCTCTGCATTCCTGCGCAGACCTGGGTGCAAACACCACTCACCACCTCGGCCGCAGCCCCCCATGGTCCCAGGGCCCCCTGGCTGTCCACGTGGACCCCCTCCTCCCTCCCTCAGCTTCCCCCCCACCCGGCTGCATGTGCTTCAGCATCGTGCACGCAGGTTGACTGGGGCTAACAGTGAAGTGTGTACAGCGCACAAGAGGATCCGCGTGAGGCCCCGAGGCGCTTGGAGGTTCATAAGTTGATGCTCAACCACTGAGACATGCCAGCTGGGCCTTTCCTTATTTCTTATATCAAAATGAATTCCAAGTGAATTAAGGGTTTAAATGCAAAGAAAAAAAGAAAAAATACAGAGGGAGTGGAGATGTATTTTTATAATTCTAAAAGTTGGAAAAGCTGTTCTAACCATGATAGGAATCCAGAAATTATTTTAAAACACTGTTATGTTTGTCAATATGAACATTTTAAATGTTTGTAAGGAAAGTAGGAAGACAAACCAGCAAACATATTGGCAACACATAACATATACACTCCGAATTTACAAAGCAGCAAGCGTCCCATAGGAAACATGGCCACAGGAGACGGGTAAGAGGCTTGGAAGAGAAGAAGCACACAAAGATGACAAGCCCAGGAAAGACTGGCCAGCCACGGCAAAGTAACAGCCGTGCACACATAACAACGTCCTCCCCCCAAAGGTAGAAAGTTAAAAAGAAACGCCCGATGGGGAGTGTGTGTGTTGGGAAGGCAGTGGACGTGGGCACTCAGATGTGTTTTTGTAGGTGTTGACTAGCAGTCTTTCTGAAGGGCAGCTGACAGGAAGTCTTATGATTTAGAAAGGGTTAGATGTCTTGGATTAGGGGCTAGGCATTCCTCCCAAGGGAATAATTCCACAAACGGTCACCAGTTGCACACAGGGCTCTATTGCAGCCTCTCTTACAGCAGTGAAAAGTTAGAAACGATTGAAGGATCTATCAACAGAGCACCAGTTCAACACATTTTTGCACTTATCATCAATGGCATACTATGCGGGCATGAAAAATGACTTTCCAGTGCTTAGGGCCTTCACCAAGATCACCTTCTCAATGGCCTCTGTTGAACCCCCTTTGGAACCAGAAATCACAGCTGCCCAGTTCTCAGGTGCCCCTTCTGGTCCTGCTGTGCAATTCTTCGTAGCACTGGCCACCTTTCAGCCTGAGAGGTTATTTACTCTTTTACTTTTCTGCTGCCTGTTGGACCCTGTGGGGAGGGAAGTTCCCCGAGGGCAGGGATCTGTGTGTGTTATTCACAGATGAATCGCAGGCCCTGGAGCAGGTGCCCAGCACACAGCACCCTACCATTGAATGAATGGGTGTGTTCATTGACTTGGCTGGTTGCCCAGCCATAGCGCTAAGCGAAAAGGCAGAATAAGGAACATGGAATCCACTCTGCATATATTACCCTCTTGCAATAATGTGTGTGTGTTCATGAGTATGAGTGTGTGTGTGTGTGTGTGTGTGTGTGTAGAAGAATGTTTTCCAAGATGTTCATTTTGATCCATCTCTGAGTTGTAAGTTTGTGGGTGTTTTTGCGTTCTCTTTGATTTTTCTATATTTAGCTTTCCCCTTAATGTACTTCTTTCATCTAAAAAATAAGTAGGAAACATGAGGCCATTTCTGTGTTGAATAACTGGAACAGATGCTGCAGAAACCACTGGACAATGTCCTTGGGCTTAGAAATTGGGACTCACTAGTGCACTGGGTTGAGTAGCATCTCCCCCACAGTCATGTCCACCCTGAACCTCAGATTGTAACCTTTTTTTGGAAATAGGGTCTTTTCAGATGTAATGAATGAGGTCATACTGGACTCCAAATCCAATAGAATAGTGGTCGGCAAACTCACGAGCACATGCAGCTTGTGAGCCGTGGTTTGCTGCTCTGTTGACTAATGAGTTTGCCGACCACTGCAATAGAGCATCCACATAAGAGACAGAAAAGAACATCCAGAGACACAGGGATCTTGGTGAAGGCACCTGAGCACAGAAGCAGGAGTTGGGGTGATGTTCTCAAACCAAAGATGCCTGGGGTCACCAGGAGCTGAGAGAGGCAGGAAGGACCCTCCCCAGAGCTGTCGGGGGGGTGGGGGGTGGAGAACGAGCCCACTGACTCCTTGATTGTCTCCAGGGCTGTGAGAGAATACACTTCCGCTGTCTTAAGCCACCACTTTGAGTTAGCCCTGGCAGCCACAGGAGACTAATACAACTGCTGACTCTGGTGAGAGCGGTGATGGCTGAGTGGTGGGTTGTACAGCCAGGATGCAGGAGGGGAGAAGTGGTTGGTCAGGGAGAGGGTGTGAGAGAGGATTTGGAGAGGATGTGCTCAAAGACAGAGAGCTGGAAGGAGTTGACGAGGCCAGACTCTGTGTGTGCGTATGTGTGTGTGTGTGTGTGTGTGTGTGTGTGTGTGTGTGTGTTTGTGTGTGTGAGTGTGTGCATGATGGGTGTTTATAGAGCACCTTTACATGTGGAGAGGAAGCCAAAGGGGAGAAATGGTGGCAGAGTGAGGTGCTGGAGGGAGTGGCAGTCAACAGGGAGCAGAGGTGGAGGGACAGGACATGTAGACACAGGGATGAAACTTGCTCCCCAAGAGGCAGGCTGAGCTGGGGAGGGAGGAGGCTGCTGGGAGGAATTTGGGGACATCTCTCTCAGGCTTTGTGTCACAGAGGTGCTGCACGTTGGCTCACTTTCCAGCGTGAATTTCAGGAAAAGTGTATTTCAGCAGACTCCTCGAATCAAATCTGTATCTAGCAATGCGAATGGCGGAACTTGGCTTCACCACAGCCCAGGCGAAGCTTTCCCATCGCTACTGGTCAGGAGAAGACATGTGAAGAGATATCGGTACACCCATGTTCACAGCAGCATCATTCACAGAGACCCGCAAGGTGGTCCCTCCGCACAGCGGAATGGGATGCCGCCTCAGCGGGGAGGCTCTCCGATGCCTGCTACAGCACAAAGCGTCCGAAGGACACTGTGCGAGGACATAAGCCAGTCGCCAGAGGACAGCACCATCTGACTCCACTGACCTGAGGTATCTAAGGGGTCACATTCATGGAGACAGAAAGTGGAGTGGCTGTGTCAGGGCCGGGGTAGGAGGGAGAGTATGTGTTCATGGGCATGGAGTGTCCGTTGGGGAAGATGAGGAGGAGCTGGGGATGGATGCAGTGACGGCTGTACAACCGTGAGAATGTGCTCAATGCTACAGAAGCAAACACTTAAAGAAAGGTTAACACGGTAAAGGTTACGTTAGGTATATTTTACCATACTGAAAAGAAACTGTCTTAGGAAAAGGAAAGGCCAGACGGGAGTGGCAAGAAATATTCAAAGTGATGAATAGCAAGAACCTACAACCAAGAGTACTCTATCCAGCAAAGTTATCATTCAGAATTGAAGGGCAGATAAAGAGTTTCACAGATAAGAAAAAGCTAAAGGACTTCATCACCAGCAAACCAGTATTATATGAAATGCTGAAAGGTATTCTTTAAGAAGAGGAAGAAGAAGAAAAAGGTAAAGATAAAAATTATGAACAACAAATACATATTTATCAACAAGTGAATCTAAAAATCAAGTGAATAAAAAAATCTGATGAACAGAATAAACTGGTGAATATAGTAGAATCAGGGGGATAGAAAGGGAGTGGACTGACAATTCTCGAGGGGAAAGGGGTGTGGGGGGCACGGGAAGAGACTGGACAAAAATCACACACCTATGGATGAGGACAGTGGCAGGGAGTAAGGGCAGAGAGTGGGGTAGGAATGGGTGGAGGGGAGCGGGAGCTATGGGGGATAAAAGAGGAACAATTGTAATAATCTGAACAATAAAGATTTATTAAATTAAAAAAAAAGTGGAGGACAAGGAACTGAAGATGCCCAGGGTTGCAGGACTGCTCTAGCCAGGCAGTGCCTTGAGCAAATCCCAGCCGGTAGCCTGTCCTCTGAGCAGACGTGGGCCTGGGAAAGGGGGGTGGTGTGGCCGGCAGAGCACAGCCCCCTCACTGCCCTCATCGGAACGCCGCTGTGTAGTGGTCCCTAAAGGTTTTGATGGTAGAGTAATCTTGGTTGTAGGTTCTTGCTATTCATCACTTTGAATATTTCTTGCCACTCCCGTCTGGCCTGCATAGTTTCTGTTGAGAAATCAGCTGATAGTCGTATGGGTGCTCCCATGTAGGTAACTAACTGTTTTTCTCTTGCTCATTTTAATATTCTCTCTTTGTCTTTTGCTCTTGGCATTTAAATTATGATGTGTCTTGGTGTGGTCCTCTTTGGATTCCTTTTGTTTGGAGTTCTCTGTGCTTCCTGGACTTGTAAGTCTATTTCTTTCACCAGGTGGGGGAAGTTTTCAGTCATTATTTCTTCCAATAGGTTTTCAGTATCTTGCTCTCTCTTTTCTTCTGGCACCCCCATAATTCTGATGTTGGTATGCTTGAAGTTGCTCCAGAGGTTCCTTACACTATCTTCATATTTTTGGATTCTTTTTTCTTTTCTGGTTGAGTGTTTTTTGCTTCTTTATAGTTCAAATCTTTGATTTGATTCTTGTGATCCTCTAGTCTGCTGTTAGATCTCTGTATACTATTTTTTATTTCAGTCAGTGTATGCTTAATTTCTAGTTGGTCCTTTTTCATATCTTCGAGGGTCTCGCTAAATTTATCGGCCTTTTCTAGAAAATTCTTGAAAAACCTTATAACCATGGTTTTGAACTCTATATCCAGTTGTTTGTTTTCCTCCATTTCTTTCATTTGTGATCTGTTTCTTTGTCTCCACATTTTGGCTGCTTCACTGAGTTGATAGAGTGGAAAGGTGGGCTTTGTGTGCTAAGTGTCCTATAGGGCCCAGTGGCTAAGCCTCCCGTTACCTGAGGTGGACACTCTTGGTGCACCCCTTTGTGTGCTGTGTGCACAGTGTTGTTGTAGTTAAGCCTTGGTTGTTGTTGTTATCACTGGGAGGAATTGACCTCCAGGCCAATTGGCTGTGAGGATCAGCTGTGTCTACGCTGGGAGAATTTCTGTGCTGGTGATACCTTTATGAGACAGGACTTGCAAACCTCTGTGCTCAGCTTAGATGGGGTGAAGTCTCAGGGCGGAGCAGACAGCATTGGTTTCCCATCAGCCCTGCCCGAATAGGCCCCTGTGTCTCAGTGTCCCATGGTAATTGCTGCAAGCACCTCTGAGAGAAAGCCGCCCTCGAGTTTCACCCACTGCCAGATAGACCAGTTTCTCCCCGAATGAGTCTGGGTTCCCAGAATCTCACCTGGAACTGGAGTTCAGTGCAGTTGGGAGCTTTTGTCTCCCACCCGCTTGAGAAAGCCAGCGGTGTACTCAGTTGCCTGCCCTCTCCACACGCGTGCCTCAGTACCTCTGCCTTCTGCAGTTCCTCTGCGTCTGTGTGCTTTTCTCTTTCCTGACAGTCCAGTTTCACCCCATATGAGTCTGGGTCCCCAGAGTCTCACCTGGAACTGGAGTTCAGTGCAGTTGGGAGCTTTTGTCTCTCTCCTGCTTGAGAAAGCCAGCCATGCACTCAGTTGCCAGTCCTCTCCACGTGCGACTCAGTACCTCTGCCTCCTGCAGCTCCTCTGAGTCTCAGTGTGCTTTTCTCTTTCCTTCTAGTTGTAGCATTTCCACTCAGCCAGCTTTCCTGTGGTTCTGGATGATGTCCATTTTGTCTTTTAGTTGTAGTTTTGAAATTGTTGTGCGAGGCAGCAGTTTAGGTGTTTACCTATGCTGCCATCTTGGTTTCTCTTCTACAAAATAATATCTGTCCTCCACTTTTTATTGCACACAAAGAAAGTAAGGTCCAAAAAAGCCAACTTACATGGCAGGAGGCAGAGCCAGAGTGTTTCTGTCCCTCAGGAAACTTGGACTTGATGGTCTCCCTCTGGAGCAAGAATCCCTTCTGCTCTTGGTTACTGCAGGGTGGGCCTGGAGTCAGCCAGACAGGGTCCCTGCTCTGCTGCCCACTCAGTGGGTCCTTCATTGGCAAACTGGGTGAATGCTACCTTAACGGGCTCATGGGAGAATTAGGGACATAAGTCTTGTTGGCAGGTAGCGTGGTGACAGGGCCATGTGCTTTGGTGGCGGGCGGGTCTGAGTTGGAATTCTGCTATTCCATCTGCAATCTATGTGCATTTGTTCTGGCCACATCACGTCTAAGTCTCAGTTTCCTCAATTGCTAAATGAGAATAATAAGACCTACCTTGCAGGGTTACTGTGGGAAATAAATCATGCGAGCATGGCACCTGCTACAGAGCAGACATTGAACAAATGGTAGCAATTATGATAGTGTCTGGGTCGAAGAAGGCACACGATTTGTAGCTATAATAATCCCTGTTTTTATAAGCCCAACATTGTCCTGGAAACAGTGGGAAATTCAGAAGCGATCTAAGACACAGATGGGCAGGCCCATCTGGAAGCTCAGAGCCTGCTTGCCAACACAAGACCTGCACAGTGTCCCATATCAATGTGCAGTTGCCTGCAACACTGTGGACACAAGACTAAGACCCGTCTAGCGTGTCAGAGGCAGAGGTCAGCGGTGGCTGGATGGATTAGCCAAGGGAAGGAGCTGGGGAATGACTGTGGCCCTGAAGTGGGAAAAGAAGAAAGCCAGCTCTTACTGAACAGCAATGTGTCAAGTACTGGGCCGGGCACCATAGCCACAGGGGAAGTGTTGGCCCATCTTACAGAAGAGGCGATGGAGGCCCATAGGACTGAGTCACTTGCTGAAGCTTACACGTCTGACATGTGGTGGAACTAGGACTCTCCGTCAGGTTCTGAAGCTCATGTTCTTTCTCTTCTGCCATTGCCGACAGATGAGAGGAAGTGTGTGCATGTGTGTGTGTACAATGTGAGGAGAAGAGTGGCAACGAGAAGGATCTTGCCTCACTCTTGTTCCATAAATTATCCCATGGAGTGGAAGAAGTGAAAAGAAAGGAGCAATGGCTTTGAGTGCCATGCCTGGGGCAAAAGTCAACATCAGAGTGAGGATGGTGGAGACAGAGGACCAGGGGTAGGGTAAAAAAACCCCACGATTTAATGTGTCAGAAAGAAGTCTGGTAAAAGGGAAAATTCTGGTGTCTTTTATAAAATCTTATATTGCGGAGGGGATGGCAGTTGGAGGGTGGGATAAACGTTTGCTGAACCCTACTACGTGCCTGCACTGAGCTGCGTGGCTTCTCTGACATTTCAGTTGATTCCCATCCTCCCGGACTCTGTGGCGGGTTGCATCACTGGTGTGAGACAGGCGGGACACCCTGACCAAGGCCACACAGCCAGAGCCGGTCCAGGGAGATGGACTCCGGGTGGACGGCTCTTTCCAGAACCAAACAGGAGAGACATGCAAACATCCCCGTCCAGCAGTGCTGTGAGGATGGAGGAACAGTCCCAGAGAACGGGGGTGTGGAGTGTGCTCTTCTTTCTTCTTGTGTTACTGAAGAATGAAGAGCACAGGTACCCTAGGGACACCCACAGTGAGGGGTCAGGAGGAGCAGGAAGTGAGAGGGAGGGGCAGGAAGTGAGAGGGAGGGGCAGGAAGTGGCCCAGAGGAGGCACAGGGACAGGGTGGGTCCAGGTCCAGGAGGCCAAGGCAGTGCATTCAACAGAAGAGGGGCTGTTGGGTCTGGTGGCCAGGAGACCACTGGCAACCCTCTAGAGAGTGGTCAGGATGAAAGTCAGGCTGCAGGGGAAAGGGGTGACCGTGGGCTGAAGGGACATTTTGTCTGTAGGTGAGGAGGGAGGTGCAGGTGGTCCTTCCACATGAGGGAGGGGAGGAGGCCATAAAAAAGGAGCAATATAAAGTTCTGAAAGGAAGTGAGCATGGTCTCCCTCAGGTGTGGGGAAGAAATGAAATGCAAGGCTATGCATTGACCTCAGAAAGAAGGCCAGGCCCTTCCTGTCTGCAATGGCACCATGCAAGGAACAGCAGGGGTGACAAGACCCTGCCCATCTCAGAAGAGAGAGCTACTCGGTCCTTTCTCCTTCCTGTCTGTGGGCTGTGGTCGTCCACCCTGCAGAGCCCACAGGATGGAGTGGAGTTCCAGAGGAGGGTGAGGGGCACGGGGAGAGGTTAGAAAGTGGGCTCTTAGCTCCTAGCAGAACTGAGACAGATCCCAGACCCCCACGTGCAGGTTCTAGAACCTGGGCCACCAAGCCTCCGGAGCCGGGTGGCTCAGCTCCCGAGTGGGGTGGCTCAGCTCTCGAGTGAGGGCAGCAGAAGCCCTTTCAGAGCAACCGGCCCCTCCCTGCCCGGTGGGCGGGATATTTTCTGAGGCAAGACCGGTTGGGACCCGCTCAGATCACACACGGTGGGATTTCATGGAGGAGAGAGCAGTCAATCCGCACCTCCCCGTAGCCAGAGCTCCAATTTTAGACAAAAGTTTCAGCGCACTTCCCACGAACCCCCTTCTGTGAAGAATTCTAGTACGCGGGAAGCTGCATGTCACTTCCTCTGCTGTCTACCTGCTGGGGCACCAGTCATTGGGTTGGAGAAGGAGAAGCATCCTGGGTAATTCGCTTGAGCGGTGACCACGTAATTGAGGGTTCAGGATAACTGCACCCCACAACCAAACACCTGTTGGGCGGCATCACCTGATACCAGCACAAAAGGGAGTGGGAGGCTTAAGAGTAGGCGGTCAGGGCTTTTCTCTGCTCTAATGAGGTCTGAGGTGTGTTTAACTTCACAAGAAAACAGCGATTTCCCCGCCTCATTTCCCACCTCATCTCCACCTTTAACGCCCACTCTGCGGGCTTCGTGCTGTTTAATCCTGCACTGGCAGCTGAGCTGGCACTTTAAACAGACCAGTGCGGCCCCCTCTCTCCCCACGAAGACTCGCATCCTCCGAATGTGTCCAGCGGTCGCGCTAATTCCCGCAACAATAAAACAGGATTACTTCTACTGAGACATGGTTTAAATTCCTGGCGAAATCTGCTCGGAATGCAAAAGGCTTACAATGTACACTTCATTAAGTCTGAATTGTTCTGGAAGACTCTGCAGTTGGCATGTCAGGGTCTTTTGAAGAGAAATCAGCTCACCCCCCACGGTCATCACCTTCCTCTCAAAAAATGGGCGTTTCCCCGTCTGGGGTTTTGCGGGAGGAAAGGCTTTGGATTTGGGTTCGGAAGACCCAAGTCTTCA
Organism: Corynorhinus townsendii; assembly: GCA_026230045.1. Lineage (NCBI taxonomy): Eukaryota > Metazoa > Chordata > Mammalia > Chiroptera > Vespertilionidae > Corynorhinus > Corynorhinus townsendii. The sequence continues at coordinate 4,173,240 of JAPDVU010000002.1, forward strand.
GATAGGTAATCACGTGGCCTACCTTCTCCACATCTGTGTCTCCCCTCCAAGGACTATTGGATGCCATCCTATGGGCTTTCATCCCGATAAATAGTCACTACCGACAATTTGCTTTAGAATGATCTATGTCCCATGAGTGAATCGCTTCTTATTTTCTCTGGAAAGCAAATGAACCAGCTCTTAGCCTTACACTCTGAAAGGCTCTGGCAGGTTTCGGCGGGTGTGAGAGTCTCCTGTCTCCTGGCGCGGAGGATTATATTCTGAGTGGCAAACATTTCCCAGGTTCCAGAGGAGAAGTGACTCCCCCTGCATCAGACGTGTAGGGGTGGCCCTTCCCTTGCTCTGTGTCGATTTCTTGGATACCTCGGTTTCCTATGAACCTGCACCTGCATGCTGGGTTCTCTTCCGAATGAGAGTGCCCAGCCTCGTGGGCTTCGTTTGCAGCAGTCTCTTGCGTGTTAAGTGTTTTTCTCGTTTGCTCGAGTCATGGTGCGCTGCCCACCCGAGGCTGGAGTGCTGACAAGCAGAGTCTGACTCTTCAGGATTCAGAGGCGTGAGTTTCTGGTTCTCCATTTTGCCAGGGTCCAGGAATATCATTTTTCTTCTCAAAATTATTTCACGGGCTGAGGAGACCTGATAAACACCCAAGATGGGCTGAGAGAGAGGGGAGGATCTCGGGGTGTCCCTTGGGGGAGGAGTTGAGTAGCATGTGGGTCCATGCATGTATCTCCCCTTTTCCAATGGGAGTGGGACATTGCTGAGGCCTCCACGCTCTCTACGAAGGGGAGCCCAGGACAAGGATTCTATGGAGGAGAGAGCAAGATGTGAGAATCTCTGCCCCCCCCCCCCCAAGTCCCCTCTAAGTCTGGGAGAGTATAATTGGGCTAAGTCCAGTGGCCTGCTGTTGAAGCTGCTCTAGAAAAAAATTAAAACAAACAAACAAACTAACAAAAGCCCTTTTGAGCGTTTGCCAATTTCTGTGGTATAAAAACTTTCCCTATGGCTGATTTCAAACTCTCAATACTTGACCAGCTCCCCAAATCCCAAATATTTAACAATCACCTCTCATGAGCTGGTATTAACTTCATATCCCTCTGGGTCAAGTCCTACATTCTTGACGTGGGGGTGAAGGAACCCTGTTTTGCTGGGAGGTGGTAGGGAGTGACAGTGAAGTGGAAGGGAAATAAAGGACTGGTAAGTTTAGGAAATGCTGTCTACTCTGTCAGCTTCTTTGAGAGTTCTAGAGAAAGTTAGCATATGAAGGATTCTGATTTATATATGTACACTGGTGGCCTGTGCACGGATTCAGGCACATTGAAAGGAAATTAATTAGAAGAAAGATTCATGTGGTAATTAGGTTACTGCAAAAATTACACATCAAAATAGTATATATAATACAGTATTATAAAATTAAAACATGCATGCGATTGGTGCCAGCGAGGGCTTTATATGTATCACGTGTGCACGAGTCAACCTTTACTTTTAAATTGCCAGTGTGTGTCATATGTACCGGCCGGTTGGTTAGTCGGACAGACATATGGTCAGTCACTTAGCCTTTTATATATATGGATAATATGCTTAAATTTATTTTCCTCAGAACTTCGCAAGCTTATTGAAGCTCAAGACAACTTATGCACAGCGAGGATCTGTAGAACATGCATTTGACCTACACAGAGTACCCGCTTATCCATGGTTCTGCTTTCCGAAGTTTTAGTTACCCACAGTCAACTGTGGTCTGAAAATACTAAACAGAAAGTTCCAGAAACACACAATTCATAAGTTTTAAGTAGCATGCGGTTCTGTAGTGTGATGCCAGCTCGCGCCATCAGTTTTTATGTTGTGCAAAAATAAGGAGCTCTGGATGGAAAAATGCAGACATCCAACGTCTGGAAGGTCGTGCTCCCCATCTGCCTACCCTGAGAACCAGGGCTGTGCCGCCCGGGTAGCTGACGACACACATGTTGGCACGCCTGCCCAGGGCTGCTGCCCCCATGGGGAGATGGAGCGAGGTGAGGGCACTAAGCAGGGGGACACCCTCCCAGCCTGTTCCTGTACCACTCACCTTCTCAGTCTGTGGGGCCAACAGTGGCCCTGAAGCCAGGCTCCCACATCTGGTGAGTCATTAATAACCTGGGACTGTGATGAATGGCTACGGGCGTCAGCTCACTGGAGCATTTCATGGCCACTGGCCTGGCGGTGCCATGCTTCACAATATTCTCATGCAAATGAGACCCTAGGTGCCGCCCCGGGCTGCTGCTGTGGGCTGCTGCCACCGAGCTTTTCTTCTGCAATCACCGTCCTAACAAATTGCGTGGGTACACCACGGCTTTGCTTTCTGCTGCCCCCTGACTTTCCCTCTCAGTCCTCAACATTCTCTTGCCATGTGGGCATGTCATGGGGTGGGGGGTGGGGTGGGGAATGCAGCTTCCTTAGAGAGCACAGCCGGTTCTCTCCCTGGGGACTTCCCTCCAGGTCAGGGCCTGAAGTCAAGACAAGACCCAGTTCCCTTGGCCTCACTCGGGGTGGGTTTGCTGGAGGGGGAAGTCTCACTTGGGGTCACCATGGCCAGAAGCCAGCTGGACAAGTGCCAATCATTCATTGACTCCTGGAGGCGAGTCCCTACTGCCACCTGAGGGACTTGGGGATGCTCACCAGGCATCGGAAATACCTGCCTCCCCCTCTTCTCCTGGCTCAGGAGGTTTCTCTGTGTTCTCTGCCAGTGTTTTCTGGTGTCATCTTGCTCAAAGGAAGAAAGTGTTCCCAGCATCACCTTACCTGTGGGAGGAACTCTGGGCAGCCCCTGACCATAACTGATCTCCACCTGAGTCTTCCGTGCGGGAGGGGACGGGTCTGGAAAAGGGACTGTTGGTTCCCTCCTGTCCATTTGCAGCTCAGTGAGGGTGAGGCCTGAGTGGGCTCTGGGGACAGGGTCTGAGCCCTAACAAAGGCTCCGGGCTGGTTCTCTGTCCCCCAGGCCACGTGCCCCAGACCATTTCTGCACAGAGAGGGGCAAAGGACTGCTCAGCAGACCCGTGTAGCCCTACACTGGCCCCGGTGGAGACCCAGGCCATTCTGGTCCTGGTCGTTCAAGTCTCTATTTGAAGATGCTTGTGGGGCTGATGCAGGGATCTGCGGCTGAGCTGTTCTCGTGGGCGATGTCTTTGGCAGAAAGGGAGAACCCCCCTTCAGCACGAGGAACTGCTGCCTGGCCTCAGCTCTCGGGGAAGCCTGGGTAGAAAGATGGTCCCAGGCCCGGGCTTCCAGGGTGTTCTGAGTGTATTTGTTCAATGTTCGCATTACGCTCCTTTTTTGAGGATGAGACTGTGAGCTCTTTCTGATTCTCTGCTCACAGGACAACTGGCCAGGGCCCTGGTGACAGGTGGCCTGGGGCACCCGTGAGTCTCCACGTGGCGCTCTGTGTCTCCTGGGGCTGACTTATTAATAGCGCCGAGAGGACACGTGGCCTGTGCTTCCTGGCCCCTGCGGTCTGTCTGCTGCAATGCTGTTTGGGATCTGGGCGCTCGGGATGTGGTCCTTTTAAAATTACATTTTCTGCTGCTTTTGCGCTTCTCCCCCGGGGCCCGCTGGCATGGCTGTGTGCTGCGCTCAGCCTCCCACTGAATCATTCTGGCCTCTCCGTTCTCCGGCGAAGGCTGATTCGATTTCTTTAAAGGCACTTGATTGAATTCTCAACACAAGTCCACACACTGAAGTAATTACATCGGCTCTGTTGTTTGAAAAAGGAAAACAGGAAATCTGGGCTCTGCTCTCGACGAGGCCTTGGTATCAGCGCCCAGCGTCTGCAGGTGATGTGGCCTGCGCGGACGTGGGCAGTGATGCTGCTGGCACAGAGGCAATGGGCCGTGTGTCAGCTACCTCTCCAGCACCACCCAGACACTTCCCGATCCCAGCAAGGATGGGGCTGATGGGCTCACTGTATCTGGGAAAAATGAGTGACTTTCGCTGGAGAGAATCCTGCTGTGGTCACCAGAGGAGGGACAGGAAGTTCCCTGGTGTCTGTGATTTGTGCTGCCTAATACGGCGGCCGCTGGCCATGTGTGGCCATTGAGCTTGATGTGAGCCTGATCCGAATGGAGATACAGGGCAAGGCTGCAGCAAACAGGGGATTCTGAAGACTTAATGTGAAAAGTAATAATGCAAAACATCCCATCAGTGGTTGTCATACTGATTGCATTGCATGAACACATTCTGTTTATATTGGGTGAAATCAAATACATCATTACGTTAATATCGTTTCTTTTTACTGAAATGTGCGTACTAGGAGATTTAAGGCAATATGAGTAACTGGTATTGTATTTCCTCTGGACAGGGAGGTGACAGAACATTCAGAACTCGGCCACGCCCACCCCTCCCAGTGGCTGCAAGTGGACTCGCTGTCAAGGAGTGGCCAACCAGCTGGCCTCAGGCAGAAGGAAATGGTTGCCTATGGAAGCAGCTAAGTTAAGGGCCCTGTAATTGGGGAAAAAATTAGTAAGGGTTTGGAACTGAGCACAGCTAATTGTAAAGGTTGGGAGATTGTTGACATAAGTGTGTAGACAAGTTTCCATCTTGGTTTGGAAGCTGGGGCCATTTAGCCAGATCATTCAAACATGTTCTCCCCAACAAGGACCTGACTGCTGCCTGGCTGGAGAAACTGGACATCAGAAGCATCCTGTGTTGGTGCGTGCACAGCGGGTGTGGACACAGCGCCAGGACACAGCGCCTGCAAAGGGGAACAGTCCGGGGGGAGGAGGTAGTGTGTCCTCTGGTTCAGGCACTGTTTGTCCCCTCTATTCACTTTGCATTTCCTTGTCCTTCCAAAACTCCCCAGGATGAAAAGAAATAACCAGGCCTTGGCGTCCCATGCTGAAGGAACGAGTCATGGGTCCAGCTTCTGGTGACATCGCCTGTGCTGACACTCTGTCACACAGTCTGTCGTCACCCTGCTCCATCCCGCCAAGTCAATTCCTCTAGAGCGACTTGTCCAGGGGGCTTGCTGGGACCACTTTGAAAAGTGTGTTCCAATAAGTGCAAGGCTGTGACCACGAGTGACTCTTCTCCCGTTGTCCTTCCCCAGCTGCCCACAAAGACCAGGAACTTCAAGCGCTATTGATGTTGGGTTTGGGGCTATAGCTTTGGTTTCCACCTTTGCCTGATCTGCTGGTCGACCTCAGCATGCGACTGAACAACTGATGAACGCTCTGGCTCTTGCCTCAAGGTCTGCGACCAATTCTCCTTCTTGGTGACCTTCCCTGACCGCCTGTCCTGCTTTCCCACTTCAGTGCTGGAACCCCCTTCCTCCCCCCCCCCCCCCCCCCCCACTGCCCAGGGTTTGTCCACAGCCTGCTTCTCTTCTCGCCCAGCACACCAGTTTTTATCTGGATTACTGCCTTGGTCTCCAAGTCTTTCCTACCCACCTCCTTTGCTTAGATTTTCAGAGTGGGCTATCTCCTGTTGCTTCCAGCATGTCCCTGTCCTGCTTCAAATCATTCAGTGGTCCCAGTAATGCCCAAGGGCCTTATCACGGCTCCCCATGCTACTGGTCCTGTGACCTTGGCTTCCCTGTGCCGGCAGCATCTATCTCCTCTTCACATGGTGTAGCACTCAGGGTTCTCTAAGGCACCGGCCCTTCATGCATGTGTCCTTTCACATGACACTTCCGTGCTCTGCTTCACCCCCTACAACTCACCTGAGTCCTCAGGACTCAGCTCACATCCCCCACCCAGAGAGCTCCCAACCTGGTTGGCTCCTGTCCCCACCACCCAGGGCCTGCCCCAAGGACAGCGCTCCGCACATCCTATGGCTGTGGCTGGCTTCCATGCTGGTCTGCCCTGGGAGACCTTGAACTCAGACAAATGGGATGCAACTCTTCTGAGGCTGCCCCCAGTGCACCGCACCTTACTGCTGAGCCTCACTACCTGATGGTGTCAAGAATGTGGGACCCGCGTCTCTGTCCCAGTGAGAAAGAAGGGACGCAGCAGGATTCACATTACTTTGTCTTCACCCCAGAGAAATGCCAGGTGAGTGTCATGATTTGTGTTCCCAGATTGGCTTTCAAATCTACGAATGACAACACAGGATGGGGTAGGAGGGTCAAAGAGAATAGAATTGTGGTCTGTAAGATCTGGAAGGGACCATGGAATCTTCCAGTTCAAATCCCACTCTTCACAGAGAAGGAAGCAAGCAGAGACGAGTAGTGACCTACTTGGGGGAGAGGCTGCCTGCCCCCTCAACTTTCCAGCCAAGAGGAGAAGGGTGGGGAGAGGGCAGGAAAGTTAGAAACGCAGATGAAAGAGATGGTGGCCAAAGGTTTGTTCTTCCTTTTCCTTTCCAAATCCTGAAGTTGCCTTTTAAAAAACTCTGAGATGAGATTTTAAGTTTAATTTTCATGTTTCCACTAAAAGAGTGAAGTGGTTCGATTTCAGCTTACACTGGTGTTTGCATTTTATGCACCAAACTTGTAAAAGGATCTGAACTTAGAGGGAGACGCAGAAGGCTGGAGGTCTGCGGAATCGTATGTGAGAATATGTGGGCTTGCATGACAATTATATTTGCAAGGGACTTGGGTAGAATTTTTAAATTAAAATACCGTAGGTGGCTGTGTGTGGATTTTTTATTTTCAAGTGCCTGTATGAGTCATTGCGAGTTGTCTGACTTTCTCTTGTCAGCCATATGTCAGCCTGTGTGTCCTGCCTGAGCTGCCTGGTTAGTAGGTTTAATTCTTGGAGGCCTACTGCCCCCTCCGCCCCCCCAACCCCCCATGCAGGTCATGGTGACACCGCCGCCGGAAACAACTACTGTGTGATGTGTCAAACAGGGACATCTCCATGTGGCAGGGCAGTCAGGGACAGCTGGGAGATTCGGGGAACCTCTGAGGGGCCATGTGCTTTTATTATGGCTTCTGAATTCTCACATTAATAATAACACAACAGGAAGACTTCTAAGTACTTTAGGAGTTACTGCGCTTGTATCTTAAATTTCTGGCAGCCTCTCTTTTTTAAAAAATTTAAACAAATTAAAAAAATTTAATTTATTTTTTCCTTTATTATTGTAAGTATTACAGGTATCCCCTTTGTTTGTTTGCTGTTTTTATTCTCATGGACCCCCTCCACCCTGCACCTGTCCCTCCCAGGTCTTCACCACTCTATTGTCTGTGTCCATACATGCAACTAAGTTTCCCTGTTAATCACTCCCCCCTGCCCCGCCCTCCCCCCCGGCCCCCCACTCCGGCCATGTCCCACACCTCCGCCTTCCTCCTGAAATTCACCGGTCTGTTCATGGTTCTATGTCTCTGGACCTATGTTGTTCATCAGTTTATTTTATTCATTGGATTCCACATATGAGTGAGATCCTGTGATACTTGGCTTATTTTGCTTAGCATTATACTCTCCGGGTCCCTCCATGCTCTGGCAAATGGTAAAAGGCTTTTTTCTTTTATTACAGCTGCATAGTCTTCCAGTGTGTAAATGTACCACAGCTTTTTCATCCACTCATCTGCTGATGGGCACTTGGGCTGTTTCTGAAAGTTAGCTATTGTAAGTTGCGCTGCTATGAACATAGGGATGCATACATTCTTTCTGATTGGTGTTTCTGGCTTCCTAGGATATATTCCTAGAAGTGGGATCACTGGGTCAGACGGGAGTTCTATTTTTAATTTTTTGAGGAAATGCCATACTGTTTTCCGTGATGGTTACACCAGTCTGAATTCCCACCAGCAGTGAAGGAGGGTTCCCTTTTCTCCACATTCTTGCCTACACTTGTTCGTTTGTTTATTTATTGATGGTAGCCATTTTGACAGGTGTGAGATGGTATCTCATTGTCATTTTAATTTGCATCTCTCGGATGATTAGTGATCTTGAGCATTTTTTCATATGTCTCTTGGCCTTCTGTGTGTCCTCTTTGGAGAAGTGTTTATTTAGGTATTTTGACCATTTTTAAATTGGGTTGTCTTTCTTTTGTTAAGTTTTATGAGTTCCTAATATATTTTGGAAATTAACCCCTTATTGGATGTGTCATTGGCAAATACGTTCTCCCATGCAGTGGGCTCTCTTTTCATTTGGTTGATGGTTTCTTTTGGTGTGCAGAAGCTTTCTATTTTGATGTAGTTCCACTTTTTTATATTCTCCTTATTTTCATTTGGCCTAGGAGATGTATTGGTAAACATATTGCTATGAGAGATTTTCCGAGATTTAGCTGCCTATAGCTTCTAAGATTTTTAGGGTTTCACGATTTACATTTAAGTCTTTTATCCATTTTGAGTTTATTCTTGTGTACGGTACAAATTGGTGGTCTAGAACTACTAGATTTAATAAATGAATTCAGCAACATAGCAGGATACAAAATTAACACCCAGAAATTGATATCATTTTTATACACCAATAATGAACTCTCAGAAAAAGAAATGGGAAAAAAAATCTAACCCCATTTACCACTGCAACAAAAAATTTAAGATACTTAGGAATAAACTTGGCCAAGGAGGTAAAAGACCTGTACTTGGAAAACTACAGGACATTGAAAAAAGAGATAGAGGAAGATATACACGAATGGAAGACTATACCATGCTCATGGATTGGTAGAATCAACATCATTAAAATGTCCATACTACCCAAAGCAATCTATAGATTCAATGCAATCCCTATCAAAATACCAATGGCATATGTCATAGACCTAGAACAAACACTCCAAAAATTTATATGTAACCAAAAAAGACCCAAAATAGCCACAGCAATTTTGAGAAAGAAGAACAAAGTTGAAGGAATCAAAATACCAGATATCAAGCTATACTACAAAGCCACTGTAATCAAAACTGCCTGGTACTAGCATGAGAACAGGCATATAGAGTAATGGAACAGAACAGAGAACCCAGAAATTGACCCAAGCCATTATGCTCAATTAATATTTGACAAAAGGAGGCAAGAGCATACAATGGAATCAAGAAAGTCTCTTTAATATATGGTGTTGGGAAAATTGGACAGATACATGCAAAATAATGAAACTAGACCACCAACTTAAACCATACACAAGAATAAACTCAAAATGGCAGTCTCATATTCTTACCAAATTGTCACGCTAAAGAAAAAAGTAAGGGAGAAGACAAATGGAAAACTGAGCAATCAAGACAAAACAGCTGAATCTACAAGATGGAAGGTGGTGCTGGAGTTGCATAATACATAGCACCATGAGCCCTCTCAATTTTCCTGCTATTTGGAAAAGAAGGGAACAAATTGTGAGGTGCCATGGACACTGTGTTATGAATTTGCCCCACTTGATTTATTTAATGTGGATATGCTTTTTAAAAAATATTTTTATTGATTTCAGAGAGGAAGGGAGAGGGAGACAGAAACATCAATGATGAGAGAGAATCATTGATTAGCTGCCTCCTGCACGCCCCCTACTGGGGATCGAGATTGAAACCCTGGCATATGCCCTGACTGGAAATGGAACTGTAACCTTCTGGTTCATAGGTCAATGCTCAACCATTGAATCATGCTGGCTGGACATAATTTGCATATACTCTTGGATGGAGGTGTTATTATCTCCAATAAACCCCTGAGGTGATAGGCTCAGGGCGGGGGGTTGTTCCTGTGCTTCTGGTATGAATTCATACATAGGACTTTCCTCTATGCTATTTCGTTCTTCTGCCTCTTAGTACAAGGTGGGTGACACAGGGACCGGGCAAAGCACAATCGAATGGCAAGGGCCCTTATCTTTGAGTTGATGTGGAAACACGTTTTGGGGAAGCTATTAGGCTGAGGTTAAGCCGCGCTGATGCTGTCAGTTTGCACAGCGCTGCATGTCAAAGTCATTTCCCCTAAGAGCTCGTGCAAGGTTAGAAGAGATGAAAAACGAACTCTCTAATCCTCCTGAAAGTGGAGGATCATAGGCAAAAGGTGCTAATGTGTCTCTGACCTGCTCACTCACTCAGGTGGGGGTCGGGGCGGGGCAACAGGACATGCCTTCCACCATGAGTGTGAGAAATAAATTGGTGCAAGGAACTCCAACACCCTTAAAGACTTCAGTGCACTCTCTATTCTGTAGGGGAGACATGATAGTGCTAGCTGCTACTTTTGAACTTAAATCCCCAAGTGTAATGAGAATAATTGGATCTCAGGGGACAGAAGCCAAGTGTTGGCACATAGTTGCAAAATGTAAGGTGGTCGTGATTACTCTAATGGACAGAGGAGTCAAAGCAGTAGCCATTATAGTCTGACTCACAGAGAACCACAGCATTGGCTAGGAATCATGGTGTCTTTAGAAAAGAAACAGATGAACAGTCTGCTGAGCTTCTATTTGATCCATATACATGGAAGAGTTCTAGATCTAGTCCAAAACAGAGTTATGGATTCTCAAACAATTCCCAGCGTTGGGCCAGTTTCCAGACTCAGAACCTCTTTAATGAAGGGTAGCCCAGGTCCCCTTGAAGAAGGACCCCAGCACATTACCCAACTTTTATACTGTTAATCCTTCTCCAGAGGGACCTACAGCCTTTGCCAGGGTTGTCATGCACTGGGGAAAGGAAATACTTGGACGTGTCAGAGTTTATTGGACATTGGGTCTGAACTGACCCGATTCTAGGAGACCCCAAACATCACTGTGGTTCACCAGTCACAGTAATATCGATTCCTGGAGGGACTGCAGAGATTAGTGCCACCAATAAGGTCTTGAAGGATGCAGGGGTGATGATTCCCAAGACACCCCATTCAACTTGCCTTTGTACAGCAGACAGAGATGTCTGGAGAATGGCAGTGGATTAACATGAGCTCAGTCAGAAGGTGGTTCCAGTAGCAGCTACTGTTCCAGCTGTGGCTTTGCTGCTGAACAAATTAACACATTTCTTGGTACGTAGTATGCAGCTACTGATTTGGAAAATACTTTTTTTCTCTAGACCTATTAATCAAGATCACCAAGGACCGTTTGCTTTCAATTAGCAAGGCCAGCAATACAACGTCACTGTTCTACCTCAGGGGCATATAGACTCTAATACAGTCTTCAGGGACCTTCCATAGGACATCACACTCGTTCGTTACATTGATGACATGCTGATTGGGCAAGAAGTAGCACCTATTCTAGTATTTTGGTGAGCCATTTGCATGCCAGAGGTTGGGGAATAAATCCCACGAAGGTTTAGGGAACTTATACCCTAATGAAAAACCTTGTGTCCAGTGGAATAGACATGTTGACATACCCTTTCTAAGGTGAAGGATAAGTTGTTGAATGTGGTCCCACGTACAACCAGAAATAAAGCACAAAGCCTAGGGCGCCTCGTTTGATTTTAGAGGCAATGCATTCCTCAGTTGGGTGCACAACTCTGGCTTATTTGCTGAGTGACCTGAAAAGCTGCTCATGTTGAGTGAAGCCCAGAACAAGAGAAGGCTCTGCAACAGGTCCAGGGTGCCAGACAAGCTGTTCTGCCACTTGGACCATATGATCCAGCATATCTATGCCACATGCTTGAAGTGTCAGTGGCAGATAGAGATGCCATTTGAAGCTGTTGGCAGGCTTCTATACTTGAATCACAGTGCAGATCATTACCATTTGGTAGCAAAACCCTGCCATCCTCTGTGGATAACTACTCTCCTTTTGAACTTTTTTCTCTTTAAAAAAAAATATTTTGTTGATTTTTTACAGAGAGGAGGGGAGAGGGAGAGAGAGTTAGAAACATTGATGAGAGAGAAACATCGATCAGCTGCCTCCTGCACATCCCCTACTGGGGATGTGCCCGCAACCAAGGTACATGCCCTTAACTGGAATTGAACCTGGGACCCTTCAGTCCACAGACCAACGCTCTATCCACTGAGCCAAACTGGTTTTTAGGAAAAAGAAATCCTTTGGCCTCCAACTTAGGAGAGACCAAACACTTAACCATGGGCTGCTGAGTTACCATGTGCACTTAGAGACCCATCATGAATTGGTTATTGTCTGATCCATCAAGCCATAGAGTTGGGCACACACAGCAGAACTTCATTAAGAAATGGAGGATATATATATGAGATGGTTGTCTACAAATGGTATACACTTCAATCAGCACGCCTGGTTGTTCATTTTGTCTGGAAGGAGAAGTGACAATATGTATGAGGCTATATGCATTCATGGGCTTGGCAATAGTGTGTATGGATAGACGGAAACTTGGAAGGAATGTGATTAGAAAATTGGTGACAAGGAGGTCTGGGAAAAGGCATGTGGATAGATCTCTCTGCATGGACAAAGATGTGAAATGATTTATGTCCCATGTAAATGCTTATCAACAGATGACCTCAGGGGAGGAAGATTTTAATAATCAGGTGGACAGGAGGATCTACTCTGTAGATACCCGTTAGCCTCTTTCCCCAGCCACTACTGTCATTGTCCAATGGGCTCAAGAATAAAGTGGCCCTGGTGGCAGGGACGGAAGTTGTGCACCAATCAGAAACTCACAAGACCAACCTGCCTACAACTATGGCTGAATGCCCAGTCTACATGCAGCAGATTGGGTCCATGCAGATTTCCCAATATGGCGCCACTGCATGGAGGGGACCCGTCCGCTACCTGTAGGCAGATTGATTACATGGGATCACGTCCACCATGAAAGGGCAGGACTTTGTTCTTATATGAATAGATGCACAGTCTGGATTTGCCTTCCCTGCAAGCAGTGCTTCTGCCCAAGCTGCAACCCATGGCATTTAGAGAATATCTCATCTGCTGTCATGATCTTCTACAGCATTGCTTCTGATCAAGGAATTTACTTCATAACAAGTGGAGCGTGGTAGTGGGCCACGCTCACGGAATTCACTAGTTTTACCGTTTCCCCACCTAATCCTGAAACAGGTGGTGGCCTGATAAGATGGTGGGCTGGCTTTTTAAAGAGCAAACCAGGTAGAAATATCTTGCAGGGTCAGGGCAGTGTGCTCTGGGATGAGGTATACGGTGCGGATTCCCCCATAGCCAGGACTCACAGATCCACTCACTATGACCCCTAGTTAACCACTAGACAAATGTTTGCCTCCCATCTCTCAACCTGAGGTTCTGCTGGTCTACAGGTCTCACTCCCAGAGGAAGTAATGCTTCCACCAGGAGACACAACAAATCCATTGCACTGGAAGTGGTGACGGCCACTGGCCACTTTGGGCACCACATGCCTCTGAATCAACGGGTAAAGGAAGGGGTTAATGTATCCATGGGGGGAGGGGAGATTGATCCTGATTACCAAGGGGAAATTGGGTTGTTACTACGCAATGGAGGTAATAAAGAGTATGTTTGGAATACAGGAGATCTTCTCAAGCATCTCCTAGTACTACGTGCCTTGTGATTAAAGTCAATGGAAAGTTGCAAAACCCAGTTCTTGCAGGACTGGTAATGGTCCAGACTCTTCAAGAATGAAGATTTGGCAAAGATGGTGATCTTTCACATCTATCAACATGGCTCAGCTACAGCCCCCAGTTACTCACTCAAATATTAATCTCAAAGTTACCATGAAAGTATTTTGCAGATGTGATTACATTTCATAATCAGTTGGCTTTAAGTAAAAAAGATTCACCTAGATCCGTGGTCGGCAGACTGCGGCTTGTGAGCCACTTGCGGCTCTTTGGCCCCTTGAGTGTGGTTCTTCCACAAAATACCACAGCCTGGGCCAGTCTATTTTGAAGAAGTGGTGTTAGAAGAAGTTTAAGTTTAAAAAATTTGGCTCTCAAAAGAAATTTAAGTCATTGTACTGTTGATATTTGGCTCTATTGACTAATGAGTTTGCCGACCACTGGTCTAGATACTCTGGAGGAGCCTGATCCAATCAGTTGTAAGTCCTTAAAAGTAGAGCTGAAACTTCATTCTGTGTGTGGACAGAGGCTGCGGCTCGAGCCCGAGAGTTCTAGCTTATTGCTCCTGAAACACCCTGTGCATTTCAGACTTGCCACTGCAATGACGTTCACTAATTCCTTGCAGGAAATACCTGCTTCTCTGGAAAACCTTGATTGATGCACTTGATCTAAACTTCTGGTGGGTGTGAAATGGGTATCTTCTCATCAATCCCAGAAGAGGGGCTCAGGACCCAGGGGACTTTTCAGATGGTCAATTAAAAAAACATTTTTATTGATTTCAAAGAGGAAGAGAGAGAGAGAGAGAGAGAGAGAGAGAGAGAGAGAGAGAGAGATCAATGATGAGAGAGAATCATTGATTGGCTGCCACCTACATGCCCTACACTGGGGATTGAGCCTGCAACCCATGCTAGTTCCCTGACCAGGAATCGAACTGTGACCTCTTAGTTCATAGCTCGACACTCAACCATTGAGCTATGCCGACTGGGCTCAGATGGTCAGTTTTGATTTATAGTAATTAATGTTGTAATGGCCACCTATATTATAATTAATGTTTTTCTGATTGACGTAGATATAGCTCTATATACAAATATGCTATTTTGCCTTCTCTGGCTAAATGCATTTGAGAAATTATGCTAAAGTGATTTGTCTATTTTGGGAGTTCTCATAGCCTTTACAAAGCTACTGGACCTGAGAGGTCTAAAACTGAACATAATATGAGATGTATTTGAATATGTAACAGTTATTTCCAACCCCCACACATGGGTATTGCAACACTAGAATTGCATGAGAAATAGTTAGGAAACTCTTATCCACACAGCTCCAGTTCATAAATAAAATTCTGAATGGGCAGCATCTTATCCCATTAGCTTGCCTATTATTTCACCCATGATAAGTTATAATTAGACAATGATCCTATTCTTAAAGGTATTTTATAATAAAAACAAATAATAAAAAAACTAAAAAAAATCCAAAATCATATTGGCAAAAATAATTTTCATACCCTTATCTCCAAAGGATGCCCAGTGGAGACAGAGCAGGCTGAGAATTTATTGGTTGCAGATATTATTGTATTTACAGCCATTTGGTGAAGCAGAAACCTTCTAGTTTACACATTCAGGATTCCTTGGTAGAAACACACACACACACACACACACACACACACACACAACACATTTTACAGTAGAAATCCGACCCATTTACAGGTTACAGAAGATGGAAATTACCTGTTTTTTTTATTTTTAAATTCAGGCACTTAGTACTTATTTTTAAATCATCATATCCTTAAATTCTATTCTCCGATCTTTCCAGCAGTGCAAAAGGAAACAAGCAATGTTGCAAAATTAAATATTCTAAATGGGTTTAATTTTAAAAGACTAAATTATAAAGCTCCAGAGATTTGGGTGGAATGTCTGTGATTATGCTGGCACCTTAGTAGTTTTCAATTTTCATCTGTATAGCATATGTTTCTCTTGCTCTTTACTGTCTTCCAGCCAAAACTTTCAGGGAGTTTATTTGGCTTTCTTATCATCTTTTACTTTTATGGTGTTTTTTTACATCTCTTACTTTATATCATAAAAATTTGTATTCTTTACTAAATCTGATAAAGTACACTTAAAACAATATAAATGGATAATTTACATATTTCAGTAGTATAAAGACATCTGCCTTCGTTTCTTAATGTTATACTCTATATGCTGTATATATGCTAGGCCACAGCATTAACTCAACAAGGATACTGCGAAATGATTGCATCTTCTCAGGGAAAATAATGGAAGATCATTTGAAAGATCTTTTTTATCCACAAAGAAAATCATAATTAGTGAGGAAACCTATCTTTTCCGGTGCCCACCTGTGGCTCTACGAAGCTACTAGCCACTCCAGGCAGGCTCAGGGCCTGTGGGTTTCTGAGTCCCTGGGCTGTTGTTACACAGTGGATTGTATACAGTAGGCACTCAGTAACTATTTGTGGATGATGATCCCTGTCCTTCATCCCACCCTCTTCACCATGCCCCTCCCTCTCCTGATGACACAGGATGGTGCATCCACATGGAGTGGGTTCTTCCCCCCCAATTATTATTATTTTTAATTGAGGTAACATTGGTTAATAACATTATATAAATCTCAGACGTACAACATTATCATTCAGTATCTCAATACTCCATTGCCTGCTCACCACCAACCATCTTGTGTAGTCTGATTCCGTTTTTTTCTCCATCTACCCCTTTCCCTGTGGTAACCACCAAGCTGCTGTCTGTATCTATACGTTTGTTTTTATTTTGTTATATCTGTTCATTTGTCTCTTTTTTTGCTTTCCATTTCACATGAGTGAAATCATAAAAGTTTTGTCCAAATCTGACTTAGTTCACTCAGCCTAATCCCTCAAGGTCCACCTTGAGGGTGTTGCCCGAATGGCAATATTTCAACTGTATTTTATGGCCGAGTAACCCTATGTTCATTGCAGCACTGTCTACAATAGCTGAGATCTGGAAACGACCTAAGTGTCCCACCACGGATGAATGGAGAGGACATGGTAGATGTACACACAATGGAGAGGGATTCCTTGGAGGGGAGGGTGGATTGCTGACCTTTCTTTGAAATTGCATCCTTCGCCTGGAAACTGGCATTTCACAGGCCACACGTTGCAGTCATTGTCTCTGCTCCCCTCCAGCTACCCCATGTGGCACCAATGCCTGCAACAGGCTGAACAGCCCGGGACCATTGCCCCCTCATCATCCTGGGCTACTGCGCTCCATCCCTCCTGTGTTCTCTACACTGGTCTTGGGGCTCTGAGCACCTTCTCTGTAGCTCCAGCCAGAAGTGGTCCCTGCAGGCGGGCTTCCTTCCGCCAGGGCTACCCCTGCTCCATTGCTCACTAGAGCTTCCCACTTCCCTGTCCCATCTCCCACATGGTTCTGAGCTGTGTAGGTCACTCCTGTCTGCAGCGAACACTCTCCTCGCCTTCCCAGGTACCACGCTGAGGTGCCTGTTGATGAATTTACTTCCAGGTGAAGCAATGTGATGGGCAGAAGTTGGGTATTCAGCCACGAGGGGACCATGAACTTGTGAAAAGTCCCATTATTGCCCCTGACCTGTCTGCCTGTAGACCCCACGGCACACGGGAGTGAATTTTCTCTGCTTCTTAAGTTCAGCGCTTCTGTGATGGGAGAGCCCCGGAGGCTGTGTGGGAGAGAAGAATTGGTTGGAGAGAACACCCACTCAGGGGCCGGAGGAAGGTCAGAGAGGGGTGGGGTCCCTGGAGCTTCTGTCTCAGGCAGGAAGGCTCTCCTACAAGAGGCTGGTGTTTCTGTAAAAGAACACGAGCCATTGATTCTCCGAAGACAGGAGTCTTTGAAGGTTTGCATGCGGCACTGAGATGAACACGTTGGAGTCACAAATAAAACTGTGCATATGTAGAATCTCCTCCTCTTGAAATAAAAATGCAGCGTGTAAGCCTTTGAATGTGGTTCTGTTGGACTCTGTGATTCAGGTTGGCTCACAGCTGTATTCTTCACCTTCCAGGTTGTGGAGACCTGTGGTGCCATCTCCCTGCACAGATGTGTGTGTGTATGTGTGTGTGTGTGTGTGTGTGTGTGTGTGTGTGTGTGTGTGCGCGTGCACACACACAGGGGTTGGGTTAGGGAGGAATGGGGGCAGCGGTCCCTGACTACCTGCTGGTCCTCTGTTGGTCTGGGGTCATTCAGCCTGTTGAGGGTTGGAGATGGAGCTTGGATCAGAATCATTACCAAGAAAGAATAGGATAGAGCAGTGGTCGGCAAACTCATTAGTCAACAGAGCCAAATACCAACAGTACAACGATTGAAATTTCTTTTGAGAGCCAAATGTTTTAAACTTAAACTTCTTCTAACGCCACTTCTTCAAAATAGACTCGCCCAGGCCATGGTATTTTGTGGAAGAGCCACACTCAAGGGGCCAAAGAGCCGCATGTGGTTCGCGAGCCGCAGTTTGCCGACCATGGGGATAGAGAAAGAATGTGAATGTCCCTGGGCAATGAATGAGCTCTCGAGCCACAGAAAGACACGGGGGAGACTTAAACGCCTGCTACTCAGTGAAAGAAGCCAATCTGAAAAGGCTTCACACTGTGTGATTCCAAATAGGCGACTTGCTGGAAAAGGCAAAACTATGGAGACAGGAGAGAGATCAGTGGTTGCCAGGGGCTGTTAGGGTGATGCGCAGGTGGAGCGCAGAGGAATGTAAGGGCAGTGAAGTTACTCATATGATCCGGCGTGTTTTACACGTGGCGGACATGTCAGTACACATTCGTCAAAACCACCGAAGGTACAACACCAAGCGTGCGCTTTAGTTGATAATAATGTACCAATATTGGTTCATGAATATTGCTCCCATTGTAACAAATACACGGCTCGAATACAAGATGTTGATAACAGGGAGACTGATGGGGAGGGGCTTGAGGGAATGACCTGTATGTTATGCTCCACGTAGATCTGAAAGTATTCTAAAAGATAAAATCTCACAATTAAAAAGAGAGAAAGGAGGAGAGAAGCCGGTCTCATCTTCCAACAAAGGGCCTTCGCTCTGAAAATCCTTAGGGAGGGAAGTGTGGTGGGGCAGGGCTGAGGCATGGCTCCATCACGTGTGGGGTCAGTCACGTGGCGCACGTCACACGTCTGTTCCCGTCAACCAGGCTGGGAACAGCCCGCTTCCCTTTTCCAACCCGCCACCCATCTTGCTCTTAGTCAGACAGAGTTTTGGATACTGTGGGTCATGACGGAAGCTTCTAGACGTGGCAAGTGTTCCCCTGGGACTGTCAGGTGTGATCGCTCTCATTTGTAGAGAAGCTGAACTGCCTTGATTGTGTGACAAACACGTTCACACATGAGTGTGATCCAAACCTTGGCAGCGGCTGGGGTGAGGAGGCAGGCAGGCGGTGTTCCCAGAGGCCCCAGGGTCGAGTCCAGACAGAAGCGGTGTGCTCACATCCTGGACACAGCAGCCCTGGAGCTCGGTCTCCGTGCCACGGTCATACCCGAATGTACCCCTAAGAGAAAGAGGTGATGGACACTCACAGAGGGGCGCACGGCGTGCTAGCAAAAAATGAGGAGGAACCTGAGCATCTGCCAGGCTTCCTGGGAGCTGGGCACCGGCTGGAGGACTGCTGTGTCTACAGACTTCCCACCCTCCACCAGACCCACCCCTCTGCCTCCAATGCCCCGGAGTCTGGGCTTCACGTGTAGGGGAATGAAGAGTGCCCCCCCAAATCCATGTCCACCCAGAACTTCAGAATGTGACCCTGTGGGGCAGGGTCTTTGCAGATATAACCATTTAAGGACCTTGAGATGAGCTCATGCTGGACTTAGGGTGGCTCCTAAGTTCTCCTTTTCAGAAGAGGAAGGAACACAGCGAGGGAAGAAGCCTCATGGAGACAGAGGCGGAGATTGGATGATGGATGCGGCCATAAGCCAAGGAGCAGCAGGAGCCACCAGAGACTGGAAGAGGCAGGAGGAACCCTCCCCCAGAGATTTAGGAGGGAGTGCGACCCTGTGGACAACTTCAGTTTAGAGTTCTGGCTTCCGGAACTGTGAGGGAGTACATTTCTCTTGTTTTTGGCTGCCTTGTCAGTGTGGTTTATTATGGAGCCCAGGACACTGGTCTTTCCTGTGGCACAGGTATTGGATTTCACACTTGCCCTAAAAGACTCATCCTAGTTAGCACGGGGCCTCCCCAGCATCTCGACACCTAGAGAGCTTGCAGACTATTACTGTGCCGAGTCCCGGATGTCCCGGGGCTGCTGTCTGTCACTCACTCTGCTGCCCGAGGTTGAGGGCTTGGGTCTGTGTTTCTCATCCCAGAGTGTGTGTCTGCCAGGCTCCAGGATGTGTGGATTTCTGGCAGACCTGGATGTTAAAATTCCCCCCGCCCCCAGTTCCTCCACCTGCTTGTGTCTCAGAAATGCTCTCAGGATTCTCATAAAATGGTTCTTCTAGGCAACTTTAATATTTTCCTCTAGAAACTCCTTTATGTTTCTTAGCTCGTCTCAGCCCAGCCATGGAGGGGATATGTGATTGTGAGCACAGTTTGGGGCTGTCTAGGGCCATATTGCCGAAGAGCCCACACACTCCTATCTCCCCCGTTTTAGAGCGGGTGTTTTAGTGAAATTAGAGGAGCAAAGGAGATGCCTCCTGAGACCTCAGAGCCCACCTGAGTTCTCCATGGTCTCCAGGAGGGCCCGAGGGCATGGATGGAGGCTGTGATCCAGGAGGGCGACCTGCGGTGAGAAGTCAGTCTCTCACTGTTAACAACCGAGAGAGAAAGAGGACCAGGAAAACGCAGGCCTAGAAATGCCCAAAACTCCCTTCAAAGGAAGTTTTAGATCCGCACAGTGCAGGCCACGGGAAACCACCCGGTTCATGTAAACCACTGCACTCCCATTGGTAACGGATTTCTGTGTCAGCCTCCGGCAGGACGGCGCCAGCACAGGGCCCATCCCAGTGTCCTGGGCTTTCGCCGTCGTCACATTTAGTTTACATGTTGTTAACACAGGACACCGTGCATTTGTCAGGACGCACCGCTAACCAATCAGAATGGTACCATCACTGCCGAAGCTCACACAGAGAGCGGGAAGGCCAAGGCCAAAGAATGTCCAGCAAGGCATCTTCTTGTGTGAGGAGATGGAGCCTGGCAGCCTTGGGAATTCCACGGGACACGGGCAAGAGGAAGGACATGGTGGGCTGGTCGCCCCCCCTTCCCCCCCCCCCCCCCCCCCCCCGCCAACACATGAACGTATTTTGGGAACGTGCAGTGAACTTCAATGGATGCAGTCATGCTGGGAATAAAACAGAAAAGGTGGTGCCGTTGCCCGTGGGCATCCGATACTGATGATTTTTGAAAGCATCAGGGGACTGGCCTACAAAAACCATCAGCAGAGTGTCTGGAATGGAATTAGAAAGCCCAGGCAGGAGAGCTCGGAGGAATATTCCGCACAGTTACACGTGGGCTGCCTTCCTTGAGGTCATGAGTCTCTCAACAGTGACTTGAATTAAGAATCACGGGGTTGGGTGACCTCTGCCCTCCCGGTGTCATCGCCATCCCATGGATGTGGAGAGACCTCTTCTTTCGGGCCAGGGACAGAAAGTTGATGTGATCCCGGCCTCGCTCTCCCATTTCTCAAGCACGGATCGTGCACGGACTCGAGAAGACGAGAGCAAAGAGCTGTATGCTCCAGGCACCGACTCCTGCTGATCAATCATGTAATGAGGCTGCTCACAGATTCCCAGTTTTTCTCCCGCGTCCTGGGTGAATTTGGACAAATACTGTCCATCAAAGTGCTTGCTGGTTTTGCCTTGATGAAAGGTGAATACACGGAGGGTTAACAGAGCTGAGGCCAGTTCCAGGAGCCAGTCGTGCGAGAGGGAGCTTCGTTTTGATCTTTTGTGAGAGTGCAGAAGGCTCCCTTCAACTCGCACAGCTTTCATTAATGCCAGTCGTTAAAACAGCAATTTGGAACATCCCTCTTCTTCCTGCCTCCGCATTTGGTCAGCATGCTTCCCATGATATGACCAACGTACCTGTAGATGTAAATATGGCCCCAATCCATACACAGGGTTTCTGCAACATGACGGTGCATCTTTGTCCAGTGAAAGGTGGTGTCTGCTACACAGCCCCTTGAACCTGGGCTGGCCTGTGGTTCTCTTTGGCCAATGCAATGCTCAGAGGACAAGGTGCCTGCTCTCTCCCTCACCGGGAACCTGCCCAGGAGCTCTGTGTGCACGCCCAGGCTGGTCAGGGAGGAGGAGAGACCACATGGAGCAGAGACAAGCCCTCTCAGCAGCCTCAGCCAACTGGACGGCGGACCTCGGTGCATGTGTGAGCCCCACCAAGACTAAATGAGGAGCCAGCTCAGACTGCTGCCCACTGAACCACTACCATGGAGTGGTTTGTTATGCAGCAAAAGTGTCTAAGAGGGGTGCTTCTGCCCATCTGTCAAAGACCCCTTAAAGAAAAAATGACCCCCATTGTAGAGTCATCATCAAAATGATCGGAGCTTCTCCTGGAAGCTTTATCATTTCACTGCTCTCAGGAAAATCATGGCAAACAGCTACATCAACCTGGGCATACTGTGGACACAGCCACTGCCAGCCCCTTCCTCCCCAGTCACCTCCCCCTCACTTTCCCATCTGCCTTACAGCCAGGAATGACCTTAGGACACACAGGAAAGTCAAGAAGTTATTTCTTGAAAAAGAGACATCTATTTTTTGCACTTCTTTTTTCCTTCTTCCTACCAAAAATGCACTGCCTGGATTATGGTAGCCACTTTCCCACCCTGCTATTGACTGAATTGTCCCCCCTCCCCACCCCCATGATTCACATGTCAAAATTCAAACCCCATATGTGACTGTATTTGGAAATAGGGCTTTTCGGAGGTAGTTAAGTTTACATGACTCACAAGGGTGGGCTCCTAATTTCGTAGGATTAGTGGCCTTACAAGAACAAGAAGAGAGGCAGCTCTCTCTCCATGAGCACTCACTGAAGAAGGACCATGGGAACACATGGCCAGAAGGCGGCTGTCTGTAAGCCAAGAAGAGAGTCCTTGCCAGAACGCAACCATGCTGGCACCCCGACCTCAGACTTCCAGCTTCCGGAAACGTGAGAAAATGCACTTCTGTTTAAGCCCTCAGTCCCTGGTAATGATGCTATGGCAGCTGGAGCTGACTAAGACACCCCCAGCGAGGACAAGCTTGAGAATGAAAGATTAACTTGCTGAGGCTGACAGACATGAAAGAGTCTCTACGCTAGATAGAGTCAATGCTAATCACTCCTGCCACCAATTTTATATGATGTGAGAAAAGCACGCTGCTCCCCATGGTTTAGTCCACTGTCTATGAGCTTCTCTGTTATTTGCAGCCCAAAGCATCCCTAAGTGATGCCGGTAGACATAGCTCTCATCTGGCTCAGATCTGTGGGGTCTGGAGGCCCTTGGGACACATACCCATTGGGTTGTGGTCTGAGTGGAAGACCACTGGCTCTGAAACTTGCACGGCACTCGTGATCTCCACGGCCACACAAGTCCAGGTGTGTGCGTGATGGGTCGGGGGTTAATGCAGGGTGGGGAAGGACCATCTTGGAGTTCTGGTGAGCTTTTCATAGATTGCAGTCTAGTCTCAACAGTGACCAGCCTAGTCTTTCCATTGCTGATGACTACATTGAAATCAGTGTCCCTCTTTGTGGCTTCCGGGGGCACAGGGTTGTGACTTCTTGACTTGTGCCCGGCAGGCATGGCTCCCTCAGCTTTGCCTCAGGGAGAAGATACCAATTCCCGAAATGTTCTCACCAAAGGGAGACGGAGGGCAATGGGGAAGCAGCAGGGAGGGAGTGGTGCATGTCTGCCATTTATTTATTTATAAAAATATATGCTGATGGATTTCAGAGAGGAAGGGAGAAGGACAGAGAGATAGAAACATCAGTGATGAGATAGAATCATTGATCGGCTGCCTCCTGCACGCCCCACACTGGGGACTGAGCCTGCAATCCAGTCATGTGCCCTGACCGGGAATTGAACCGTGACCTCCTGGTTCATAGGTCAACGCTCAACCAGTGAGCCACGCCGCTGGCCCTGTTTGCCCTTTAATGCCCAGGAACTGGAAATATAATAATTAACACTTATTTTTTTGCACCACCACTATTTTACATGAATTCTCTTATTTCGTTCTCACAGTGGCCTTCTGCTCCAGGCACAGGTGTTCCCCCATTTCATAGAGGAGGAGCCGGAGGCTTAGAGAGATGAAGCACCTTGCCCAGGTTGTGCAGACCACGCCGGGAGAGTCAGGATCAACGCGTCTGGCAGCTTCTCGCCTCACAGGTTTGTGTGATGACACTGAATGGTTTAGAACCAATGTGGATTTCCACTAACTGTAGGTGACCTACATGTGACTGAGGGGATTGTGGTGCCAGTGTCTTCAGAACTCAGGAGTCATATTTTGCCGGAGAACTTCTCCCCGTCCTCCCTTTTGCAAGCATTTGGAGAAAACCTTGTAAACGGACTGAAAGGGGAAGGCTAATCACGTCAAAGTCAGCCCCGTCCCCGCGAAGGCTCACCACGGTGCTTGCTGATGCGGATCCTTTCTGTTCAAAGCTTAATACCTCATCCAAGGCCGCACAATTACATTTCCATTACGTCCCACTGTTCATCGCGGTTGGATTGCAAAAGCCAATTTACGTGGTGATTTCTCCTTCGCTGGGTCTCTGCTGTCTATTTTTAGATTTGTCTCTCAATCCAATTGGGCACCTCATCACACAGTGCTGGCTTCACGGTGCTGCTGGAGCGTCTGAGGGGGCCGTGTCCTCGGCCAATCGCGTCCTGGGCACCAGCCGCGAGGCCACAGGAGGACTCTGTCCTTGAACAAATCCCTAGTCCTTTTCCACGCCTCCAGGGCAGAGTCGATGAACCTTACATTAAAAAAAAAAAAGAAAAAATGGAACATTTCCTTGTGCATCCCAAAATGAGGAGAAATGATGGTGTCACTCCCAGACGGTGTGCCTCTGATCTGGGCTCTGAACCCGGACTCGGGCACAGCCAGCTGACTATCTCCCGGGCCGCTCTCGTGTCCACACAGGAGTGACCAGGGCACAGAGCTGGAGGCCAGGCTCGCTAGGGCTCTGGGTGGGGAATGGGAACAATTACATTGTAATTGGACAAGAAGGAAGACAGGTTTTGAGAATACCTTCTGAGTTGGGCAGGCAGCCTGGGCCAGCAGTATTTTTCTTGGCATAAATTACTTCTAATAAAAGCAAGAACCACGGTACACGGAAGAATATATAATTTTAGAACTTTTGACCACAGCTGTGTAACATTTGAAGAGGTTTTTCCTTGATGGGAGGTCTCATGGCCCACCTTTGTTTGTTTGTTTTTATTTCTTTTCCTTTTTTGTTCTCCAAGGTGACAGGCCGGTAAACAGGCCGATCAGCATTGCTTTTCTATTCTGTTGGCAAAGACTAAAGGTTTTATTTTTAGTCTGCTTTAAAAATGTCCCTGTTTCCTCCCCCCTGATTTTCTGCATAGGAACCAGGCGGGGCTTTTTTACTGATAGCAGGGAGATGTGCTATCACATCTCTCGTGGTCTGTCTAACCGCCTGTGACTCCATGGTGTGCATCCTGCTGGGCCAGCGGGCTGCTCAGAAGGCGAAATAAAAGAGAGCAAGTGAGCAACACTCCAGGCCATGATCTGCGACGCCGGTGCATGCGCTGCCACCCGAACTTGCTGCTCCGTGGCTGGTGGTCTCCGGCACAGAGCCGGGTCTCCAGCGACTCCAGCCTGCCCACTCCAGGTGGTGCTCCAGCTCGGCGGCCTCAGCTCACGCCCTGGCTGAGCCACCAGCTGCCCAGAGCCATTGCCAAGTTAATTATGTTTGTTTCCCTGGAGCTCAAGCCCCCTCTCTGCCTCTATCCTTGGCGCCTACTGTGAAATGCACAACTATGGCTGCGTTTGCCCATCTCTCTTATTAAAAAAAATGTTTTTATTGATTTCTAGAGAGAGAGGAAGGATGATGGAGAGAGAGAGAAACACTGATGAAAGAGGAACATCGACCTGCTGCCTCTTGCAGACCCCCTACTGGGGATTGAGCCCATAACCTGGGCATGTGTCCTGACTGGGAATGAAACCGGTGACCTATTGGTTCATGGGTCAATGCTCAACTACTGAGCCCCATCGGCTGGCCTTTGCCGATCTCTTTGAAGAGCACAGCGTTAAAAATGTGCAAGCAGCAAAGCAAACTTTGATGCAACATCATGGAAAGAGCAGATTCTGGAGCCCACCCATGTGGGGAGAGGAAACCAGAGGGAGTAAGCGCCCACGATTGATCGAGCATCTCCTCTGTGCTAAGGGTTTCATGCTTGTTATCTCATTTAATCCTCACAATAGGGTTAGCTATTACTCCATTTTGCAGAGAAGGAATGTGAGTCCGCCCAGGGAAAGTAATTTCCTGCAAGTTACACAAGGCCTCCAACAGCCCTGCTCCGTGACTCCTCCTGTGCCCTCACCATCTTCTTGGCCAGGAGAAGCTGTTCACTTTAATCAAGGGGCGTCTTCCCGTTGAGGTTACATGAGACAAGGTGCCCTCTGACACACTCTATGGAAGCTGGCTGCTTCTCCACGTAAGTTCTCTTGGTTCCTGGTGGTCCAGCCACTTCAACAAAGCAGGCCCATCAGGCTCCTGTGATGGGTGAGGCCTGGCCAGAGACAAGGTCCTGAGGCCACGAGTCACTTCTCTGTTGCACAAGGGAAGGGTGTCCTGTGGGGAAAGTCTTGCTCCTTTCTGGGCCGCTAGGAGCCTTGTTGTGGAAGACTGGTCAGCTCCATGTTGGTCCCCATCAGAATCTGGGAAAAGTCATTCTTTCCATTTACCAGGATGAGAAGGCTTCCTCCCGAGGAAGCAGGAAGTGACTCAGGGTTAGAAATTTTCGTGGTTTAAGAGTTATTTCTAGAACGTTCCCAACCCTTTCACAATCAGCTCCTTCTTTTTGAGAGGCTGGTTCGTCATGGCTTGTCAAGCAAAGTTATTTCATTTATGCACAAGGAAATGGTGTTGGTTGTGAATGAGTGTCCACGCAACCAAAGGGGCCACCTCATGAAGGCGACCACATCTGTGACATCATGAGGTCCCTCCCTCTCCCATGTTCCCCAGCTGTGGGCTGAGCTGCCTCAGGCTTTGTAGGCAAACGCCCCAGAATAAAGCCATCACTCCCCGGGCACATGTGCGGATTCAAGTAGCGAGAGCTGCCCATCTGGAAGGCGCCCGAGTACCGGGCTGGCTACTGATCTTGCAAAGGGCATCGTCTCATTCAGTCCTGGCCGGAACCACGCCAGGGAAGTGCCTGGGGGGACCCGATGCCTAGGGAGGCTAAGTAGCTTGCCCAGGTATGGGCAAGAGGGGAGGCCAAGCGCCGGGGTTTAAGCTCAGGTTAATCTGACTCCAGAGCCTCAGGTCTTAAGCATGTCACCACTCAGCTCAGGCAAGGGCTGGTGCCTAATTTGCCATTTGATGTGGACATTTGTTAAAATAAATCAATGCCACCCCCCTTATCACCAAATGGGAGGCAGGAAATCATACATGTATGATACAACAAAAGGGCGATCCTCCATCAGAGAAAAATGATTTATAATTGAGTAGTTGAAGTTGAGTGCATTGTTTTTAAAACTTCTTTGGACAATACTTCACAATGAGAAATTTATTTTTCATTGAGACTCTGTGGATACACTCACGTATCCACATGTGTGCATGAGTGTGTGAAGCCTGTGTGCATGGGTGTGTGAAGCCTGTGTGGGGGTATATAGATCCACCCCAAAAGTGTCCTGTTCTACCATGTGCCCTCTACTGAGTGATTTTCTGTTCCTGTTGACTCTGTCATTTTTTCAGTGCTAGTTAAGTTTGCTGCGCTTCTCGATTTGTAGGCCGTGACCTTAGCTAGTCACAGACCCTGGTTAATGGGGCTGTATCTCTGAGATGACCTCTGAGTTGGTCAGATCTTCTCCTTCTTGGCCGATTAATTTTGAGAACATTCCTTAACCCCTCACGCCTCAGTTTCCTCTGAAGTCTATGAAGTGAACATAGCAAAATAATACTCACCTCCAAGAATTGTTACAGCAATTCGGTGAAATGAAGCAGATGAAGTGTTAACCCAAAGACCTCATTAATGTTGTCATTTCCCAATTACTACCAGTGACGTTTGGGCAATTTATTTATTTTCCTAAGTGGGGCACCCATATCTGCTGTTTAATAGCCTTTAAACAATTAAGGCAGTGGGCATCCATAAGACGGATGGGATTCTGTCTGCGGGTGAGGTGGGTTGAGGCAGGGATTGCATACACCACCCCCCCCTTTCCAGGGCTCAGAGGCAGCCATGGCTGAGATGAAGCTGGAAAGAGCAAAACTAAAATTCAAACATAACTCTCTGTGTTAAAGTATGTTCATAACACAGACAGGAACTCATAGACAGAAGGTTCAATCATACGTGGTCTCAACTCTGCTCAAAAAAGGTGTGGAAACATGGCATAGCTTTTAGAAAATTTCCATCAAGATCTTAACATGCAACCTCAGGTCGGCACCGTGCAGGGGTAAATTCTCTTACTGGGGAGGCTGAGTCATGGGGAGACCTTTCCCACGACGCTGTGGGAAGACGAAAGGTCGATGTATGGAATTTTCCAGAGTCATAGTCTGCACAGCCCGAGGCGCCGGGGAGAAGGAAGCTAGCAGAAGAGGCCATGTGAACCCTCGGGCAGGTCCCCCTTGTTCAGGAAAAGGGGGTTTCTTTGGGTTAGGTCCCCGAGAAGGTGAGATTCCCCACATGAAAGTCAGCCACAGTTTTCTGGGGATTGAAAAAAGAAAAGAAAGAAAACGACATAATTTCTTTGGGCCTTAACTAATCTCTTGGAGTGAGTATGCTTTCATTCTGTCCATTTTATAGATGAGGAAACGGAGGCACGAGGAGTTAAGGAATTTTCCCAAAGCATTGAGTTACATCTCAGGTATCAAATGTCTGGGCTTTCTTGTTTTGATGCCATATGATATGATATGAGAAAATGCCCCTTGCATTTAAGATGTAGAACAATTCTAGGTTCTAGGGGAGATTGAGGCGGAGGGACCACCTGTTAAGACTAACATGGGGAAGAGCGGGAATCTGCTCTGACGGGCAGAACTGCGGTTGGCTGTGCTGATGCTTTGGGGCAGACAGTGGGGCTCATGTTTGCCTCCACCCAGGGCTGCATCTAGATTTTATTCACTTTTTTTTTTTATGGGCACCCCTTGGAGGTGCAAAGGCTAAAATGCTGCCAAGACAAATGAGCAAAAGTGAGGTCATTTTCTTTTAGCTGGATCAATGCCTTTCTTTACCCTTTTTGAGGAGGTCGGTGTGTTGGAAACGAAGCAGAATTAAAGTGATATTAAAATGAATCAATCCATTTAAATGGACTGATCCTGTGAACTCCAGGAATGATTGGCATCAGTGTCAAGGGGCAAAGTGCTGGCGACTTTGGAAGTTCCAGGTGGCAGGCTCAAGGCCCAAAGCCTGACTCAAGCAGCCGTGGACAGACGAGCGTCATCTCATTGGGAAGAATTGGGTCTATTTCACTTTCCAGATTTAGTTCTTTCCTGTACAAAGTGAAGTGCTTGAAGGAGATGGTCTCTGAGATCTCTCCTGGTTTAATTCTCAGCTGAAGTCTTAGAAGAAATCAGAATGGAGCCTTTACCAAGAGCAGAAGGAAGACACGGCTGGAACACAGTGTGCCCAGTTTTGTTGGAGTAGAGACTTCTTCAGGGCTCCCTGGGCACGGCTCGCTGGGCAGGGCTACCTGGGCAGAGCTCCCTGGGCACGGCTAGCTGGGCAGGGCTAGCTGGGCAGAGCTCCTGGGGCAGGGCTAGCTGGGCAGGGCTACATGGGCAGGGCTCCCTGGGCATGGCTCGCTGGGCAGGGCTACCTGGGCAGAGCTCCCTGGGCAGGGCTAGCTGGGCAGGGCTACCTGGGCAGAGCTCCCTGGGCAGGGCTACTTGGGCAGGGCTAGCTGGGCAGAGCTCCCTGGGCAGGGCTACTTGGGCAGGGCTAGCTGGGCAGAGCTACCTGGGCAGGTCTTGCTGGGCAGGGCTACCTGGGCAGAGAGTGAGCTGGCAGCAGCCACTGCTGGCTGGTGGGCAGGGAGGGCAGGTGTGGGAAGCCCTCATGAGGCTGGGGAGAGGCCATGAAGGAATCCACTTCAGTAAAATGGGAACTAAAGCTTCAAGCTGAACAGGAGGAAAAGTATCACTGTTGGAACTTTATCTTGAAAACTGCAACAATAACTATGAAATAAATTTATCATCCATTGAACGTGCTTCTGGTTATAATCACAGGTAGGCAGGAGTTCTGAAAGAAAACGCAGGGACTCAGTGCTTCTTTTCATCCGGGAGAATTTTCTGGCAACACTGAATGTCAGTCCAAGCAGATAGCTTTTCGGTTACCCACTGAGCTTATCAGGAAGGTCACAAGAGGGCCAGCTCTCCAAAAACACGCAGGGCTTTGTTTTCCCAAGGCCTCCGACAGCCTCCCATGCTCACGTCATGCTCTTTGAAGGCGCGTCCTGCGTGTCACCTTCCCCATCACTTCCTCCTCTTCGGTTGGCATGGGCCATCTCTGCCAGGTCATCATCAGTCAACACCTTCCCCCAAGATGGAGGGACCCCAACCCGATCACTGTCAGTGACTTCGCCAAACCTGGTCTACTGCAGGTTCCAGGTTTCACTCTGCAATCCACCTGCAATCAATGACGAGGCAGCATCTGTGACTCAGAGAGAGACTGACCCCCAGAGGAGGGAATGCCTTGGTGGGGGTGGGGGGGAGGGGCATAGGGGGTGGGGGAGTTAAAGGGAGGGAGGGCTATGCTTACGGGAGGACCAAGTGTTACAAGCAGCCAGTTCTTTTGGGGAGGACTCTGGTTTATGACAACCCCTGCTTCCTACTCCACCTTCCAACTCCTCAGACTCAGATAACCCGGATCCACCTGCATAATCAGAATATTTGAACCTCACTCATTCAGCCCCAATCTCCTGGATATAATGGATCAAAGCACACCCCCTTTTGCTTGAGCAATCTTGCAAACAGTTCTGATTTTGTGCTGCATGTAGTGTCTGAAGTTTGATACCCAATGAACATTTTTTTTGAGCATCCATGGCGTAAAAAAATCTAAGACAGTTAGGATTCTACAAAGGCCCTGCCCACGTGCTTCTTCCTGGACACCTTCTCGAGAAATCTATCCACTGATGTTCAAAGCAGCACGTGGGGTCGCTTGGCTGTTGGTCACTTGGCCTTCTTTGTAAACTGGGCCCTTTTCACAGGGCTCACCGGCTTCTGTGACTGCAGCGTTCTTTATGTGCAAACGTCCCTCCAGCTCGTGAGAGGTTCGTCTCCACCCTGGTTCTCGAACTCGTGTGATTCTCTTCATCCCTGACGTGGGGCCTCTACCCTCACCCTAACTCGTAGGGCTGCGATCAGGACAAAGGAGATCACGTCTGACAGCCTCCATCTATTTGGAATTTTACTTCTAAAACCTACTTCAATGTAAGTTATTTTGAAATTACTTTTCCTGTCACCTTTGGTGGGTGGGCATGGAAGACACCGTCCCCTGAATGAGTTAATGAAACAGTAGCAACAGTGACTGTGCTCAGAGAAGGTGTGATTTGCCGCAGAGCAAAGCCCATCCCATTTTGCCGAGTATCTGGCTTGCAGAATGAGGCCGCCTGTGAGTGGGGGAGGCTGGAGTCCACACCGTGGTCTCGGCTCCTTCCACAGACACAGGGCCTTTGCGGCTCTGACATCACTGTGCCTACGGCAGGCTGAATAATGGCCCCTCCATACACGTCCACGTTCTGGTCCCGAGAACATGTGGCTGTGCTACCCTATGGGCAAAAGGAACCTTCCAGGTGGGATTCAGTGAGGCATGTGAAGGTGGGAGACTGGCCTGGATTATCTGGATGGGCCCAAGGTAACCACAAGGGTCCTTACAACAGAGAGGCAAGAGGGTCAGGAAAGGAAAAGGTGATGTGATGACAGAAGCTCAGAGACAGAGGGGGCGGGGAAGAGAGAGAGAGAGAGAGAGGTATTGGAAGATGTCTCCTGATGGTTTTAAAGATGACGAGTGGGGCTACGAGCCAAGGTGTGTGGGAGGCTCTGGAAGCTAGAAAAGGCAGGAAAGTGGATTCTTCCCTGAGCCTGCACAAGGAACCCAGCCAGGCCAACCCATCGCGGCGTTCTAACCACAGGAGCTGTAAGAGAGTAACCCTTTACCAGCTTTGCGTGGCAGCTGTAACAGTTACCGCACACCTAGTGGCCTAAAACCGCACGCAGGTAGGTGCTCTGTAGCTCCCCCTCTGGGAAAGGATGCTCTAAGTCAGCGGTCGCCAAGCTTTTGGACCTCACGGACCACCGGCCAGCGACCGCTGTCCTAGGCCATCACCCGGAGGCTCCTGTGAGAACAGTGCAGGGGAGACTCAGCAGCAAGTGCTCAGGGCGGGGAGGGGGTGTGCGACCGTTTCAGAGCCAACGCCACGCTGCCGGCATAATCGGCAGGCGGACACTGGCACCTTCCACTCAGAGGCCAGCGGGAGCCGGTGCCCCAAGCACCCTCACTCCGACCATCACCCCAGACTCCTTTGACCCAGGGGTCTCAGCAGGCTTCCCATTCTGTCGGACTCAGCAAAAACATTGCAAACCTTTGAAGGCGGTGAGTTTGAAAGACGTAGGTGATTTTCTCGGTCGGCCGCACAGGGACCCGGGAAAGCTTCCAGCCTCTGACAGTCACACTTGAATGTGATCGCTTGCTCCCCAGGGCCCGGTGGGAGAGCAGGCATGTGATGGGGAGCAAGAGGAAAACCAGCCCGTCCTGCAGCCGCAGCGACCAAGAGCGCCGAGCGGGCCGCGAAGCTGCTCTCCCGCTTCAGGGTTCTCCTCCCGGGCAGCTCCGGCTGACCATCTGTGACCTCAAGTCCACGCCTCCCATGACACAGCCTCGGAATGATCGCGAACGTGCTTCATAGGACAAGACGGGCTCGGCCACAGCAGTAAGTCTGTGGGCGCCGGGGCCCCGGGTGAGCCATCGCTTCATGGGATGTGGTCGGCCTGCCTGGGTCAGAATGACAGCTGGTGCCGTGACTCCCGCCTCTGATGGGCTCACGTCCCTTCCTAGGACGGTGCTGCCCGGGAGGGCCTCGTGGGACTTGGCTTTTCGAGGTGAGTTTGCAGCGGGAGCACCACGGGGCGCTGATGGCTCCCGTAGACGGCGGAGGGGCTCACCCCGCCCCTGTGACTTCTGCGCCTCCTCATGCCAGATGACAGACCAGAGGCAGCGAGACAAGAAACTGGTCCCCCTTTGCTTCAGACGAAAAAGAACAGATGGCCCCCTGCTTTCCACCCACAGAAATGACAATCTTCTACCCACGTCTGCTGCTCTCATCGCACCTGTGCGGGCTCGCCTGTCAGTGAGCTGGCTTCTCCATCTAACGCCTGGCTCCCTGGCGGCCAGGGGCACACAGCGGGCGGGTGAGGCCTCAGGGAGGGAGTGGGCATCCTTCCGGGGCCAACACTGACCCATGCTCCTTGCTGCTCCTACTCCTCACTTCTTTCCAAACCTCCCTCTTTGGATTTCCCTTCTGGGCTCCCAATCTGGGTGAACAAGAATGCTCTGCAGCCGGTTGAAAAGCGGACGAGAATCTGGACAGTCGTTTCTCCAAAGAAGGTGTCGGAGTTGCCCAGAAGCACGTGGAAAGCTGCTCCGCATTGCCAGGCGCTGGGGAAACGCACAGCAGAGCCGCGGTGAGGTGCCGCGGCACACCCGCCGGGCTGCCTGCCTGCCTGCAGCCCACCAGACGGACGATGGAGGTGTCACTGAGGATGTGGGGACATCTTCATCCTCTGTAAAATGGGGCAGCTGCTTTGGAAAACATTTGAGCAATTCCTCAAAAAGTTAAACGTAGAGTTACCCTGGGACCCAGCAAGTCCACTCCCTGAGGCCACACCAAGTACTTACCCAAGGGAATTGAAAACATGGGTTCTCACAAAAACTACCAGAGGTGATAGAAGCGTTGTTCATAATAGCCCCAAAGTCAAGAGGATCAAACGCCCATCAGTTTGGTGAGAATGTAAGTGCAGTGGTATATGCACACGATGGACTGTCATCCAGCGATAATGAATGAACACGGATGAACCTTGAAAACATTATGCCCAGTAAAAGGAGCTTGACATAAAAGGCCATGCATCATGCCATTCAGTTTAGTTTTTTAAAATTTAAATGTATTTTTATTGATTTTAAAGAGGAAGGGAGAGGGGGAAAGCGATAGAAACATCAATGATGAGAGAGAATCACTGGTCGGCTGCCTCTTGCACGCCCCACACTGGGGATCGAGCCCACAACCCAGGCATGTGCCCTGACCGGGAATTGAACCGTGACCTCCTGGTTCATAGGTTGACCCTCAGCCACTGAGCCACACCAGCTGGGCTCTGCAATTAGTTTATAGGCACCACCTGTCACAGGAGCTCTACAGAGACAGAAGGTGGCCTGTGGCTGCCGGGGGAGGGCCATGTGGACTGATTGAGAACACTGTTTCTCTGTGGGGTGAGGGGATGTCCCAGATCAGCAGGGGTGATGGTTCCACTGCTTTGTGAATATATTAAAACCCACTCAAGAGTACCCATTAGAAGTGTGAATTTTAGGGCACGTGAATTGTATTTCAACAAAAAGTCGTATGAGCAGACAGCCACCTCTGAGGAGCGCTACTGAGGGTTCCAGGGGGTCCTATCCTTCTGCTTGTGTTTTGAGAATTGTGTTATTTTGAGAAAGATGATGATGACGGCAAAAGGAAAGGCCTGCTTTGCCAACTTCAGGGGCCACCTCCCTCCCCTGCTGGCTTCAGCACCCAAGTGTCACCCAGAGAGCAGGAGCCCAGGTGCTCTGCCCTCCGCCCAATCTGACCCAGGTGCTGTTGGAGCCTCTGACAGGGAGACCCCCCACCCCCCGGGGCCTCTGTTATGCGGCGTCCCCCTCTGTAGGAGCTTACATTGGGTCCCCCAAAGGACATATTCAAGCCCTACTCCCCCGTATCTGTGACCTACTAGAAAACAGGGTCTTCGCAGAGGGTGTGGGTGGAGGTAATCCAGTCCCGGTGCCCTGAGGGGAGGGGCATTTGGACAGACACGCACAGAACTCGCAGAGAGGATCACCGACCTGCAGGCAGGCACGGGGGCACTTGGCTACAGGACAAAGCACCAGGGAGTCACAGCCACCACCGCTGGACAGGCCAGGAAGAGCCCGCCCAGCAGGGGACACCTGGCCTTGAACCTCTGGCCTCCAGAACCGTAAGGACTAACGTTCCACGCGGTAAGCCACCCAGTCTGTGCTGTCACACGATTCACATTCCCCTCAGCGCGGCACCTGGCACGCGAGACCCAAGCACGTTTGCTGAGCGAACCAATCTTCTGCTTCCAGCGAAAGGCTGGTGGGCAGCTGAAATGCCGGTCCCGGTTTCACAGGGGAGGGGTCCAGAGAGAGAAGAAGTGGTTTACCCCAAGGAGGGAGCACAGCGGGGACCTGGGGTTCCACTAGTGTCTTTCAGCCTTTAGTGAGAGAAAGAAGATGGGAAGAGAACTGAGCCTAATCAAGAGCCTGAGTCAGGCATGCATGGTTCTCGCCACAGCCTGGGGAGACCAGTGTTTGCACCCACGCTTCTGAAAATTAGGCAACGGACATGGACACAGAGAGTTGAACACATGTCCCAGGTCACTTAATTAAAGGCAGAATTCTGCCCTGGGTCTTCTGATTTCAAGGCCTGACTCCCCTCTTATCAAGGCGGTCTATTTATTAATCAGACCCAGGGGCCTTTCAAGTCGCTTTGACAAATGATCAGGATCTACTCATCTTATAAACTCAAGTTTTCAATGAAAAATTCAATATCCTCATTTTCTAATCACTGACTATAACAATTTTGATCTAAATTCACAAATATAAAAAGTTTCTCTGATCAGCAGAACAAAAGTAATATTTTAATGTATGCAACATATTCTTGCCTTTTTTTAGGGTAATAAGTTGCCAATATGAATATGATGTCCAATTAATAAAACATGGATAATTAAGCTTTAAATGTAACTAGGGAGTTTTTGCATTCAATTTTTGCAAGTGAGGAAGCTGGCCCACATTTCTTAAAGGCATATAAAATATTTGTAGGTTACACTGTTTTATGATTTAGGGGTAGTAAATGGAAATAATTTTAATCCAATATAATAAAAGCCTAATATGCCAAGTGTCTGGTTATCCGGTTGGCCGTTCAACCCAATCAAAGTGTAATATGCTAATGATACACTAAGACCACTCAACCGCTCACTATGATGTGCACTGACCAGCAGGGGGCAGATGCTCTGACTGAGTGAGACGGGCCAGACATGCCCTGGAGCCCTCCTGCGGTCTCTCCCTGGCTGGTCAAACTCCTGGCCCCGATTGTGCACAGGTGGGGTCCCTTGGCCTGGCCTGTGCTCTCTCGCAATCCAGGACTCCTTGGGGGATGTCAGAGAGCCGGTTTCGGCCCGATCCTGCAGGCCAGGCTGAGGGACCCCACTGGTGCAAGAATTCATGCACCAGTGGCCTCTAGTAGGATATAAAAGATGTTTTCTTTTGCAGCACACTTTCTTTAACAACATTCTGTAACAGCTTAGAAAGATTGTTTTCCCATTTCTGTCTCCATTTTCCTAGGAAATCTTTGTGAGAATGGGCTTCTTTTGCACTTGCTAATTTATCCGTGCATTTGGGGACAGCCTTTAACTTCTAATGACCTACACTTGCCCGGATGCCAGGAGCCTTGAGTGCAGTTAAACTAATGTTTTGCAATCTTTGGAAAAATTACTTTCATTAGAGGAACTGCTAGTGTTGTTGGGGCTTTGAGAAAAATAAACAGAAACCTACATGCCATAATTAAATTAAACCAGTAAAAGGAATGCAGCCATCTC
This sequence comes from Corynorhinus townsendii, assembly GCA_026230045.1. NCBI lineage: Eukaryota > Metazoa > Chordata > Mammalia > Chiroptera > Vespertilionidae > Corynorhinus > Corynorhinus townsendii. The sequence continues at coordinate 4,209,518 of JAPDVU010000002.1, forward strand.
GCCCTGGAAGGGGGCTCTCAAGCCCCAAAGTCACCAATATGTGACCCTGAAGGTCAAGAATTGTGGGTGAGTCAGTGATATACCCAGCATGCTTTGGTTCTGCAGGTCCAAAGCCCCTGTGGGGAACGGGATGCCTTCACCCCTTTTTTTTCTGCCTGAGAAGCAGATGGGGCAGCCCTGGTTCTCTGGCTTGATGTCTCTGCAGAGCCTCGAGGCCTCGGGCTAGAGGAATCACACCTGCCTGTGCAGCAGCCTGCATCCCTGGGCAGTGGTGAGTGGGAATGAGCCAGGCGCGAAGGGCCACAGCAGAGGCCGTGTCCTGGGATGCTGGCGGCCTGTTAGGGAGATTGGTGACTCTCCCTTCTGCCAAAATCTTTCTCTGTAGAGTTCTAAGTGATCACACATTTGCTATGTAATAAGATTAGTGTGAAATGCATGGATCCTCTTATGGATTAAATAATAAATGGCAACGAGGTAGTGAGATGTCCTCAGAATACATTTTAATGGTGCATCTCCTGGAATCCGCAGAGCTCAGCTACTGCAGGGTGTGGGAGCCTTATGTGGAGAGCGTTGATATAACTCTGTGTGTGACCTCAGCTGGGCTGGTGATTTCAGTCAGGGGTTATCAGGTTAGCTTAGCCAGGTTATTCTGAACATGGAGCGAAAGGATCACAGCCTGCTTTAAGCAGAGATCATGAGCAAGAATAACAACTCCAAGATGGACTGTTGACCCTTGAATGCAATCTTAGTAAGCTTTCCCAGTGCTCTGTCCCAGATATACACAAATCATTCATTTTAGGAGATTATGGCTGGCCTTGTGTGCACTTTTAAATAGACAGCAGCTAATCCCTAAACAATGCAGTGACTTATCCTTGTGTTAAAAATCAGATTGAATAATGTCACCCTACTTCATGCCTTAGAGATCCAAGATGTCAGAACAGAAAGATGAACTTTCAAGAGCTAAGATCTCTGCACGCACTTGTTGACTGATGTTGAAGGTGAGAGCACGCAGATGAAGAGGGCACATGATCCCTGGGATAGGAAAGCCAGGTACACAGGTACACAGGTACACAGGCTCTGTGTGACTTAGAGCCCACGGGAGTGGGCCTAAGCTGTCAGTCAGACATCCCCCAAGGGCTCCCAGACTGAGAGGGCACAGGCTGGGCTGAACCGCCCCCCCCCCCCAACCCCCAAGTGCACAAATTTCATGCACTGGGCCTCTAGTATATAATAATACAAGAATAAACTGTTTTGTGTATTCACCACTGTAAGCCTACTTTTGTATAATTCCAGGTGTCTCTTTGTGGGTGATGTCTATGCAGGTGAGGTTGGGCACATATGCACCCATGCAAATGCAAACAATTTTTCCCTAGTAGGATCAGACTACACACAATACATGTCACTCAACTGTTTCAGGTGCAGATATTTCCACATACTGTGTTCATTAATATATCTCACCCTTAGGTGTTATGCCATTCCATCGAATAACTACATCACAAATCATCTTTTTTTTTTTTAAAGTATATTTTTATTGATTTCAGAGGGGAAGGGAAAGGGAGAGAAAGAAACATCCATGATGAGAGAGAATCATTGATTGGCTGCCTCCTGCATGCCCCACATTAGGGACTGAGCCCCCAACTTGGGCATATGCCCCGCCTGGGAATCAAACCATGACCTATTGGTTCACAGGTCAACGCTCAACCACTGAGCCATGCCAGCCGGGCACAAATCGTCTTTCAATGATACAAATTTGGTCTGTTTCCATTTTTCATGATCACAAGCCACTTTGAGATGAACAATCCCACGTCTACTGCTCTGTGCACTTGTCCAATTGTAGCTTCAGGATAAAGTGTCGGCAGGAGACAGCGAGACAGGTGTGAGCCACATTGCCATGCTGTCTCCCAGAGTCGAGATCATCCACCTGTCAAGGAGCAGGCAGTGACAAGCACCTGTTCTCCCCACTTCCACCCACCTGGCATCGCCTCACTTCAGAATCTTGGCCCCTATAGCAAAGGAGGAGGTCATAGTGGTGATTTCATTTGCCTCTGTTTTATTACTTTTCATATTGATCTTTTTCTCACAGGTCTATTGACCCTCGCTCATTTGTGGTTCCGCTTTTGTGAATGATCTCTTTGTATCTTTGGACAATTTTTCTGTTGGTGGTGCTGGTGGTGGTGGTGGTGGGGGGGGTTGCCTTGTTTCTACTCATTTGCAGGAGCTTGTCCTTCGTTTTCCATATTTGCGTTTGTTTTGTTTTCTAACCAGTGAAATGTGCTTTGAAACTGACATAACAACTAAGCATTGAACTGAAGCGATCTTTGGGGGGTCCCAGCTTGCGGATGCTGCGAGAGCATCCTCCCAACCTCAGACTCTCAGGGAGCGGCTTCGTGGTTAACGCGCAGCAGCCTCTGGGGAGGGCTGAGAGGCAATTACGCAACGAAACCCAGGGGAGACGGGAACCTGGCCAAGAGACAACACTGCTGAAACACTGTGCAAATAGAAAGAGGTCCCCGAAGGATAAGCTGCAGCACTGCCAACTCCGCGAGGCAATGAAGTGGCCGGGCTCTCCTGACGTGGCCCAGGTGGAGAGGCGGGGACCGCCTCACACACGGGGACAGCTGAGCCCCTGAAGGGACACAGCCCGTGAAATTGGAAAGAATGTGGAATCAACTTCTGAATTATGAATAAAAATGCTTTGGCTGTACAAAGCTTTCTGATGAAATCCTAGCAGGGCGGGTCACTGACATCAGAGGGATCCCCGTGGTCCGGCACCCGCTTCAGATGAGCTGGGGAGTCCCTGCCCTGGGCTCCCCTGGGAGCTGGGAGTGGTGAGCAAGCAGGCCCCACTGATCTCTGTGGGTCCAGCTAAGCCATTCAACCTGGCACCAGAGCTGAGAGTTCTCGGAGGGCCTTTTACTCGGCCACTAAAGAAACGAAGGTGATAGTCCCTCGAGGCTGGCTGGCTCCATACGGTGGGACCAAGGAGCTTGCCTTCGCCAGCACCACAAGCCGTAGGGAGCAGCGGACCGGGCTGAGAGTCCAGAGCAGGGCTCTGGTGAGTGGGTCCTCCAGGGGAGCTCATGGGAAGCAGGCGCTCCAGGGAAAGGTCTGGTCCAATCTGCTTTGCCCAGGACAGGGAACAGAGCAGCCCCAGGTTGGCCAACACAGCTGCTGAGTATCCATTCTGCTCCCCTTCAGGTTGAGCCCGGGCAGATAGGGAGGGAGTGATGACAGGGCTTAGGTGGGCTTGGGTAAAGGTGGGCGTCTGGTGGAGCACACAGAACCCCTGGCTATGTGGGGCACTTCTCTGAAGGGCACTCAGAGCCCAGACTGGGGAGCAGGGGTCTTTGTTTGCTTTTGACATCCTTTCAGGTCCTCCATCCTGGCTTCTCGGGAGCCTGTGGCGTGAGTTCAAATCCCAGTCCCCTCACTTCTAGCTGTGCGGCTTTGGGTAAGTTATTTTACCTGTCTGTGCCTCAGTTTCCTTATCTAAAAGTCTGTGACCACCAACTTCCTAGAACTGTCAAGATTAAATACACATATATATACACATATAGCAGTTACACCAATTTGTCCAACTGAAAAGTGTACATGGGTGCGAGTGTGTATGTGTTTGTGTGTGTATATGACTGTGTGTGTGTGCGCGCGCGCATGCCCACGCGCGTGTGTCAGTTTCTCTCCCTTCTGTAGGGTATACCAGCAACGCTGCTAACCGTCTCCATGGAAACCAGTCTCTGGGTCCCTGTGGCTTCTGCAGAGTGGAGCGCATCATCTGCACGGTGGGTGGGGTCTGATAAGCCAACCAAACAGCATCGACCAGCTTAGAGCGCCATGTCCCTTCCTGGGGCCCCTAACTATCAGTGGCATCCGCATGGTGCCGGATCCCATGTTTGCACCCTGTGGAAGGTTTACTGGGTGCGGGTTTTGTTTGCCAAGCAGCGTTTAGTGGGTTTGCCACTCCCCGTCTCGCCATTAAAAGTCTCTATGGTAACCTGAATAGTACATCTGACAACAACACATCACAATAGAACGCCCCTCTGCCAACCCAGTTGCTTCTAGGTCTCCTGCGTGCTCAGCATGCATTTTCTCTCGTTCTTTGGTCACAGCGTATTTTTCAATCCACTGAGAAATGGAGGTGATTTTAAGAGGAGTAGTTTGATTTAAAATTTTTTTTAATTTTAAAGACTTTTAGAGAGAGAGGTAGGGAGACAGAGAGAGAGAGAAACATTGATGTAAGAGTGAAACAGCAATCGACTGACTCCTGCACACCTCCTAGTGGGGATCCAGCCCAAAACCCAGTCATGTGCCCTGACCAGGAACGAACTGGCAACCTTTCAGTGCATGGGACAACGCTCAACCAACTTAGCCACACCGACCAGGGTAATAGTCTGATTTTTAAAAAAGTCTCACTTTCTTGTACCTTTTCTCCATTAGGGGATGGGCACCAAGGCTCTCGACAATATATACTGAAGCTTTTTGTAGCTTGGACAGGGAGCAAATAGGTATAAATACTCATAGCAAAAGGCATAAACAATTGGATATTAGACTTAAGTTTTTTTTTTAGAAACTTACAAATATTGACAGATGGGACAAAGCAGGTATTTCATGAGCTAAAAACCGTGAGGTCACAGGTGTTTCCCACAGGGTGATACTGCGCCCCTCCGTTACTATGACAGCACCGTCACTATTATTGTCACTGCCTGGATCTTTGGACAGGTTTCCAATTTATTGGGTCTCACCCACACTGGACCAACTGGACATTCGCCTTCAGTGGTTACTGTCTTACTCTTTGGTTATAGTTCCTTTTGTTGTTGCTTAGAGTTTTGGGGCAGCAAATAGGGAAATATGCCAAATCTCTTCCAATCTGATCGACCATTTCGCCTGGAAAGCGCTAGGAAAATAAGATGTAGGATCAGATCACCTGAGAACAAATTGTGCTACGTTGGCTGCGATTTTAGAATTGAAATCAGAATATCGTTGCCTCAAAACCTAAGGTTGCTCTTCTGTTGCTTCTTAGACTCCTTCACTCCTGATGTCCGAACACCCCATCATTCCTTATCAATATTAGTGAACATGGCAAGAGATCACTGTTTGAGTGTTTGGAAATTGAAACTCCATTTGACAAATCGGAAAGGAAATTATATATTTAAAGAAAAGGAACCATACTCCCTCTCAAATCACACACCACTTATAAAATTAGGTGGTTATTCTTTTTCAGTAAATCTGTCAGTCTCCTTTGTAAGATTTGGCTTTTTGTTATATTGTTATGCTGCCGGTTCTGATGTAAGTACAGGATCTTAAAAGGATGCAGGTACGCCTTTCAAAATGCCAAAAATTGGTTCATTTATGTGTGATGTTTGGCTGTCAGGAAAGCTAAGGCACCAAGAAGTCATTAACTAAATTCCAAGTAATTTTCCCACCTGAAAAACCTGAAAAGCTTGATGAGAGGAAAAACAGATGGAAAAAACCCGCCTACAGTTCTGATTTCATGTGAACAGAGGTAATATTTCTGCTGCTTGGAAAAAAATAAGCAACAAGGATAGCCTTTGGAATATACCAGCTATCATCATTACGAATAAAAACAAATTGCATAGTTAAGTTCTGAAGGAGGTTTCCCTGTTTTGGTTCCCGAAGTTAAACTGTCAGAATCTCACCTGGTTCAGGGTGTTACTCATTGCCTGGTGAGGGAGAAATGGAAATGTATACATACTGTCTGTTTCCACCCTCACGGTGTGCTGCAGGTCAATGCTGACGGCACTCCCCAGCAATGCTCCAGACCCACAGGGGAAGGCCACAGTTCTCCACAACCCTGCCCCTGCTGCAGACACCAGGGGCCCCCTCGGGGTCCCCAGGCCACCTGCACCGCTGGTCTCTATTTCTGACCATATAAAGTTGGGGTTCCCATGACCCTTTCAAGTTGAATAATTTGCTAGAATGACCCACAGAATTCAAGGAAGTGCTATACTTGTGAGTCGTTTTATTATAAAGATACACATAAGGGAGGGTTGGAAGGGGGCGCAGAGCTTCGTGCCCTCTGCCTGTGGCTTCAGGGATGTCAAGCTCACCCACCGGAAGTTCCACTGAGCTTCATGCCCGATTTCACTGGGCTTCTTTCTGGGATGATTCGTTAAATCACTGGCCACAGGACTGGACTCAATCTCCAGCCCCACCCTCCCCACAGAGGTCAGGCATGGTAGTGCCAGCAACCGGCTCCCATCCTGAAGCTGCCTGGAGGTCACATGCATCACCTCAGAACAGAGCACAGACTCTGGTCACTCAGGAAACTCCACGGAGCTTGAAGCTCTGCGCCCAGACCCAGGACAAAGACCGGAGCCAGCCAGGAGGTCCTACTCCATACAGAGTCTCTAGCCTCCACTCTACTCTGCAAAAGGCACACACACCCAAAACATGGATGTAGTCTCTATGTTACCACAAGCCCATATAACGACAAGACAAGTCACGCACCACGTCTGCTCTTATGCCCCCGTCTCGAGCGCAGGCTGCTCAATGCGCATCATTGTCAAATGTCTCATGTCCCTCCCAGCTCTGTTGTTAAGTGTCCAGCCTTTCCCTGGCTATGTGTCCTGACTTCTGCGTGAGTGCTGCCCATCCTTCAGGATGCGGTTCTAATCGTTTTTATTCTTTTCTCCACCCCTCTCCACCCTGACTTGCATGTAAAATATGGTTCCCTCAACACAGAGATTTGGAGGCTTGTACTTCAAGCTGGCTTCTTGCTTTTCCTTCCTTTCCCCCCATCTTGGGCCAACTACCGAACCAGTAGTTTACTCCTGGTTAACCGTTGCCCCTTCCCTTTCCCGTAAGTGTCTTCTCAACAAAGCGAGATTTTTCTCTTAGGAAAGCAGCTACGGTGCCCAGGAAATCAAGGATGCCACAGTCTCTCTGTTCCGAGGACTCCATATTCATGGGAAAGGCTTCGAGCAACCCAGACTCAGAAGTGAATGTGATAATGTGGAAGGTCATAGGTTGAAAGGACCAATGGACTTTTCTGGAAGCACTTGTGTTTTCTCAAACAGTCTGTTAGAGTCCAGGCTCCTGGTATACAGTGATTGACTGGGTTATAAACTTCTCAGCCTTTCAGGTAGCAGACCGCTGTCGCATGGGTTTTGTGACTAAATTTGTTCTGTCCTCGGGACATCAGAATGGAAATAATAATTTTTAAAAATTGAGGTTAAATTCACATAACATAAAAAGTGAACGATGCAGTGGCATTTAATATGTTCCCCATATGTTGTTTAACCGCCACCCCTGTCTACTAGTAATTCTAAAACATATTTATTACCCCCAAAGGAAACCCGTACTCATTAAGGAATTCAGAGGGTAATTATTTTTAAGCCAAATTTCTGTTTTCAGCCCTCCACTTACCAAATAGTAGGCCTACTGTGTTAGGGATGCACGCTGAGTACTTTCTTCCTTGCCAGTTTCCTAAACGGGTTGTATCTGGTCATAGGAAGATTCTGCCCAGTGGGGTCTGGTTATTCAACTAGGAGGGTCCACTCCACACAGAGTCTCTATCCTCCACTTCATTCAGCAAAAGGCAGACACACAGCTAATACACGGGAAATGCTGGATGATGAGCTTCACTGTCACAAGGTTAGAATGTATATATATGGTCAAACAGTTGCATCCTCTGAACACTTTCCTTAGGCAAGCGGAAGTTAGGAGCAGCCGGAAATGTGGTTTTATATCTGAGTTTTGAGTACATGATATGGGAACGTGGCTGTGCTAAATGCCTGACATGCATGAAAAAAAAAAAAGAAAATGGAGCCCTTTGCAATGGAGCTGGAGCTGCCATGTCAGGAAGACGGCCTGGCACATCTTATGCCCAAATCCTGGAATGTGAGCACAAGGCAAACTCACCTTTGGGCCCACGCAACCTTGTGCCCCAAAGAACTGTTTGCCAGGATAACAAGAAAGCAGACGTGAGGGCCACCAGACTGAAGATTGGAAACATCACTGAGAGTTAGTGTCGTCACTCTGTTACGTCACCTGCGCCAATAACAATGCCCTCCTTCTGTGGATGTCAATGGTCCTTCCCCTTCCCATAAGCACCCGTCGCTTCTGTCTCCTCATCAGAACAGTTTCGGCTTCTGCCTGAACCAGTGCCTCCTGCACAGCTATTCTCTGATCTCAAATAATTGCTTGCTGCCTCTCACGTCCAAAAGTCTTAGGTTATCATCCTATATAATAAAAGGGTGATATGCAAATTGACCCTAACATTGGGAATGACTGGTTGCTATGATGCGCACTGACCACCAGGGGGCAGACGCTCAATGCAGGAGCTGCCCCCTGGTGGTCAGTGCGCTCCCACAGGGGGAGCTCCGCTCAGCCACAAGCCGGGCTGATGGCTGGGAGTGGGCCTAACCCGTCAATCAGACATCCCCCGAGGGCACCCAGACTGCCAGAGGGATGTCTGATTGCCAGATTAGGCTGGTTCCCCGGGGAGCAGGCCTAAGCTGGCAGGTGGACATCCCCCGGGGGGTCCTGAACTGCAAGAGGGCACAGGCCAGGCTGAGGGAGCCCCCGAGTGCATGAATTTTCATGCACTGGGCCTCTAGTGATTATATATTAGCTTTCAATACAGAATATATATGTTCAATACACATATGTTATCCTTCAATGTACCTATTAGCTTATACCTGCATAGCCATATGCAAATGCAATTATTTACCCACATAAACACACCTGTTAGTGTGTAGGCACCTATGCATGAGCTGTGTGTACATTATTCAAACGCTGCCAGGGAGCTGCTATGCTCAGATGCAGAGACTCAGACAAGAGGGTAAAGTCATTTGCATGCAGGCTCCAGCTAGCGGGGCGGCTGGGTGGCATCAGAGCGGCTCTGTGCTTCCACAGATCACCCCGAGGGGCAGGTAAGGCTGCCCTCACTGAGCCAGGGCTGTTGTGCTAACTGTGCAGAAACCTTCGTGAATGCACTTGTGGGCTGCAGCACTGTTCTCTGAGTCAATATTTAAACTCCGAGATGCCTCCCCCTTGTAACGCCTTTGAGCCTGAAACTCAATATCTTGTGAGGGCGATTACCTCAAAGCAGAAAACACAAGAAATGTAGGTCGCGCTGTTTTCCCTGCCGAACGCCCCCCTCAGTGCGCGAAGCCACAGCTTGGGGAAGTCTGGGAGGTGACTTCCTCCCACCAGGTGACACCTACCTCTGCCCGATTTTAACCTCCCCCCAGGGCCCCCCTTGCGTGCTTCCCCTGCCTGCACTCTGGGAGGCCCAGGAGCCGCTGCCACAGCTCACACGCCTGCCTCCGGGAGGGAGCGGGAGGGCACAGTGCCCTGTGCCAGGGAAGCCGGATGACGCTAACGCCCTGGAGGGAGCTGCTCTCGGACATGTGACTGAGGCAGAGGGCGCTGCACCGGGCAAGGAGCACACTCCTCCTGGGGTTCACAGGGGTACAGGCTTAGAGCTCGTGGTGTGGGGCGTGGGCGGCCCTCCCTCCTGCGGCTGAGCTCTGGAGTAGGAGCCTCAGAATCCCGTGTTCTCTGCTCTCCCTCCACCATCTGCTCCCTCACATCCCCAGTGTGTTCTCTCAGGCTCAGTGCTTCCTAAACATGCACACGGACACGCACACGGACATGTCCCCCTGCCCTGGGCTGGCCACACGTGCTTGCCCCATTGGCCATCTGTCTCCTATGCTCTGGCCTGTCTCACTGCCACCCCTCTAGGCAGGGACCCTACTTGCTGCAAGCTGAGGGCGCAGAATAAAGCTTGAGACCCTAAGTGCCAGCCCCCGGCCAGCACCGGCCCTTCCCCAGCCCTGGGGACATGTCCTCTCACCCCCTGTCTTCCTCCATGACACCTGTTGTTCCCAAAGCCTGGAGGGGACCATCCTGACAGGGTGGCAGGTGGTGGAGGGTGGAGCAAGCTCTGGGAGCCAGGCGGCAGCCCGTGGGAGGAGGGAGGGGAGGACAGCGAGCCGGGTGGCAGTTGGAGGAAGGCAGGGAAGACGCATGGAGGATGTGGGAGGCAAGAGAGTTTTAAATGTGTTTGTTTACTTCTTTGCTTTAGGCCAGAGCAAAGGCAAGTGGCACTGGGCGTGCTTCCCGTCCCTATGGGCCTGGGCCCCCAGCATGGGGAGCCGGCTCCTTAAGAGGGAGCCGTGGCTCCTCCATAGTCCTGGGTGTCACCTGAGCACCCACTGGCGTGGCAGGGGGCCCCAGGAGCATGGGGACGTGTGGGGTTGGAGACAGACAGATGTTGGGAAGCTCATAGCCCCAGTGGTGGTGGGGCAGCCTGATTTAAGGCATTGCCTCTGACCTGCCAAGCTGGGCTGGGATCATGTAACTCATGCATTGAATGCCTGCATTGTGTGTGATTACTTTCTACAAAAGGGGGGAAGTGAGGGAGGACCCAAGTGCCTATGACCCTGAAGGAGAGAGGGAGACACTTCAGTAAAGTGTCAATGGCACTTGTGCCCTTGAGATTGGGTCCGAGAGGACGTGGCTGACCCACACGTGGGCTTCACAGCACCCCTGGCTCGAAAAGGCAAAGTGAGCGAGAAACATTACTGTTGAGCGAGCCGAGGGGCAGGTCCTAAAAACTGCTGTTGTGGAAAGAATGACCTTCCGACTGGCTTCTGGAAGAAACGGGGTCTCCGCCTCCTCTCTCCACCCACTCCCCACCTCCCTATTTCTGCCAGTCCCAAGAACTGCTGGGTATTTCCGAGTTTCCTCTTAAACATCCTCACATTGGAAAAATGGCTTCATCTTTCCATTGCATCATCAGTAAAACAGAAACACCAATGGCTTCGTTGTCTCCAAAATGAGGCGGCCAGGCGGCCTCCAGGGGTGGTTCAGGTGGACCGTTCTGCACTAAGCTAATGGAGGCGGAGCGGCAGATGGACAGATATTGGAGATAGGAGCCTGGGGTGGGGTTGCCACCCACTGGCACCTCCTACCACAGCTGCAGAGGAAGAGGATTGGTGTCTGCTCAGCCTTCCTTCTCCTGCCCGGCGTTATCTAGAGCAGTGGTCCCAGCCTCCTGACAGGGCACACTTAGTAATGCCTGAAGACCCTTTGGTTGTCCCAACTGGCAGCTAGTGAACTGAGGCCAAGGCTCCATTAAAAAATCCTGTAATGCAACCACAGAAGTCCACAGGGAAGACTTGCCCAGTTCCCAATGTCAATGGTGCCCGAGCTCAGAAACCCTGATGCAGCCCTTCCTGTTGCCAGGGAGAAGTTGTGGGTGTCAGAAATGAGCTTCTCACCAACCATGTTAGGGGCATTCATCAGGAGGTGAGGGTCCAGGTGATGGCCAAGACCTTAGAAGGAAGGAGAATGAGTTTGAGGAAACAGACCTTGTCTCATTCCTGTTTGCTCAAAGACCAGTAATAACCTGGACAAATGCCAGGCACCCTAGGCTGAGATTTACTTACTGTGGTGCCGTTCTGAACATGGTTGTGTGTTTCTACCAGTAAAACCCCTTAAACTGCACGTTGGCTCCTGAGTTGGCAGGGGAGGAGATTGGGTTCTTCGGAGCTGGCCATAGGGTGAGGGACCTCGGCAGTGAGCGCAGGGGACAGCAGAGGGGGGTGACAGAAGCACCTAGAGGGACTTGGAGGGGGAGAAGAGAGGATGTTCGCTTCCATGGAGACGTGGCTCAGGCCATTAAATTGCACAAGGATTACAGTCCGTTTCAGGGCCTCTGACCTCCGAGCTGGGATCTCCGATTCCAACCGAACATACTCATATTCTCAACCAGGAGCACGTGTCCTTGAACCTGAAAGATGTTTTCCAGGAAGGTCAGCACATGCCTGATGGTGGAGAAAGTAACTGCTTTTCAGAGGAGCTCAGCCGGGAGCCCCTGCTGCCCTCTCCTGCTTTGGATCAAAGGGTGCTTGTCTGCGGGACTGAAAGGATAGATTGTGTAGGGACCAAGGTCAAATACGGTTGTCTGCATAGATCTGCATCCTGGGGCTCCAGCAAGGTGGTCCCTCTCGGCACCCACTCTGGTGCCTCCCTGCCCTCATCCTGGGCGCAGGACCCCAGGAAGGAACACGCAGAGGAGACTGTGTTGGTCAGAGTAGAGAGGATGGAGCCAGGCTGGTGAGTGGTGTGAGTGTGAGTGGGCGGGTGACGGAGGGATGGGACACCAGCGTCATGGGAGAGCGAGAGAACCTGCCTCCAGGCTGGGCTTCCAGAACCCGTTCCGGAATTGCACGGCGGAACTTCTGGGTAAGGGAAGGGCCACTGCTATAATCGGCGCAATTAGCTAGTTATTAATATCAATAAAGGGAAGAAGCAAAGGGAAGCCAGACACTGCGCATGTGGTTCCCTGGGAAGCTCACACACAGGATGCTGCTCCAGGGGACTGTCTCTCCTTCCCCCATTCTGTACTGGACTGCTGCAGGGGGGGGGGGGGAGGGGGGACACATGCGCAGTGAGGTCGGGGTGAGGTAGGGAAGTGCTGGCCTGCCAGGCTAGCCTGGGGAACACTAGATTGGCCAGGGGGCGGGCCCCATCAGAAGTGTGTGAAATCTTGGAAAGTTCAAATCCCCAAGAACTCCCGCTCTCTTGCTTGCTCTTGCTCTTGCTCTCTCTTGCTCCAGGACCCACACTCGCCTGAGCGCTCACCTGTTCCCTCTCCATAGCCCTGTGGCCTTAAGCAGCCGCATGGCCATGGCCATGGCCATGAGGACCCCGCAGGCAATGGGCTGCAGCTGGGAGCACACGCTGAGCCGGCCAGACGCTGGGCTGGTCTGTGCTTTCCCAGGGAGCAGACACTGCGGGCAGGGCCTTCATTCTGGCCCCGCCGAGGACACAGCTGGACTTGGTCCCTGGCAGAGATGGGACCCTCGGAATTTTTCATCATCAATAAAGCTTTCCACGAACCCCCATCCTCCTGCGGAGACCTCAGGAAATTCATGCGGCTCAGGCAGCCACCGCACTGCAGACACGTGACTGACGCAGACAGGAGTGGAAGTGGGGCTCCAGGAGGGCCGCCAGAACATGGGGTCAAGGGGCCCTGCAGCCTGGGGAAGGCATGGTGGCCAAGCCTCCCTCCCTGATCCCATTCACCTGCTGCCACGCACAAGACCAGGTATGTGCTTATAACCCACATTATCAATGCACCCACGTGGTGAGACCTCCTTTGCTGGAGCTGACATGTTCCCAGGAGCTCGGGGTGTGGGGGAGATACATCAGCCGGCCATGACCACGCAGCGAATTATTACTTAAGTTTATGTAAGAACCTGCGGACATGATTCCAGGCTGTTTGCACGCCTCTGGGCACCTCCCGTCGTCACTGCCTGACTTAGCTCTCAGCACTCGGGACAGACCTGCCCGCTCCCTGTCACCACTGATGACAGCGCGGAGCAGGACTGGTGTCCTTGGCAGGGTCCCCATCTGCCTTTAGAGGCAGGGCTGGGGTCTTTACGAGCTGTCGGCTTCACTGTGGTCAGCGGCTGGGTAAGAAAGTGCTGGTCACTGACCGCACACTCACAGCAATTTCCTCCAAACTGGGGGTTTCGGCTGCACTATTTGGAGCAAGTCTACATGTGAAAATACCCATTTCCAAGATGAAAACAGAGGTTAAAATGTCAGAGGGCAGTGGTAAGACATCAGTGGCCTTTGGAAGGTTGGAAGGCCACAGTGAGTGAGTAGCGGCTCACTGAGGACCCACTGGGCGTCCCAGTCACACCCCTCCTGCCTCCCTCCCTAGCCACCGGCTGCTCTTGGCTCCTGTGAGTTGCCTCTTTCCTCCTTCACAGCCCCTCTCTGGGTCCTTTTCACAAATATGTTTTTTCTGTGTGTTTTTGTCATGTGTAATTTTGCTGTCTCTCTATTTCTCCCTCCACATCTGTTTTTCTTTTTTTCTCTGTGGTTTTTCTTCCTGATCAGGCCCTCTCTTCATGTCAACAATGCAACGTAAACATATTTTGAAGTATTACCCTGTATTTATTAAACTTGATTTCAATGAAACATTTGAAAACTTGTTAATATTTATGTCTCTTGTTTGCCCTTTTATTTTTAAAAAATATACTTTTATTGATTTCAGAGAGGAAAAGAGAGGGGGAGAGAGATAGAAACATCAATGATGAGAGGGAATCATTGATTGGCTGTCTCCTGCACGCCCCCTACTGGGGATTGAGCCCGCAACCCAGGCATGTGCCCTGGCCGGGAATCAAACCATGACCTTCTGGTTCATAGGTTGATGCTCAACCACTAAGCCACACCAGCTGGGCTTGTTTACCTTTTAAAAAAATGACTGAAGTTGATGAATGGCACATGAGAGAAAGGAATGTTTCCCGTTACTGTTCTACAAGATGAAGAGGCCACCCACCCCATTCCCGGCCTTGCCCAGCCACCCACAGCAGTCCATCCCTATGGTGATGGAGGACTCGGGCTCTCCCCCCAGTTCTAGTTAAACAGGGAGATGTTCGAGGAACCAGATGGCTTCTGCTCTGCAGTTGAACAAGCAAAGTGTTTCCTGGCTCGAGAAAGCCATTCTGTGCACCGTGTCCTGGGCATTTGTGGCTCTGTTTATGTCTCTTTCCTCTGGTGGCCCTGGGTTTTACGTTCCCATCAAATTTAGTGCGTAGCAATTGTATGCTAATCCTTTGATTGGCCTACTGGTAGGTTTTCCCTACATAACTATGTATTTATTTCCTGGGAGATTTCCTATGCTGAATAAATGTGGAGCTGTATATAACATCATTCATGAGTTTAACTTTGATGAAATATTTATCAGTACTGACTGCCTGATGAACTCTTATAGCGAGAGCCTAAAAGAGTTAGAGCATGTCTTAGGCATTTTATAATGTGTTCTATCTTTATAAGGATTGGTGCACTGGAATGTTGAGTAGAATTCCAAGGTCTGTTCTCAAATTTTGAATTTCCTTGTGTATTGAACACATCTGTGTGATTTTTTTTTTCCTTTTTGTTTGTTTGTTAATCCTCACCTGAGGATATGTTTTCATTGATTTTTCAGAGATCCTGGAAGGGAGGGGGAGAGACGGAGAGAGAAACATCATTGATGTGAGAGAGAGACATCAATTGGTTGCCTCCCACACGCACTCCGACCAGTGTCGGTGATCAAGCCTACAACTGAGATGCATACCCTTGACCTAAATCAAACCTAGGACCCTTCAGTCCACGTGTGGGCCAACACTCTATCCACTGAGCCACACCGGCCAGGGCTGTGTGATTTTTTTCATAAAGACAAGGCAACTTAGAAGAGCGACTGTAACCTTTCATCTACCCAAGGGTTTGGAATTCAGTTTTGACAGAATTCCCTTAAGCCAATGGATTTATAAATCAGTCATTACAGTCATTGCAGAGGCAAACCTGAGACCTAAAACCAACCAACCAGCAGCCCAATGAAGGGCTCTCATTTAAATGCATTTGGATCCAACAGAGATAGAAAAGTTAATATACTGTTATTGAAGATCCCAGTAGACCCCTTAGAGTGCCTTCAGTGCTTCACAGTGCAGTCGGGCGGGTTAAAGGTAACATTCACCGAGTTTCTAACCGGAGCCTCATTGTGAACCCAGCATCACAACTCCTGTGCTACACTAGCTTGATCCCCTTACACACTCAAAACTGCCTGCGCTGCCAGTGACACCGGGCTCCAAGCTAGCCATCTTTCCAGCGTTCACGACCCAGGCTCGTCAGCTTTGCACTGGTACAGGCAACCTCCCTACGCGTTTCATTCAGGCAGAGGAGCTTTAAGGTCCTTTCCCCTCCAGAGAACCAGTCTGGGGGTCTTTAAACCTCCTGGCAAATCCTTTGCCCGTGTTTCCGGTAGAAAGAAGGGTGGAGCAGAGAGGGCAGGGGGTGATACAGAAGAGAGAGTGGAAGCGAGGCGGTAAATCCCACGGGCAGCTGGTCTTCACCAGGCCCTGCCAGTCACTGTGTAAATGGTGGTGGAATTAGTGTGTGTTCAAGACCCGTGAAAGTGGCCAGGGGTTTTGGGTGAGGAATGAAAGACACGCAGTGTGAAGAACCTTTTAACATTACCTTTTCTAGGTGCGGGGCGGACCTTTGGGGATAAGGGCTCATTGACCAGCTACAAAAGGACACTTGTATTTTAATAGTTGCGTGAATTGAGGGGTGGTAGAAGAGGAAGCAGGTGCCCAGTTAAATGTGGCAAGATTAACAGTGACTTTTGCCGGCCAAATTGAATAAGGTGTTCATGGCCCTAATGATAATGGAGAAGTGTTTGCAAGCGTCCCTTGAAACTTTAGAGATGAAATCTAGCACCAGGACAGTGTTTATTTTCAAACAAAAATAGTCTGCACTGTCTGCTTATTTCATAGCCACATGGTCTTTTTTTGTTATTAATCCTTACCCGAGGATATTTTTTCCATTGATTTTTAGAGAGAGTGGAAGGGAGAGGGAGAGATAGAAAGAGAGAGACAGACATCCATGTGAGAGAGACACATCTATTGGTTGCCTCCCACACACACCCTGACTTGGGCCAGGGAACAAGCCTGCAACCCAGGTACATGCCCTTGACTGGAATCGAACCTGTGACCCTTCAGTCCATAGGCGGACACTCTATCCCTGGAGCCAAACTGGTTAGGGCATCACACGGTCTTTAATAGTTAAACTTCAACATATAGAATTGCATTTTTCATGTTGTGGGAGGATTTATTTTAATTAATTCTTCCTTCTTCTTAGAAAACATGTATTGTATTTATTTAGCTTAAGAGCTTAGAGAATTATAGCACTGATCCACACCAAAGCTAAATTATTCCAAGCTACTTACACCTTGAGCACTCCATTTTTAATAGTTCTGTGTGAAGTTTTGAAACACCACCTGAGAGGTTTAGTGATCATAAAGAAACCATTGTTTCCTCTCTTTCCATTCTCCAGCCTACGCAATATCTGCCCATAAAACTTCAGCTGACCTGCTCTAACCCCGCCGAAGGTCAGGTTTAAATAACTCTGGGTCTTGAGCCCCAACGCAGCACTGCAAATAAAACCCATTTTGATTCATACATTCAGTAACCACTTCAGCGCAGAACTTGACCCCACGCAAGATGGGTTTCTGAATAATGCACCGCGTACCATCGACACGAGGCAATGTGTGTCAAACTGACCTTGGCTATCACAGCAGTGAAAGGCAAGTCAGATCGTCACAAGGGGAGGTGGTTTGTGTGAGTTTGCGGTTTCCCATGCAAAACCAGAAATCAAGAATAAGTTCCAAGTTACTCACTCATGGATTCTGTCAGCTTGGCCATGGCTGCAGGTGCTTCTTTGTGCTTTTCCTGGAGAGGAGAAGAAAAGAAACCATGTAGGAAACAGGTCTCGGATACGCATGAACACAGTGGGTCTGTCACAGCTCTGTCTCTCTCCCTTCTTTTCCTGTGTTAAAATGTGCTCGCCAATGATGAAAGGCATGAAAAAAACCCCATACTACAGTTACCCGATCAGTTAGCCACAGAGAAGAGATTTGGGGGACATTAAAGAACGTGCCCTGCTGTTGGAAGTACGTTTCTGTCGCGGTGATCTTGGATAAATGTAAGTGGTGACGCACGGCCGGCTCCCGGAACCTCTCTGACACTGGAGTTCTGACATCCATATGCCAGTCCTTTGCTCTCCATTTTCTCCTGTGGTAGCTTTTTGGTATTTTTGGGGCTGGTATTTTTTTGTAGTCATTTGGTTTCTTTTTTCCATAAGAGCTAAATAGATTTTATACATTTTTCTTTGTCTTACCTTTTGGACTTCCTGAAATATTTTTTAAAAGTCGTCACTTTAAAAAAAAAAAAATCTATTGATTTCAGAGAGGAAGGGAGAGGGAAAGAGAGATAGAAACATCCATGATGAGAGAGAATTATTGTTTGGCTGCCTCCCACACCTCCCCCAACGGGGATCAAGCCCGCAACCCAGGCATGTGCCCTGACCGGAATCAAACCCGGCACCCCTCATTCCGCAGGCTGAAGCTCTATCCACTGAGCCAAACCAGCTAGGGCAAAAGCTGTCACTTTTGATGGGTTTATAACCTTATCTATTTTGGGCTGAAAACATTTTCTTTCAACTGGGATAGAGGTGGCAGCCCACTAAATGTGAGGGCCAAGGATGCGTGCAGAAATGGAGCCTGCCCCAATGAAGAAGTCACAGAGGCGAGATTAAGAATGACGGTCGTCTCTATTACACAGTTCCCTTCACTGTCTTCATGTTTCTTTCATTTCCCGGTGTTCCTGACACAGATCATAGCTGAAATATTGGCTACTATTATTTTACTTTTTTGAAGCATTATTCTTTTTCTGATTATGAAACGAATGCATGCCCAGTATTTAAAAACACAGAAGATATTGAAAAGATGATAAATTATAGTCATCTCATAATATCACCTGCAGAGGAAACCACTATTATAATTTGGTGAATGCATTTCTGTTTTCATTTCAATATGGGTGACTATGTACAGACAGGGCAATATGATCCCATTTCTATAAACATCAATATGCGTATTCTGCACACAACGTTGTAAGTTGCTTTTTCACTTAACACCCCACCCTCCATCTTTCTATGGCAATACTGTTAGAATGAATGCATCAGCATTGTTTAAATGACTGTGGAGCATCTGTCATGGGTTATCCCACAATTTCCTTAACCAAGTTCCATTTTATTTGCATATAGTTTTTCACCGTTTTACACAAGGATGTGATGAAGCATCCTTGAGTTCACATCTTGTTGCACTTGGCCTTCTAGGGCAGTGGTTCTCAACCTTTCTAATGCCACGACCCTTTAATACAGTTCCTCATGTTGTGGTGACCCCCAACAATAAAATTATTTTCGTTGCTACTTCATAATTGTAATTTTACTACTGTTAATGAATCATAATGTAAATATCTGTGTTTTCCGATGGTCTTAGGCTCTACAGCAGTGGTTCTCAACCTTTCTAATGCCGCGACCCTTTAATACAGTTCCTCATGTTGTAGTGACCCCCCAACCATAAAATTATTTTCGTTGCTACTTCTCAACTGTAATTTTGCTACTGTTATGAATCGTAATGTAAATATCTGTGTTTTCCGATGGTCTTAGGTGACCCTGCTAGCGGTTCTCAACCTGGCCAGCACCTGAGTGACGTGTCACAGCTTGAGTGCAGAAGGACATCTGCCAACCCCATTATTCATGGTCTGGTGTTACTATTCCCTAACTCAGTGGTTGGCAAACTGCGGCTTGTGAGCCACATGCGGCTCTTTGGCCCCTTGAGTGTGGCTCTTCCATAAAATACCACGGCCTGGGCGAGTCTATTTTGAAGAAGTGGCATTAGAAGAAGTTTAAGTTTAAAAAATGTGGCTCTCAAAAGAAATTTCCATCGTTGTCCTGTTGATATTTGGCTCTGTTGACGAATGAGTTTGCCGACCACTGCCCTAACTAAAGAGTCTGCTTTGAGTGTCAACAAATGACGGTGAACATAACAAGTCAATGCTTGATTTTCACAAGTCTTGTATTCATAGCAGTGAAATCAGGGCACCACCATCTCTTACTTAAACTAATCATGGAGAACAGAAGGAGCTAAGGACCCGTCATCCACATCCTGCCCGCCATGTAGTTTATATCAAGATGCAGAGAAGTAGCCGCTGTTGGGGAGGCTAAGAGGGCCATGTAGCAGAGACAAAAAAGGTGGGAGCAAGGAGCCTGTCAGCCACGCGGGTCCACAGGAGCACACAGACTTCCTCAAGACAGGTGGACCCAGTGGCTCGTGAGAATTCATGCACAGAATGAGAGCTCAGCGCACTTCATCCTTGACCTCTGGGACTCGTCCTTTCTCTGTCTGCTCTGTCCTGGGTTCTCCACTCCCCCTCCCAGCCCTGCTGTGGTTCCCTCTCTCCTGTGTCCTGCCCCCTCACCCCCATTCTCTGGCTCTGTGCCCCATAGTCCTCACTCTGGGTCACTGACTGGCTCGGCTTGACCCTCCTCTGTGGCCCCAGTGGTGAGACTCCCGAAACCACAGGCTCCCAGGTCCCTTCCATCCCATCCGTTTAAAGCCCTGCCCAGTCTGCCTGTCCTCTGGTGGCCACCACTTTGCCTCTGGTGACCTAGGACCCTGCCACCTTTTAAATCTCAGTCTTCTGCTGGGTGGTCCTTGCAGCTATTTTTTTAAAAATATTTTTTATTGATTTCAGGGAGGAAGGGAGAGGGAATCATTGATCAGCTGCCTCCTGTAGGCCTCCCACTGGGAATGGAGCTTGCAACCCCAGGCATGTGCCCTGACCAGGAATCAAAACATGACCTCCTGGTTCATAGGTCAATCCTCAGCCACTGAGTTATGCCAGCCAGGCAATGCACTTATTTCTATTCTATGTGTGATTTCTCAGCCTAGTCCTGAGAAATCAGATACCACTGAGATCGGCACATTTCTCTTCCCTGGAGTTAAAAAGAAACAACTGACATGGATGGGGTAGGGGGCCTTTAAAAATCCTAAATTTCGCTGTCTGTTTGACTCATCTATATCATAACTTATGGTGGAAATCGTGACATATGTTTCTGGGTGAGTCGTTTAGTCATTCTATGGGGTGTCTTCAAACTCCGTATGTCCTTCCCTCATTATCGGGAAGTTGAGGTTTGCAAGTGCCTGGCACGTGTCCCCATAAGGCATTGACATTTCATTCTCAATCCGAGGCAGATTCTGCTCCTTTTTTAAAGCCAAGAGTTTCCTCCAAAGTATACTTGCTGGGCTTACAGCGCTGGGAAGAGGTCTGAAATGGGAGCATATTAAAGGTGGAAAGGAGTGTTTTAGAGATTGTCAAGTCCAACCCATGGGTGATGCAACTGGCAAAACCAATGTTTATGCCGAGAAAAGAATTTACATCAGGCTGGTCTCTTCCCCTTAGCAACCACCTCCACTGCCCCAGAGACCTCGAGGTCTACCACACACAGACACGATTCCGTCTACAACAGCCCGGGGCTGTGTTTGCCTTTGCTGTGTCCTTTGTTCAAGCAGTCTCATTCTCCACAGCACCCCTGATATCCACCAATGGATGATGACTTCGCATTCATTTATCTAGCTCTGACCTCCCATTGAACTCTGGCTCCCTCACTGGATGGCCCCACCCAGATGCTCAGTGGATGTTCCAAACCAACACCATTAAAGCTACTGTCTAGTCCCCAACACTCTCCCGCAGCACCGTGTCCTCATCCTCTTCAGCCCTCCCACCGAAGCAAATGTGACCCAGGGACCCCTGCTAGAAACCTTTCAGTTTTTCTCTCGCATCTAAGGATGCACTTCTCGCCTTTTAGCCGGGATGCTGTCTGGATGTTTCTTTCTTTACTCTCTGCCTTTGGTTGATGGGATCACCACCCACCTTGTGCCTAAGCCAGAAGTGTGGAACACCCCGTCTCTCTTTCTAGGATATGAAATCTGACCATCCTTAACTGCTGTATCTTAAAGGGACTGTGACTGTGGCTCCCACCCGCCTCCAGTCTCGCCTGCCCGAAACTGCCCCCAGAGACCTATCTAAAATCCAGATGCGACCCAAGCCCGAAATCCTTCCATTCTTCTCTAGCATCTAAGGTGCACTCCTTGCCTTTCAGCCAGGGCGCTGCCTGGATATTTCTGTCTTCCGCACTCACACTCCAGTTAGAGGTTCCTCCCTGCCTTGGCAATCCCTGCTTCCTCTGCCTAGAACCCTCAATTTCCTTTTCCTCCGGTGCTCCCCAAACATGTCCTACAAACTCCACTGGACACCATTAACCTCCAGTTTTCCCCTAATCTTCCTGACCATCTTTCTGAATTTTATTCCCAAAAATGTTTGTGCTCCAATGTGGCCGTGTATCACATTGTGCAATGTGTTTGGAGGCTAGGGGACCCCAGCACCTTTGGAGAAGCCAAGTGTAGCCTCCCAACAGCCCCTTGGAGGCCCCCACCAGCACAGCCATGGCCGGGAAGCAGTGTGTGGTAGACCAGAAGTCTCCACCAGTGAAAGGCTGCCTGCCCGCCAGGGGTCTACTCATCATGAGTGTCGCCAGCTGGTGACCATGCACCCCACATGCCCATTTCCAACCTCCTCCATCAGAATAGAACCTTCCAGAACCTGGACGAGCCTCTGGGAAGAGCTGGGTGGTCTTTTTGCTCTAGGAGGCAGTCCACTTACAACAGTGTTGTCATACATTTAATGGAAAAGCAGAAACATTTGAAATTTTGGGGACTCATGATGACATGTTTGAGCAAAACATGCCCACAGATGTGGAAAAAAAAAATCCTAAATGTCTTGTTAAAATCATATGAAACACCTTGGGAATAGTACTGATCCTAAGTATGTAATTTTCATTTTGTCTGACTGTATTGTCTCCACCACACCTGGAAATGGAAATAAAAGTTCAAGGTTTGCTTGGGGTGTGTGTGTGTGTGTGTGTGTGTGTGTGTGTGTGTGTGATATTTATACCCGCACTTCTGTTTCAGCTAAGAAGAGTGTGGTTTTCTACTGGAACCATGCCAGATACATACTTCTCTCTCACTGCCTGAAACGATACAGGGGTTTTTAATGAGAGCAATTATAGCAGAGTCTGACTGTAGCTCAGAGCTAAGACTAATACTGTGTGTGTGTGTCAGAGAGAGAGAGTCATGAATCATAGCTTCTGGGGGTGGGTGCTTTCCTGTGGGCGGGGTGCACACACACACACACGCATACACACACACACACACACACCCATATATATACACACACACAGCAGGAGTCGGTGACCGGAGTGAGGGCTGTGTGTTGGGCAGAGCCAGTGCCCTGTTTTCTGCTCCCCAGAAGCAGGCCTTTAAGGATGAAGAGAAAAGTCATCATAGTTGATATATTTCAAACCAGTCAGACTTGCATCTTGGATATTTTTATCTCTCTAAAATATGTGCTTATATTCATCAGAAAACTGATTTTTTTCAAGTCACAACCATTTAAAGAAACAGTTCTATAAAGCGGGGAATAACAATGCTCTTTCATGACCTGGTATCCTCATTTGCAGCTCACCTCCAGGTTCAGACAGGGCCCTCAAATCTCCCACCTTGTTCTTAGGGTTCCCTGCGGCTGTGCCAGCTATGGCCCACTTCCTCTCTCCTGACATGATGCCATAGCAGGTCGCCTAAGGACTTATGTAAAAGGAAGACATCACACCCTCATACAGCCAATCAAATAAGTGTTCTTATAATATGGCACCTTATATGTTTTCTGGAGCTGCTGCTGCAAATATAGGCCAGAATATCTAAGAACTACGAATTAGCTTTTTGTCTATGAAAAACTAAAGGAAATCAGTGGTCAGCATGCAACTATGGTTTGGAACAACAAAAGTAGTAATCCCTAACATTTATTTCCCGTTGATCATGGCCTGGCACTATACGTGCATTACTAGACTATTTCATTTAATTCTCACAAGGACCCTATGAAATTGGTACTGTCATTCCCACTTAGCAGATGGAGAAGTTGAGCAAATTTCCCCAGGTCACACCGCTGGTAAGGAGAAACGTGGGGTATCAACCTCATGAAAGTTCTAACTCATGGAACCAGAGCAGGCTTCACCGAGGAAGAGTGTCAACGTGGGAAGAAGGTAAGAAGAATGATGGGGGAAGGAGAGGAGCAAGGGGAAAGCACAGCATGAGATGGGAACCTTGGTGTCTGAGGAACAGCATGTGACAGGTGAACTGAGGCCAAGTATGAGAAGAGCAGCAGGGAACTAGCTTAAGAAATTAGGGAGTAAACTGTGGTGGGCCATGGCGCCAGGCTGAGTCGCTCAGGAGGCAGACGGAGGCTGGAACTGGGGGATGTCTGAAGCAGTGGGAGGAGGGAGGGGGCCAAGGCCTGAACCTGTGTGAGCACCGTGGGGAAACCCAGACAGCGTACTCCCTCTTGGAAGCCAAGGGGCACGGCGCTGTGAAGAATTAAGAGTGTGTCTATCAGGAAGTGGTACAATTTTATCCTTGATTTACTCAGTAAGAGGCTTCTAAGGTGACTTAAAGTTTTCGTGATTTGGGGTAAAAAAATATCTGAAGGGGCGTGTTGGGAGGAGAAGGTAAAATTCTAACTGGGCAGCCCTGTCGGTCATGGCTCAGAGGCTGAATGTCCACCTATGAACCAGGAGGTCATGGTTTGATTCCCATTCAGGGCACATGCCCGCGTTGCGGGCACAATTCCCCCAGTAAGGGACGTGCAGAGGCAGCCGATCAAGAATTCTCTTTCATCATTGATGTTTCTATCTCTCTCGCCCTATCCTTCTTCTCTGAAATCAATAAAAAATATTTTTAAAGAATTCTTACTGAGCAGGCCATGCAGAATGCTCTTGGTAATAGAACCTTCTGTGCAAAAGGCTGAGAGCCCTGCCTCACCCAGACACCCTTCCTAAAGTCCCTTAGGTACAGGTCACCCTGCTGCGTTCTCTGTGATGCCATCACTCTGGCCATGTTGACCAGACTAGGGAGGATCCCCATATGCTGAGGCATGTAGACATCTTACAAAGAGAAATTAAACATGACTCAAGGCTGTGCTTGTACTGACATCACCTCCATTCATCTTGCTTCACAGGAAAGGGTTGGGAGTATCGCCCTTGGTGTTTCCTTGGAAGCATGCTGAGCACATTAACTTATCCAGCCAAGAGGGACAGGTTGTGGGACTAAGAGAGAACTGCTGGACCACACAGTGGACAGAATTTCTCAGAACCCCTCTCCTGCATGTGACCTGCCCAGCTTGATGCCTCGTGGCCACACCCTAGACTGCATTAATATTGAGGCACATTTCTTGAATGCCCAGGTGGTTGGTTTCTTGGAAGAGTGATGAATGACTCATTCCTCCCTTCCTGGATCCTAGAAATACCATAAAATATAGGACAAGCATGATCACCAAAGTTACATCAGGAAGTTTCCTTTAAAGGGAACACTGAGCTAGACTACAGGGAGATATTGAGGAGATCTGGGCAACTGAAACACCCAGAGCCCTTCCTGCTGACATCACCACCAGCGGACCATTTCCCAGGATGCATCTGTACTAGGTTTGCCACGTGCTCCCCAGGATTCCATTGCAAAGTGTTGAATCTTAGAGGCAGCAGGGACTCGCCTCTTGGCCTCACTGCACTCAGTCTATTGCTTCTCTTCTGGGCCAGTAGCTCTCTGAGACTCTTGTTTTGCCTCCAGGGCTATTTTCTAGGAATCCTAAACTTCCAATGATTGATACATCTCCCACCTACCTTTTTGTGAGGCACAAGCTTTGCTATCTGCCCCCCCCCACCCCCCACCCCCCGCTTCTGTTCATAAGAAGAAAGGGAGCGGGTGAAATATTGTTTCCTTTCTTTTACCTACACTTTTCTAATTTGCTCATGATTCAAGTTCTGGACACATTGAGTCCTCCAATAGCTGCTCTGTATCCCAAGCTTTGCCCCATTCCATAGCAAGTTAGGAACCTTCCCTTCAAGATCTGGCTTCCACCTCCCTCCCCAGGCTCATTCCCTATCACCCCTGGCTTCTAAACCAATGTCCATCCAAATGAGTCCCTTTTGGTACCTGAAAACATTGCAATGCACCATCCCCTCTTCTTCTCCTGCAAAGTTAAGTCCTACTTGTCCTTGAAGACTGAGCTTAGACTTGACCTCTTGGTTGATATTGTCCCTGGCTACCCCTTTCCTAGTGAGCATTCTCTTTGAACCTCAGCATCTGTGCACATGTCTGTTGTAACTTCCTAGAGCTGTGACTTCCAAAGTAATAGAGAAAGCCAGATGCAATAGTTAAGACAACTTCAGGATCAATTGGAAAACTAAAGAAGGATCAATCTCTTTGTTTCCAAAGAAGAAAACAAAACCCCCAAACAAAACTGAAGAATGAATAGAATGAATAGGGTTTCCTGGAGCAGTCATGGGTTTCCTGACATGGGATGCTGATGGTAATTTGTACAGAAGGTTTCAGAAGGATTTTTGCTCCAGAAAATGGTGAAATGAAATGACTTGTAAGCATCCTTCTAGAATTGTTTTAGGGATGTGGTCATACCTCAAGGAAAAAAATTCCCGATTCCTTTTGATTTTGTTTATATGGAGTTGTTTCTTTTATTCAGTCAGAGGCAAGTGGTGGGGCAGTGGTGGAGATGATGTGGGATTGATGATAGGGACAGACTAGTTAGTTGCTTTGACAGTTAAGGGATGTTTAGAAAAAAATCACCTGACCTAGCTGGTTGACTTTGTTTTAAGGAGTCACTCAGGTCAATGGTGAGGTTAATATGGTCATTAGAATGCCTTGTGTTTGCCTAATGATGCAATGTTGTATTAGGGATCCTTATGCAAAAGCCCCACAGTAGGTTATTGGTTACCCAGATAAGTCAACTATTCAATTGCTTTTTGACTGGTGCCTATAGTTTTCACTGGAGCCAGCTTCCTTCCCTTGGGCTATACTATGTGGTGTGACACAATTTGTCATGCTCTCCCTCAAGAACTGACTAGGTTGTAGTAAAGAGTAAGGGATTAACTAATTAGCTCATTAATTAATTCATGGCTCAGCCTTGTGAGGCTATGACCATGCACAGCCTCTGGGAGGGCCATGGTCAAGTTTTTTGTCAGGCGAATAATAGAATGCTGAAGTTTAAGACTGAGCTGCCCCATATTGGATAACCCCTGTGGAAATTCCCCAATCAGACGGAAACCCAGCAGAGCACAATAACAATTCCGTCCCAAACTAGGCCATTCTTGGGCACTGTCGGTGTCCAGGGAAGTGCTTGTCCTCGAAAGAGAACACCATCCCTACTGTACTGGGTCACCGGGAGCCAAAAGGGCATCTGAGAGCCCCAATTACTGCAGTCACCCAGGAAGTCAGCCTGTTACTTATGCAAGCCAGAAATGGTGTAGGGAACAAGGAGATGTGATTCTTCAACCTGTCATCTGTGTCAATAGTGATAAAAGGTACTAAGCTGAAAGAATATTTAAAAAATATTACTTTGCAAAATTCAATTTCATAACCAAATGCGACATTTACTGGGCTAGAGAATGAGGAACATTTATTAAATCATATCATTTTCTTGTGCTTCTTGCCACACATTTCAAGCTTGAACTTCTGTTTGGGCAGAGGAGGGAAAGGAGAGAAATGTCACGCCTTCATTAGATTCCCAACAACTGATTCTCAGCAGCACAGATCCTGAGAAGAAAACAACACTCCAACCTCCTTTTTTTTTTGTTCCTCTGTCCCTTCTTTCTCTATATTTATAATTCATTTCTTATTTCGGCTGAGAAGATAGAGTAGATGTACTTTTCCCCACTAAGTACAACTACCCCCTTCACCCCTGATATTGTGTATAAAACAAATATATAAAGTAGAGAGCAGAAGGCAAACCAGCCAGAGACCTTGGAGCCTGAGGAACAACATGGTCGTGAGACTCTCTCTCTCTCTCTCTCTCTCTCTCTCTCTCTCTCTCTCTCTCTCTCTCTCTCTCTCTCTCTCTCTCTTTCTCTCTCTCTCCATGTTTCTTATATCCCAGACTGGACACTGTACTGGAGAAGCTGGCAACTTGGAAATGTCAATGGGTACAGACAAAAATGCCTCAAGAAAACTCTCCCTCTCTAGCCAAAAGACCAGGAAAGAGGCAGCCCAGGAAGATACAAATCTTATAGATAATCACCACTCTACTCTAACCAAATACCACAGAAAAAACTGCAAACCCATCCAGAACAGAGGAGGCGTGGGGACCCTGGATTCCCACTCTTTTGGAAAGTAACAAAGCACCCCAAACATCCTGCCCGGCTATGTCAGAGAAGACAGAGCGGGAAGCCCAGATTTCCAGATTTTTCCCTCGGAGAGATTATGCGGCCCTCTGAGACCACATGGCAAGCCTGGACTTCTCTCCAAATTTACCAATAATTAGACTTCTCCATCTCCACTGGGTAGTATTAGAAGAATCCTAGTGTAGAGTCAGGACTTCCCCTGCCACCCAGCAGCAACTCCCCCAAAGAGTAGAGGAGACCATCGTGGATGCATTAATGAGGTGCCCCTCTTGTTCCAGCCAGGCTCATATCCCTGGAGGTCTCGTGGAAAGCCTGAACTCTCTTCCCACCCAGCAGTAACAAGGTTTTTTCCCTACACTGGTGTCGATGCAGGTGGACATTGCACTAGGCAGTAATGAGCTGGAACCTGCACTCACTCCCCGGAGTAGTGTGAGAGGAGACCTGCTGTAATATGAGATTTAAATAAGATCCAGAGTATTAAAAAATAACACCCAAAATGTCAAGTTTCAAGAAAAAATTCACTTGCCACAAAAAGAATCCAAAAAGACATGGAGTGGAATGAAAAAAGACAAACCACTGACATTGACATGACACAGATGTTAGGATTATCCGGGGATTTTAAAGCAGCCATCATAAATGCTTCAACAAGCAATTAAAAACAGATTGAAACAAATTTTTTTTTAGTCTCAGCAAATAAATAGTAAACTTTAGCAAAGAATTAGGAAGCATAGAGAAGATCCAGTTGAAAATTTTAGAACAAAAATGTATAATAACTGAAATAAAAAACGAGTGGTCTCGGTAGAAGAGTAAAAAAGAGGAAAAAATTAGTGAACTTGAAGATAGAATAATAAAAATTATTCAATCTGAACAGTAGACAGAAAATAGACTAAAACAGAGTCTTAGGAACACATGGGGCTATAGCAAAAGATCTAGCATTCATGTCATAGAGCATCAGGAGGAAAGAAGAAGGAGGGTGAGACTGAAAATGTGTTCAAAACAATAATGGCTGAAAACATCCCAAATTTACAAAACACCCCCTTCCAAAACAAAACAAAACAAAAAACTACCACAGATCCAAGAAGCTGAGTGAAACCCATACAGAATAAATATAAAGAAATCAACAAAAAGGCACATCACTATCAAACTTCTGAAAACTAGAAAAAAAATTGAAAAAATCCAGAGAAATAACATTAACAACAGGGGAAAAATAATTCAAATGACAGTGGATTTCTCATCAGAAACCATGGAGGCCAGAAGGAAGTAGCACAGTTTATTTCAGTTACTGAAACAAAAGAACCATCAATCCAGAATTTCATACCAATGAAAAATATCCATCATAATCTAAGGGGAAATTAGGCATTGCCAGATGAAAGATAATTTGTCAGAGGAGACTTACCCCAAAAACATGGTGAAAGAAAGTTATTGAGCAAAAGGAAAATAATAAAAGAAGGATTTTTTGAGCATCAGAAAGGAGAAAGGACATGAAAAGAGCAAATATATAGGTAAATACAGTAGACATTATATTTTCTGTAATTGTATGGGTAGGTTGAAGTAAAAGAATGGAAAAAGATATACCACACAAATAGTAATAAAAAGAAAGTGGATGCGGGCATATTATATAGAATAGACTTCAGAGCAAAAAATACCAAGGATAAAGAGAAACATTACATAATTATAGAGTCAACCAATCGAGAATACATAGCAATCTTAAATATGTATGCACTAAACAACAGAAATGCAAAATATATAAAGCAAAAACTGCTCTAAAAGGAAAAATACACAAATACTCCAATATAGTTGAAAACTTCAGTATGCCTCCCTCAACAATTGCTAGAACAACTGGATAGAAAATCAGTAAGGACATAACACCATTATAATTAACTAGTCTATACTAATAAAAGGGTAATATGCTAAATAGACCAGATGTATTCCGGACATCCTTCTGATGTTATTCCAGACAAAGCCACGGTGGTGGGGGCTGAGGCAGTTAGGGTTGATAAGGCCAGCAGGGGAGGGCAGTTAGGGGCAACCAGGCCAGCAGGGGAAGGTGGTTAGGGGCGATCAGGCAGGCAGGCAGAGTGGTTAGGGGTGATCAGGCTGGCAGGCAGAGGCAGTTAGGGGCAATCAGGCTGGCAAGCAGAGAGGTTAGGGGTGATCAGGCAGGCAGGGGAGCAGTTAAGGGCATCAGGCAGGCAGGCGGAGTGGTTAGGGGTGATCAGGCAGGCAGGCAGGCAGGTGAGCGGTTAGGAGCCAGTGGTCCCGGATTGTGAGAGGGATGTTCGACTGTCGGTTTAGGCTCAAATCCTGCAGGGATCTGGCCTAAACCAACAGTTGGACATCCCCCAAGGGGTCCCAGATTGGAGAGGGTGCAGGCTGGGCTGAGGGACCCCACCTGCACACATTTTGTGTACCGGGCCTCCAGTTATTAATAAGAGGAAATGAGCAAAAAAAAGAAAAAAAGGCCAGATATCATAGGCATGTCATTTTGGCAGCTTCATCAGGAAGTTGCAATTTCACACTCCCCAGGGAAAGAAGGGATCCCACAAACACAAGACAGACACATGTCCGGTAAAGTTGGGATGACATAGGGAAGGTACAATCACACCTGGGGTCAGAGAGGGTCGGCCAGAATGGGCGCGGTCACTACAAATGTGCAGACATTTGGGAATACACAATCCTGTAAACAAAGGAATTTGCCCTCTTGTTGCTCTCTTGGGATTCTTGCACTCTTGTCTCACTCCACCCCTAATAGCAACTGGGGGAGATGAGCCTGTCTCCTCTCCGTTGACAGACAGAGGGACTCAGCAACACCGTCAAGCATTTAGAGTGAATCAACATTGTAGACCACTCCACCTAACCACAACAGAACACACATTCTTCTCAGGTGTCCACAGGATGTATACCAAGATAGTGGGCCACGAAACAAACGTCAACAAACTTAAAATAACGGAAATCACACAGATGAGGTTCTCTGACCACAATGGAATCAAACTAAAAAACCCAAGTTAATTTTCTCCCCTCTTATTGTTCCTTTCCCTCTTTTCTGCTTCGTGCTACCCTCTCCGCCTCCTCCTCCCGGCTGACATGGGTTGCCTCATCGCAGTGCGGTGAGAATGCAGTTCCCGGGAAGTTTATGGAGTGGGATGTGGTTTGCGCGCCTCAGGGCTTTAGCGAAAAGAGAGGACTAGACCTCTCCTTCTTCTCAGCCTTTCCGCCGGAGCCCTCTCTCTCTTCTTGGAGAATGACCACGACCCCCACATTGCTCTGCTCTGACGGTCCCTGGGACCTTCTTAGGTACATCCAGAGGAGGGAAGGAGGGCGGTTGAACCCGAGTCCGTGTCCCTGAGAATGGACTTGCATCATTTGTGCAATTGCAGCAGCTTTGTGACAGAAAAATGAAATGGAGCAGAATCAATAGCTTTCCGTATGCTTTCCGAGCCTGGAAAACTCAACCGTAAATGCCCAATTCAAAGGGCAGAGGTGGAAGTGATGGCATCTGCGGGGACCCTCTGCCCCGGGGACCCTCTGCCCCGGGGACCAGGCGTTGCGTGAGCACGCGCGGCTCTCTCAGTGCTGCTAGCCACGAGCCCAGTGCTGCTCACACGTGGCGAATCAATCGGAAGCAAGAACGCGATGCTCGCTGACAAGCGGACCCCTGTTGTTTGCTAATTATCAGTAGGAAAGGGAAAATGACTCTGGCCACCAGCAGTTACAAGGTGGGCCGTTGGCCAAGCACGGCTGGGGGCCTCGGTCTCCGGCGGGCGGCAGCTGCTCGGGCTCCCGGTCCCGGAGGCCAGCAGAAGGCAAGGGGGAGGGACGGAGGCCGCATCGGGGAGCTCCAGGCAGACATTCTTTCCCGGGGCTGACCCTCCTGGGGCCGGGGCATCGGGGAGCTCCAGGCAGACATTCTTTCCCGGGGCTGACCCTCCTGGGGCCGGGCACCGGGCAGATGGCGCTTGCTTTCTCCATCAGCAGGAGCCATGGCCAGAAGCGTGGGGGTGGGGGTGTCCACAGGGCATTGGTGGAAGCTCTTCAAGCTCCCTGCATTTTAAAAGCCCACACACACGTCAGCTTTCGAAAGATCACAGAGGCAGCTCTCCGCAGTGCTCTAAGTTCTGGCACTTACCGGCCATGCTCCCACGTGTGTGTGTGTGTGTGTGTGTGTGTGTGTGTGTGTGTCCTGCTCCTCTGCAGACCCAACTATCATCTCTCTTGCTCTCTCTACTCCTGGCGCTCCCAGCCCACACGTGGGAAGCAGCTCAGGCACAGCCAGCCTCTCTGTTCCTGACCCTCTGCCTCTACCGAGATAAGTGAGTCCGGCGGCTTCAGATTCGTGGCCAAATGAGAAAAGACCCTGGTGAAAATATAACCAGGGATGCAGAGGACAGACCGCAGAAAGCAGAGCAAAAGAAAAAGAAGGCAAACCAATGAACAAAAAAACAGTTAAAAAAAAAGATTGAACAGCATATAACGGACATGAAAAACATGCAAAGATGACTTAACAGAATTTGTGTCTTTGGCAAAAAAAAAAAAAAAAAGAGAATATATTAGCAGAAAAAAAATTGAATATATCATTTAAGAGAATTTTCAGGTAAAGCACAAGTTTTAAAAAGAATTTTGAATGATTTTTAGAGAGAAAGGAAGGGAGAGAGAGGCGGGGGGCGGGGGAAGAAACATCAATATGAGAGTGAAAAAATCAATTGGCTGCCTCCTGCACCCCCCCTACTGGGGATCGAGCTCGCAACCTGGGCATGTGCCCTGACTGGGAATCAAACCAGGAACCTCAAGAAACATAGTTCACCATGAACCTTCTCTGAAGCCATCATGAGGATTTCAAACCTCAGCTGCCAAGAAAAAAATGGAGAAATAATGACAAAACTTTGCGGTGAGGGATGAAACCATTTACATGGCGATCCAAGGATAAACCGGTCACGGAAATCGTGATTACAGAACAGAATAGAGAGTATAAGCTATGGCGATGCTAACAATATAACTAAAGAATCCAGGTGGCGGAGGGGAAGGCAGGATGAAGGTCGTGAAAGAGAGCTACGTTCCTTACCTTACAGAGCAGGGGGATTAACTCTACGGACAGCTAAAATATCAAGTAGAGAACTGTAAGAGCAGTATTTAAGGGAATAAAAGTCAACACTAGATAAACTAGGAGTGCTAGCATCACCGTTGAAAATTAGAAAGTAAAGGAGGAAGAGGTAAGGTGCGTGAAGATCAAAGAACCTGCATTTATAGCGGGGAGGCACTAGACCCTGCTTAAAGAACAGAGATGCCTGTACAGTGCAGGCTGCAGAAGACTCCAGTGCCACCACTGGGCTGCCAAACTTGCAAAACTGGAAACTGCAAACCCATACACATCCAAGCAAAGCAAACACAGAACGGAAAACGAAAGATAAAGAACAATAAACGTATTTCTAACATTTGAAGGCTTAATGTAAATAACAATTCTAATAAATAAAAGGCCAAACTGTAGCTCTTGGTAATTATTCTGGACGAATCGTTAAGACATACGGTTAAATAAAAAAGCTGTTTATAAAAGGGAGTGTATGGGTAGTCTTCCAATTGTGTTGAAGGAGGTACATACGTGTACTTTAAGTTTTATGGGCTCTATAACTAAGCACATGTACACACACATGCATACATATGTGTGAACCTATGAATCGGTCATTCCTGGAAGGATCCACAGGAAACTGGTAACTGGTAGCAGGTGCAGAAGGAGAACTGGAGTCCAGGAGTATTTTCCCTGTCTGCGATTTTGCATTTTGTATTTTAACTGTGGGTTCTTATGACTTTTTTCAAAATACATAGAATACTTCAAAAGCTCCACAGGTAATTCTGACCTGCATCGGGCCGAGCAGCCTGGATTTTCATGTGAGGGCTCCAGACAATCTAAATGACTATTTTACTCAGCCTCAGCGGTAGGATAAAGATGAGGATTGCTGTCCCTCTGTGTCGTGTGGGTTTGGCAGACCAGCAGATGGTCTTATTGATTTACCTGAGTCTGAGGTTTCCTGGTTTCAACAGAAGGTTATAGTCAACTAAAAAATAGTAAAAACAGAATCTCAATTGCGATGTTACAAACTACCGGGGCCTTTGGACTCTGTGTTACCGTGTCTATTTTGTCTTCATGTTAGAGTGTCTCCATTTCAACTTTCCTGAATTAATAAACGGCATCTTAGCTTATCTCCGGGACCGTGGACTCTTTGTCCTTTAATGCTCACTCTTCCCCATACTTTACCCCGCAGGTCCCTCCCACCAGGTCCCTGCAGGCACTCCATCAAACACACTGTGCTCTCTGGCTCTGGATGTCCAGGGTAACACGGTCCCAGTCTACCCATCGCACTGTCCGGTGGGCTGCTTGCCACCTGCCTGAATCTATTTCCATCTTTGTTCCCATTGCCTCCCCAGTTTGGAATAACTCCAAACCCACCTGGTGTTCATTCCTACATTGACTCCTTTTACACTCTCAGTTAACATCTTGCAAGTTACCTCATCTGTGATCATTTTTCTCCAACCCCGGTTTAGCTTCCTCAGGGAGGAAGACCATGGGTCTCTAGGATCTGGCCATTTCCCACCATCTTCACAGCTATGGCCCGAGTTCAAAGCACCATCACTTTTCTCCTGGTCTGTGCCTGGCTGGTCCCCTTGTGGTCCCGCCTGTGCCTCCTCTAGTTCATTCTCCGAGTGACAGCTGGAGCCGTTGTTGGCTTTGAGCATAAGTGAGATCATCCCACTCTCCGGCTTACTACCCATCAAGTGCTGTCCCACACAATAGTGACAAAATCTAAGCTGCAGGGGACTTCTCAGTCCCTGCAGGATATCCAAGCACACTCCCCGCAACGCACTCCCACACGCCCATTCCCTCCTGGGGCCATTGCACTTCCTCCATGTCCTTGCGTGCCTCTGGCTGTCACCTCCTTCAGGTCATGGTTAAAATGTCCCCTCCTCCGATGCCTTCCCTGACATCCTACTTAGGGTAGAGCTCCTCAATACACCCTCCTCACTTTCTAAACCTTCCCCTGCTTAATTTGTCTTCATAATGTTCATCCTCACTGTGTATGAGAATGGAAACCTTAACCGGAGTCAGGCTGCCTGGGTTGAAATGTCAGTGCCATTACGTAAGCTGTGTGACATTGGACCAGTCCTTAATTAACTTCCCTCTGCCTCATTTTCTTCATTTGTAAAATGGGTTTAGCACGATAAGCAGCTTCTGGGACTGTCACGAGGAATAAAAAGCACTCAGAAGGGTGGCAGGCAGAAGATGAGGACGACATACGCCTTTATCATTCTCATTATAAAACTGTTATTCATTCACCTATTATTGCTTGAGTCCCCACCTTAGACTGTCAACACTGGTGGACTCATTTTCTAAGGCACCACAGACCGAGTGGCCTTAAAAACCAGGAATCCACGTTCTCACCGTTCTGGAAGCTACAAATCCAAGATCAAGGTGCCAGTAGGGTTGGTTTCCTCTGAGGCCTCTCTCCTTGGCCTGTAGGTGGCTGTCTTCTCCCTGAGTCCTCATATAGTCTTTCCTCTGTACCCGTCTCATCTTCATTTTCTCTTCTCATAAGGATACCATGCATGCAGGATTAGGACCCAACCTAAGGACCTCATTTTAACTTATCACATTGCGGACGGATCACGAGAATTCTCGCTTCACATTGCGCAGTGTTTCACAAAGTATCCTACTTTAAAAAGATATTAGCTTGTAAGAACATATAATAAATAACTTCAAAATGCAATGGGTATTTACTTTTAAAGCGTGCCTTTAACATTTATGTAAAACGTTTTTTGTACTCGTTCAATAGAAACTTATTTGGCCACTGGGTAAAGCTAGCAATGAAACTGCTGGTCCGCAATGTGATATCCACCTCTTTTAAGACCTTATCTCCAACTATGGTCACATTCTGAGGCTGGTGGCTAGGCCTTCAGTGTTTGAATTCTGGAGACACAGTTCAGCCATAACATCTGGAGGACAAGCATTCCAGCCTGCTGAGCTCTAACTCAGCAGTGAGAACCCTGTTCAACACATTCCCGTTTCTCAGCATGAGGGCGCCTCCTGTCGGTGTCTCTTGCTCTGTCCGTGTCCCCGAAGCAGCACAGGACAGCGGACACGGACACGGACATGGAGTGGGGAACGTGCCCAGTGCTCGAGAAGCACCAAGCTGGACTTCAAGGACCCCTTCACAGCCCGTGGCAAAGAGGGGTCCCCCAGCCTCTCTGGAGGACCCTGGACCTAATTCAGATCTGAAAGGGGAAAGCTTTAGGAAGTAGCTCCAATTGCAGAGAAACTTGTAATCCTAGTTCAAGCTAAAATATCATGAAAAGCCCAGAGACATCATCTGGCAGCTCTGGCGGCCTGCTGTGCTCTGGGCACCAACCAGGTGAACGCCGACGCTGGGACTGAGGTTACCGGGGAGGGCTTGGCAGAGAAATGAGAGGAAACTGGGTTCTTCCTCTGACACGGGAGCTGCCTGGCAGGCTGGTTTGGTTGAACCCATTCTGGTGTTTTATGAAAGAGTACAATGCCTGAAAAATGTAGGCTGCTGAGTCATTCCCTTCAACAGCCCGGAGGTTTAATTGGAAAGAGTGAGGGCAGGCATCTTGACTGGCGGGTGACATGATTTGTTGTCACTAAAAAAGAAAAAAGAGTCAGCAGCAAAGATGCAGGGGTCAGATTTACACAGGAATAACCACAGCTGGCGGCTTTCCAGGTGGCCGAACAGAGACTCCTAAAAAGGCAAAAGGGATTTTGACAAGGTGACGTCAAGACAGGGCCGAGAGCAGAGCAAGTGTCCCGGGCCACAGCGACACTTGACGCTCACAGGTGGGAAGAGGTTGCTGAAGGTCAAGCCAGAAACTTGAGAGGTGATGCAAACGTGCTTTGTATTCCTCTTCCTTTCCTTGAAACATTTTGCTTTATTTTGTATTATTTGATTCACTAGTATTGGAGGGAGCAATGCCTGATTTGTTCGTTGGTCTTTGTTTGACTTCGTGAGAACAAGACCTAATGCCTGGACGGTGCCTTCACAAGTAACCGAGACAGTGGCTGCGAGACAAGGAGCAACTGGCCAGCTCTCTGGCCGCGTGCTGTACCCCCACCTTCTTCATCTCCACGGACACCTCGCAGGTACCAGGCTGGCCGTGGGTGCGGAGCCGGGAAAAGGCTGTTGCCTTCATGATTGTGTCCTTGGAAGCTGATTTTTTAGGAAGTACAGGTGGTGCCAGACAGTCATATTTGTAACGACTCAGACTCACTTTTCCTTTATTCACAGTGTGTGGGTGACATCTAAAACTGATTTTGTGCCCAAGAAAATAACATTAAAATATTGGTAGAACAGGTTTTCCCAGGGGCTTGGCTACACATGACCCAATGCATAATTAGCAGGAATTAAGAGCTAATGGGTTTGTAAACCCATTATACATAAAAGTTTCACTGCTAAAATCATGTTCAGCTGCTACTTACAGGCATTGCTCTGACTTGTGTAAGAAATAAATTATTCCATGATTTGAAAGTCGTGTTGCCTTGTATTCTCTCTTAAAGCAATTTGAAAGTGTGGAGGCTGTTATTTTTTTGGCAGGGTAGTGGGGAGGGGAGCTGACACACATATTGGCAGTTTGGAGGGTTGAGGTGGGCGTGAGAACAGCCTGCGTGGATGCATCGGTCTTTACCTGAAAGTCTGACACAGAAGCAGTAAATGAATGTCCAATTTTTAAATAGCTTTTCTTTTTAAAAATGCCAGCATTCAAATGAAATATTTGTTTGCGATTGTTTAATGCGTTGCAGAGCAAGTCAGGGAAGAGATGAAAGCCGACAGAGGTAAACAACAGCTTTCCCACGCTTGGCAGCCCTGTTGGGGATTAGGTGTCTTACAAGACAACGATGTGAGAAAATGTGAGGGGGTGGGAGGGAGTCAGGTCCTGACAGAAGTCAGTCCGCTGAGGTCCCGTGACCAGATGGCCTTAATTTGAACTGTCACAGGAGTGGTCTTGCCAAAGGCACCTGCTCCTAGCAAACATATGCCTGGCCAATGCCCCCTCCTAGAATGGAGGGGACAATGCCTTGTCTTACTTTTATGGAAGCGAAGGGACCAAAGAGTGCACCCCTAGGATCCCATCAGCCTCCAGGCTCCCCCAAATAAGCAAACAGAAAAGGCGAGCAGGAAAACTGACGTTCTCCATGTCCACGAAGCAACCAGGATGCTGGTGCTCTTGCCTCCAGTGCTTAGGACTGGACCCGCGGCACCTCCTGGACAGAGCCTGGCCCAGCCCCAGACCTAACCTGCGCACCGAAGACCCCATGGAGTGTCAGGAAGGCTGGTGTCACCAGTGACCGTGACTTCCATAAAGTTTGAATTATATCTCTCTTCCTAGTTCTGCTTCTCTGGTTGAACTGGACTGAAGCACCAAGGGAGCAATTGTAATTAACAGGTGGACCTGACATGCTGAGAGCGTGTCCTGAGGTTCCCATGTACGGATGGAGAATGAAAGCAAGGCTCTGGGAGGCCACGGGCCACGGGTCTTACTTCATGGACCCAGAGCCTGGCCTTTCGTGTACTTTTGTGTAACTCATGTTGAAAGAGTGGACCTGGCCGGCCACAGAGGCCACGGTTGGATTCTAATGTGATGACTGATTGGACATTGATTCACTGCCTAGCAGCCACTGGGTGGAAGGGGAAAACTGGGACAGAGACATGTAGGTCAGAAACTCAGTACAGAAAGCACATTTACCTCCACAAGGTCAATGTCAAGATGGGAGGTGGCAGGATGAACTGGAGCTAGCCAATGCCTCTTGGAGGGAGGACAGAGGGCACGGAGCTGGAAGCTTTTTGTGTGGAAATTTCAGCGTAACCCATGAAGATTACTGCATGTTTTCAGCGGAAAATTATGCATTATTTAGAGCACACCCTTGTGGGTGTTCTGATTCTAGCTGTTCATTGCCATGGAGCTGTTTTCATAATTTGTAAATGGCGGAGAACCGATGGCAATGCAGTGACAATTAGCAATGCAAAATAGTTCTTATGGATAGACCTGCATGTCCATTCTTCAGGTGGAGGTTAAATCCATCTCCCTCCCCAGAGGAAAACCATTTCAACATGGTTACTGCATATAAACTTGTGGTTCTTTGACTTCTTGGAACCTGTTGTGCTATCGGTATGATTTCCTTATTTAATGAATAAGTTAAATAAAATTTGGTATATGTTTGTTTTATATATGTGTGACAGTCATGGTTTTACTTTTAAAAAAGTTATCCTCTAACAACACCTGAGGGCACACACAGGGGGATGCCTCAGGCAGCATTGTCTTCAGAGGCAAGGGACCAGATCTGCCCAGCGAGGACAGTGAGGGGCATCCACCCCCAGGGAGGCCCACACAGCATGCTTGCAGCAGGGACAGGAATAAAAGGAACTTTTTTTATTATTTCTATTTTTCAATTAATGTAAAATCTGGATCCTTTATCTTGACCTTTGAGATGAATGTCGAGTTGCTTTTATAGTTGCTTTTTTGAAGAAGTGA
The DNA here is from genome assembly GCA_026230045.1 of Corynorhinus townsendii. Classification (NCBI taxonomy): domain Eukaryota; kingdom Metazoa; phylum Chordata; class Mammalia; order Chiroptera; family Vespertilionidae; genus Corynorhinus; species Corynorhinus townsendii. The sequence continues at coordinate 4,248,704 of JAPDVU010000002.1, forward strand.
GTTCAATGCATTCTCTGTCTCTCTTATTTATACAAACATTTGTTTGTGATTTATATTTTACCTGCTCTCAAAACCCACATTTGAAATGTACCAAATGGTAGCAGGAGAGAGACGAATGGTAAAAGGAGAGAGTATGAGGTCAGACCTTACAAAGAGCAATGTCATCAGCAGAACCACAGAGCAGAGGGTGAAAAACCATAGGATAAAAGCAACAGAAGGCTGATGGTAAACACCTTCAACCATAGGTAGGCAGCTAATGAGAGTGATGGACAGAAAGGAAATGCGGGGTGGGTGCCACCAGAACTCTCCAGCTCGGAGATGCTGAGGCCACCTTGCATTTGGATTATGTGGCTACAGTCTCCAGAGATCCCAGGTGGTTTTGCTTTCATTACCACTTGGTCTTCCTGTTGGATGGGGGTGGGAGCAGGCCGAGGCAGTGACATTGATAATTATCTTGTCTGAATGGAAACACTGGGGCAGGGATGGGGATGCTTCCCTGAGGTGCCCTAGGCTGCTGGGAGAAGGAAGACGGAAGCCCAGGTCTCCTGCTCCTGCCGTGTCCTTCCTACCTGGCCATCTTGTCACTAGAGCTGTGGGGAGGGAGGGGATGGCTATGCCACTTTGTAAACAGCGCAGGAAATAGAGCTGAGGGGGGCACATGTTACTGTCAATATCTGCGGGAGAGGTGAGTGCCCCAAGTTCAGGGTGAGCTGGATGGACCTGTGATGACCGAGATTTGTACTGTCCAGAACAGAATTCTAAAAGAGCTTCTTAAAGCCCCCTTTAAGGAGAACATCACAGGATTCCGTTGAATGGGGATAACCTCCATAAGAAACAGTGTGCCTACAGGAAGTAGACCACACTTCTGTCAAGCAAAGCGTTTAGGAAACTCTCTTATTATCCTGGGGCTGCTGTGAAGAGAAGGATCTAGAAAGCTGAGCTCCAAAGGAGTAAGAATACCCCCATGGGATGAGTGGGGAATATACAAAGGAACTTGAAAAGTTCTGAGGCAGGAGCAGCCCTGTGGTTAGACAAAGGGGAGAAGGAGTTGGGCATAACTGGGGAATTTAGGGGACCAGCCTCAGAGCCCTGGGCATGGGGACCCACGGGAGAGCTATTGCTATGTGACTCAGAGCTCAAGACCAGTGCAGAGTCCTGAGCAGAATAACCAGCTGCCAATTTTCAAACGAAACAAACATGTTCTTCAGCATTTGCAGTACAGAAAATTCTTGGAAGTTGTTTATGAGTGACAGTTTTAAAACATGGCCCTCAAGCTGTGTGTTTGGTGTCTGGCTCATATGTTAGAAGACAGAAAAATGTAAGGAGGGATTGATGACAAAGTGTACCTTGTGCGAGAATTCCCAGTGGCCCTAGGATGGGGGAGGAGGAGACCAGGCTTTGTGGATTGGGGCCGAGTATTATTTCTTGGGATTCTCAAACCAGCCTGAGTCAATTGCCTGGAGGATTCTGGAGTAAATAATGAATCACATACAGAGAAGAGATAGGAGTTCCTGCCTGTGATGAGCTACTGTTGATACAGGGCTGGTGCCTACATTTCCATGGACTCCAAGGCACATTCCTCAGAGGAGTGGCCCCTTTTCTAATTTTAATAATGGCCGATGTTTAGTGAGCACCCACTCTATGCCAGGCATTGCCTTCCATGTATTAATTCATGGAAATAATCCAAGAGGTGTTTTTACAGACTTGAGTGGAGAAACTCACTAGGTAAATTAGCTAGCTTGTGCTTTAACTGTATAACCACTTCCCCGAGTTGTCAGTCTCAGTCATTCTTGGATCTGGTTAAGCTGGTTTTGGATAAGAACATTTGCCTCGGATAGGCCTTCACATATTTGTGTAATTGGGGTTTAGCACACTGCTCATTTCAAACCCCATCAAGAGTTGGAACAATTTATACATCTGATGTAGGTGGTTGATGACCTGTAGTGATTTGAAATAGGTTTTATCTACCTTTTTGTGGCTCCTCCCACCCTTCAGGTAACACGGCACTTTAATCCTTCCATATGCTTTAAATCTACTGTGTCACTCACACTTGCAAAAAAGGTAGCAAAGTTCTATTTAGGACCCTTTCAGGGGTGAGCCTGGGAGAGCCTACTCATTGTTTTCAGTTGCATGTTGGTTGACCAGATGGCTGTGGCCCCTTTAGTAGCCACGAAGCAGTTTACATGAGGGACTGTGCTCTTCTAAGGGGCAGGCTTGAGGGGTGAGGTGCTCTGGGTAGTAGGAGTTAAAAAGCAAAATCTGAGCCCAAGCAGAGGCACCCCAGGACGGAGAATGGCACAGGCCCCTGGGAAGATGTGGGGAGGAAAAAGCAAGACCACAGTTCTCCAAAGTGGGCATCTTCCATAGTAACTTCTTACATCCTAGAAGAGTGGGAGGCTGGAGCCTTGGCTAGATGCCACGTTGTCTCTTTTCTGTGGCTCATGTACTGGTTGCAGCAGCCAACAGGGCACACAATTGATGGCGTTTCTCTGGCCTACTGAACCACAGATGGACGCACGGCATTGTACGTCTGATTAGATAAATTAAAGATTTGAGAGCAATAATGTCAGCAATAGCCACCATTAAACAGAGATCTCAGGAGCGGAACAGACCTCTTAAGCATCTGTTTTACTCGAAGCTCAGTATTTATCTCTTTGGCTCAGGCCCAAGTACCTCGCTGGCAAGGACCCAAACCCTTCCCAGGCTTGTCTCTTGCGATCTAGAAGTCCAGTCGGCCAGAATGGAACATTGTCCTTCTTGGGTCTGAGAGTGCTATTAGGGGAATCCTAAGATGTCCCACGTAGTGCACTAAAAACACGGAAACAAGCCACCAATGTTCTGTTTTGTTTCCACATCAGATCGGGAAGGGATTTAAGTGATTTGACATCATTTCAGAGAAAACGTGCACACAAGGAATGCACGCCTGGATGTGCAGGTTTCTTTACCATCAGCTGTTTATATTGTGAAGAGGTTTGCAAATTTGGGGGTGACTCTTCAAGGGGGATCTGATGAGGCAACTGTCCATCACGGTCTTCCTGTCCTCACATCCCGCAGTCCCTGATGGTCTGCTGGGTTCTGCTTCTGGCCCTGCAGCTGGGTCTGGACACTCATGAGAGCCCTGTAGTTGACCTGGGGGAATGCCCCGTCCATTTCACACACTCAGACACCAATCTCTAGTCTTAGGGTTGCACCATTATCTCTATTTCCCCAGATTTCTTTGTGGTACTTAGGGCTCCTTCCTACTCTGCCGAATCTTCTTTCCTTTTCATGACTTTTTCATTTCCTACTTTCTTCTTCCCTCCCGATTGAGGACCCTGCTGACTGTGAGTGGATGACGGCCACTGACACATGCGTTTCACAGCAATGAAGGGACAGTCTTGAGTTGATGAGACCTAACACGGGAGTGACAAGATAGGCAGAGCTAGTTGAGTTGTGGGTTCGGGCTTGAAGACAGAGCTTGGGGGGTGGGGGGCATCACAGCCGCAGTTGACTTTGGATGTGAGTTTCGTCCACTCCTCCGATCCTGTTGCCCTGCTCTGCCTTTCACCACAACCTCACGCTAAGGAGCTAGAGCTCAGGTCAACGTCTGGGCTGAGTGTTCTGGGTGGATGGGAAGCATGATGTGACATGCAAGCCTGATGTGGGCCCTATGCACCCCCCGCCCACCCTCCTAGCAGAGCGTTTGGGTGGAGGTCCAGGGGAGAGCCAGATGAGGCCCCAAGGCCAATGCTACCCCTCACAGGAGGACGGAAGCCTGGGCACAACCGCGCCCTGGGCTCTGGGACTCCTTCCTGAGTAATGGCAGGACCTGTACTCTTGGGTAATCTTCATGTGAGTCATGGCTCCCTCCTCCAATGTGGAAGAAGTCACTCAGAGAACAACGTGCTTTGTCAACAGATGAGTAAACGGGCAGACAGATGGGGAATTGCCGTGTAAGCAGCGACGGCGAGAGGTGAGTCTGTAGCGTCAAATGTGGCCGAAGCAACAGAAGCCTGGTGTTTGGATATATTTACCATTCGTAAAGCATAGCCACCTGTGTCTTCTTTTATTTCTAAGGGAAAGCTTTTTAAGAACCTATTAGGGAACATCAAAATGATTCCTAGGCATTAGGCAACTGTTAAAATGTTTTGATAGATTTAGAGTAAAAAAAGTTATAAACATATGGAGTTCATTTAAAAAAACAAAATGCATGTATTTTTAAATAAAAGGCAATTCCCTATGAAAGTATAGCTTAGCCTTTTTTTGGGGGGTGGGGGAGGAGTGGAGTTTAATTATTAAACAACAAAATGTTTACACAGAAGCCAAAATAAATGAATACATATAAGGCGTGAATGCCCTAAAGGCGGCTTTGATCCATCCTTACGGCGCAAGGCAGAGACCTGAGGCCGCCCTTTGAGAGCTAAGCTGGCTAATTCATTCCCTAACATGTGAAATGTCATCCTCCGGGGTCATCAAGAAAGAGTATATCTCCCAGGACAGAGCAGCACAGATGTCACCACTGGTAAAGGCATTCCGCTCTTGCTGACGGGTAGCGGCAGGTGACACACTTTGTCACGCCCTCTTCCTGACACGTTGCCTTTCCTTGGCTTCTCACTGCTTCTCTCTCTCTTTCCCTTCCTTTCTCTTTCTCTCTCTCTGCTCATTCCTCATTATCTGTGATGCCCCAGGGCTCAGACATTCTCACTCTGGTGTAAGTGCTGATGGCGGTCAAATTTATAACTTACATCTTATATCTCCAGCCCAGACTTCCCTGATCTCCCAATCCATGCATCAGACAGCCATAGCTCCCACCCCACCACCTCCCTCCTGATCCCTTCTGCATCCATCATTGTCCCTGAAAATCTAGTCTCAACACTGCAGCCGTGGTTGTCCTTTAAAAACAGGTTGGGACCTGGCAATCTCCTGGCCCAAACCCTCCTTCTGTTCCCCGGCAATGCCAAGTCACCCTGAGGCCTGGCAGTCCCCTTCCGATGAACCCCAAGGTCCTGAAAGCAGTGACATACCCGGTGGGAGACCAGTGCTTTCATTGCCCTCAGCCCAGCCCCGGCCCGGGAATCTGTTCCGTCTTTACTACTGATTCTAGATGTGGTCGGCCCCTCCAACGGGAACCACAACTCTCGCCCAGGACAGTGCTACTTTTGTAAAGAGAAAAAGAACCAGAAGCGGGAGCCTGCCTCCCGAAGGCAGGACCGCAGCCTGCCGCATTCATTCCGTGTCCCCAAGCCCAGCTCCCAAGGGGGAGCTCCCACTTTTCCTATGAATCCCAAATGCCAAGCCCTCCCCACCCACACACATCCTGTTTCCTCTACTCTCCCCCCATCTCCCAGTGCTTCTGCCTCCCACCCACCTGGGGAGCCAGGTGAGGGTGGGGGTGGATGGAATTTAGAGGGACCAGGCTCTAATCCCTCTGCAGGCCAGGCCACTCCAGGCCCACGGTCTGCTCTGGCTTCCTTGGGTTTAATTGCCGGTGGCCCTATGCTCCTGAGGTTTGGGCTGGATACGTGGCAGCTAACAGTTCATTGTTTTGATTTTCCTCCCTACCCAGTCTGACACTTCGGTGCTTACGTGAAAATTAAAGCTGAGCAATTTTCTCTTTGAATCAGGTTCCAAGGTCGAAGGATAGCCTTGACCTTTCCCATAGCAGCCAGCTCAGGGCCAGCCCCTGCCAGCAGCTCACGCCCCATCTTCCCCAAAACGGAGCCCCCCATGTTTGCTCACAGGTGCTTCGGTGCTGGGGCACCTCCCGCGGGCCTCTCTGCCACTCAGCTATGTTTTGTTACTAGAGGATTCAGAGCCCTAACAGGGTTGCTGGGTGGTAAGGGTGATGAATGATGATCCATGAGTTTCCACTGTGTGTTGAGCTTGGCAATAATGAAATACCAAGGGGAACGATCGATATGAACTAACATTTCTGGGCTCAGGTTACATAGTTTTCGGGGCCCACTGCAAAATGAAAATGCAGGGCCCCTTGCTCAAAAATGTTTGGGGATCTTCAGATGATGCCAGCAGAGCGTTAGGCCAGGGTGGGGGTTCTCCCAAGCACAGGCCCGGGGCAAATGCTGGGAACGGTGGCCGAGACTGGGCACCCATCACGTGAGGCTCTGAAGTGCACGCTTTACACACATGGTCTCATTTCATTCTCACCAAACGCTCCGAGATGAGAGCTCTCCCTAGTTCCATTTCACAGATGAGCAAACTGAGGCGTTCAGAGGTGACATCACTTGCCCAAAGTTACCCAACTAATGATCGGGAGTCAGGATTCAACCATCCTCAGAGACATCTTTCTGTAAATATATGAAATCTCAACACGCCAGTTGGGGACTTGCATCCCTGTGGGCTGATAGCTGAACAAACACACAGTAGGAAGTATTCACGGCAGACCCGTGGGAACGCAATCTGGACAACCCAGTGGCAAACCAGTAAGTTGGCCAAGTCCAAGTTCAAAGCAGCATTTTGGATCATTTAAGCCCTGAAATCACATATTTTGGAAAGATCAAACAAGAGCCCCAACACACCAGACTTGATGCCACCTAACCTCAACTACCCAACACTGAATGCCAGTGCTTGAGCTCGACTAGTCTCCCTGTAAACCCAGTAGCTTCTCTGTTTAGCCTCTTGTGTGGTGCCCTGGTCCTTACAACAGAAGAGCAACACCTTACAGTGGCCGGTCCTCAGTTGGTGGGAGCACAGAGAAGGCGAACGGACCCATGCCCACTCTGAAAACCATGACCACGGATCCAGTTCTGATGATTAAACCATGAGTCCCCTCACCCCCTCTCCTTCCCAGGCCTCCCCCAACAGCTCCGAGTGTCTAAGGCAGGAATAGCCTGGCTTTCTGCCATTGGCATTATCTGTAATTAGACATCAGCCAATGGCTGACAGGAGAGCTGACCACATGTGACCATGCTATGACTTTTATCTAATGGCATCAAAGTGGCTCTCGGTAGGATGCACGTGGGAAAAACATCGCCGGTCTGTGAGTGCTTCCTCCCCCAACGTATAAAATCCGATAAATGATTTGCTTCCCAAATGGATGGAAAGAGCTGGGATAGCTTGTTGGCTCATCACACCCAAGGTGGAATGAGTGGCATTAAATTCTGAGTAGGCTATCAGGCCGTTTCGGTTTATTTATTTTTAAAATATATTTTTATTGATTTCAGAGAAGAAGGGAGAGGGAGAGAGAGAGAGAGAGAGACATCAATGATGAGAGAGAATCACCGATCGGCTGCCTCCTGCATGCCCCACACTGGGGATCGAGCCCCTTCCACTCCCCCACCCCCAACCCAGGCATGTGCCCTGACCAGGAATGGAACTGTGACCTCTTGGTTCATGGGTCGACGCTCAATCATTGAGTGATACCCGCTGGGCAGCCTGCTGTGATTTAAACTTGCTTGTCCTTGCAGAGATGGAAGAGAAGTGTTGCCAGACTCCACGTGTTCCCACCCACCCCCTTGCCTGGCTGTCCAGAGCGGTGCCTGGAAGCTGCTCGCCTCCCTCCCGCTGCTCCCTCCCCAGGGGCCTTCTTTCCCAGGACAGTGGATCGGGACACATGGTTTTAACGTGACCTTAACAGAGCACCAGGTGGTGAGCCAGCGTGGGAGCGTATTGTCTGCCCCTTTTCCTGGAGCGCTGCACAAGTCCATACACTTAGGTTCACATTTTGCAAGATCAACAAAAGTTGGAGAAGAAAAAATGAAAGAGAAGAGGGATCATGAGATTTTCTTAAAAGAAGTGTTTAAGTTAGAAAGTCCTCAATAGCCTGGCTGGCATGGCTCAGTGGCTGAGCATCAGCCCTTGAACCAGGAGGTCACGGTTCAATTCCCGGTCAGGGCACATACCCGGGTTGCGGGCTCGATCCCCAGTGGGGGGTGTGCAGGAGGCAGCTGATCAATGATTCTCTGTCATCATTGGTGTTCCTATCTCTCTCCCTCTCCCTTCCTCTCTCTAAAATAAATAACAATATCTGTTTTTAAAAAATCCTCAATGTAGGCCTTAAATGGCTACATGGTTTCCTTGAGGGGCTGATGTCTTTTTGCGGCTTCCTGTCCTCTGTCCATCTGCAGTGAGAGCAGTAAGCATTTGGCTCGGAATAGCCGAGGCTCCAGGGAGAAAACTCAGCAAAATGCTAGTTTCAAACTCGCATGGAGTTGTAATGTCACATCCCATTGTGACCATTGCTGCATTTATGTTCTTATTTTAAAAAAGAATTGGTTTCTTTAGAAAGGAACGGAGCTAATATTTGTTATAAATATGCTCATATTCTACCTTTTTCTTTCAGCTGTGACTTGAAATCCGAAGCAAAAAGATTTGTGGGATTGCAGTGACTTATTGAGCAGTGCTCTGAGTTAGGTAAGTGGCGAAGCCGGTTCAGCCCTCACCTCCCTAGACATCCTGGAATGGGTCAGGCCACCCTCCAGTGAACTTGCTGGTCAACCAGCGCTCTCCTTAAGCACAATGCGGCCCTCCAGCAAGAAGCCAGGACTGGAGAGGATGGTGGAAGGTGTATTGGGCTCTTGCCACAGGCTGTGCCCAGCACAGAAACCAGGGCACCTCTTTGTTCTAGTCAAGTTTCCTTGTTTGTTGTTTGTTTATAGTTGTGCTTAGTTGAAATCCATCCGACACCCTAGTATATCTGGTAGCCTATGCCTACCACTGAATCACACAAGAAAAGATAAAGGTGGGGGAGGTGGGGGGGGAATGGGGTAGAGAAAAAGGAAGGAGCTGGCATGCTGGGAGGAGTCTAGGGAGCATGAAGGACCAGCACTGACCCTCCCCTGGGCTGTCTGTCTTCTTTTTCACATGCCCCCTCTGAACATGGAGCTAGAACTTCCCTGATGCCCCCGACATGCTCACTTCTGTCTGCTCGCCACTTACGTGTGTAATTGTGTATATGCCCAAATCCAGTACCAGACCGTGACCTTTTCTGAGGGCCGGCACTGCATAGTAATCATCCTTTATGCTCACATATTGCTCTTCAAGAAGGTTTGTAGAAGGAATGATTGAGAGAGACTCAAGGAGTCTGATTGTCAACAGCAAGTCAATTCAACACACCAGTACGTCCTGCCCGGGGCCAAGTGCTGATCCTCAGCTGAGCACTGAGGGACGGGAAGTGAGCACGAACAGGCCACTGTTGCTCCCCTCACACTGCTCCGTCAGGAAGCGCCCAGTAGGTAATGATCAGCTCCACAGAAAGTGTGCACAGTCGGGGTGTTGGCCGCAGGTGAGTCTGAGGCCCCGGAGCCGGGGTGTCCTCGATGCAGAGCTGGGTGGGTTGTTGGACTGCGAGAGCACGTATGTTCTCAAGGCTTCCTAGCGGGCTCTGTTTCATGCTAAGTTCTTAATCATGTGGCTGCCCGGTGCTGGAATAGGGCAGCTCGTGGGCAGTGGGGAGGGGTCAGCGACCACGAACACTGGCTGCTCCGAAGGCCTTCGCCCACAGTGACAGCCCCAGTTTCTCTTGCTGACATCCAGGCTCTGTTTGCTTTTTAGCATAAGAAAGGGAAGTCCCAGAATTTGAAACAAATACCCAGCTGTTGGGGAAAAAAGCAATGCCTGACTTGCACTAAAGACGTGTGTTTGTGTGCTTGCGTGCATGTGAGTGCATGCGTGCATGTGTGAGTGCATGCGTGCATGTGCTGTGAAAGGGGTGGGGGGAGACAGACACTAAGTGCCAGGCTGGAACAGACCATGTTGAAGTAAGAACTTCTAATTTCATTTACATTCAATTAAAACTGTTGCACCACAAACAAACAAACAAACAAACAAACAAAGAAGAACTGTTTTTTTTTAAATTCCTGCCTTTAAAGAGCTAACATTCTAGTTGAGGAGAGAGACAGTAAAGAAAGATGTATTCACATGTCAGCTGGCAGGAAGTGCCAAAAAGACAAATAGAAAGGGATAAAGAGGAGGGTGGGTGCTTAGAATTGTCCATTGGCTTGCCCATTGAGAAGAGGATATTTGTGCAAAGACTTGAGGGGAACAGGGGAGCCAGCTGTGGAGGTAGGTGTCTGGGGGAAGGGTGTCCCAGCAAGTTTCTTTGCAAACTTTTTCTGAGAAGGCTGAGCAGTATTTTCAGCTTTCAGGTTCAAAGGGTCTCTGTTAATTCAACTTTGCCTTTGTAGCGCTAAACAGCCTTAGACAACATGAAAATGAAAAATGTGTGGCTGTTCTAATAAAACTTTATACACACACACACACACACACACATACACGAAGAACTTCTGTGAGGTTGGACTGGAAGGGGCCTGGGACTCTTTGTAGAGCCCAAAGCAGCAGCAGAACAGCCCGTACCCTGCCTGGGAATCGAACCCTGACCTCCTAGTTCATAGGTCGATGCTGACTGAGCCATGCCGGGTGGGAGGGTCACGCTTGTCATGGTGGACTAGGGCATGTGGCTGCTCCCTCACTTGCTGCAACACCCGTGGTCCCCTGGACCTGCCTGGTGCCATCCAAGCCCTGGGCCCAGTCTCTAGGCTCCCCCTCTGCTGCTGACCAGCAGCTCTTCCCTGGGAGCAAGGGCGGAGGGTCAACAATGATGTGGGTTCGAGCAGAGCCTGGACCTTCTCCAGCCCCTGAAGAATCTCAGGTAATTAAAGCACATGGGTCCCGGTTTCACGTCCAACGGCAGCGTGGTTAACATCCTCTGGAAACAGTCAGCGAGAGGCCCTTGCAAAGAGGCGTTGCGCACATAGGCTACTTTAAAAAATACACTTTTTAAAATTGATTTCAGAGAGGAAGGGAGAGGGAGAGAGAGAGAGAAATATCAATGATGAGAGAGAATCACTGATCAGCTGCCTCCTGCACCCTCCTGACTGGGAATAGAACCGTGACCTCCTACTTCATAGGTCGTTGCTCAAGCCACTGAGCCACGGCAGCCGGGCTAGAGGCCACTTTTAACAAGAACCCCTGGTTCAGTCTGCGACTGCCCATGAGGGAGCGGGATGGAGACCTCCCCGCAGAGCAGTGGCCTGTGCAGGGCTGTCCTCACCTCCCTGTGCTCCAGCCCGGCAGAGTCCAGCTCTCCTGGGTGTCAGCCATGGTTAGACCCTCCCTTTGGCTCTCATGTCCACTGTGTGAGCATCTCCTAGTGCTTCCACGGATTGCCAGTCACTCCTCATGCCCTCACCCTTAGCCTTCCCCCCTTTCAAGCCACAGGTAGAAGCGCCTTGGCCAGGGAAGGTGACACAGAAGAACACCAGGAGAAGAAGGCAACGCTCTTGGCTGTGCCATCCCAACGGGCTCGGGCGCCGGGGCCCCGGAACGCGAGAGCGAGGCTGATGTCTAAGTTCCCGGGAGTCTGGCTGCAGATGGCAGGCTCAGAGCCGGGGGACGGAGGAGCAGAAAGCGTGTGAGTCCCAGATCTGGGGAGGAGATCCGACGATGGCAGCAGTTTCTCCCCATTGGAGATAAGCTCCCTCCCTCGGGTGGGAGGAAGGCGAAGACTGGCGAGGTGAGCCAGTGTGGGCGTCCCCAGCCGTCTCCTTGAGCTGGAAACTGGAGGGGCGGGAGGTGAATGTGGAGATGACAACGCGGAGGAGGTTGGCACCTGGTTTGCTCAAGGCTGGCCCAGGGAGTTTGCAAACCTGAGAGAGAGCCCGACACTAGGCCAGAGCAGCAGTGGGAGCTGGAGGGCCGGCAGAGAGTGCGAGGTTAGGACACACACCGGGGTGGGGAGCCCGGGGCGGGGACCGACCGGGCAGCAGGTCATCACTGCGCCAGCCTTGGCCAAGCCCGGGTGCGTCTGCAGGGGAGCAGGGAGGGCTGAGCGGGCAGCAGCCCAGCGCACATGTGAGCCACAGTCCCTGGGCTGTCCCACATGGGCAAGAGTTTTTCAGCTGCTTCCCAGAAAGCGGGGCTTGGGGGGGGGGCGGGGTGTCCAGGCCGGGGGACGTGAAGTTTCGCCTCCGAACGCTGTGAGTTTTGCGATGATGAGATTCCTATTTGCCGTTCCTTATAGATTATTTCCACAGGCAGAGAGCCTCCCAGTTCACAACGAGAAGCTGGGCTTGGGGTGCACCCAGCTCGCTAGAACATCCGCGCGGGGTCCTGGGAGAAGGGGTTCGTGCAGAAGCAGGGGCCGGAGGGGAGGGCTGTGGGGATGCTCAGGGCCTGCTGACCCCCGAGGAAGGTTCTTGGGCAGGGCATCCATTTCCTAGGGGGCGCTGTCACAAAGGACCACCAACCGGTGGCTTAAAACCACAGAAATCTGTTCTCTGACAGTTCTGGGGGCCAGAGACCCCAAATCGAGGTGCTGGCAGAACCAACCGTGGGCCTGAAGGGGATCTGCTCTGTGCCTCCCTCTTCGCTCCTGGTCACCACAGTCTCCTCCCTCGTCTTACACAGACACGTGGCGTATTGGATCAGGTGCAGGTAATGACCTCATCTTGACTTGGTGACATCTGCAACACCGTTTCCAAAGGAGGCCGCATCCAGGTACCCGGGTTAGGACTCCGCATATCTTTTGGGGGTCACTCCTAACGGCGAGCTGGCCCTAGCCGGCAGGTACACACTCGCCTTGCTTCCTGGTCTGGATGCGGTTCAGGGAAATCAGGCTGTGGCACTCACCATGTCCCTCTAAGTCAGTGGTCGGTAAACCGCGGCTCGCGAGCCACATGCTGCTCATTGGCCCCTTGAGTGTGGCTCTTCCACAAAATACCACGTGCGGGCGCGCACGTACAGCGCGATCGAAACTTCGTGGCCCATGCGCAGAAGTGGGTTTTTGGCTCTCAGAAGAAATTTCCATCGTGGTACTGTTGATACTTGGCTCTGCTGACTAATGAGTTTGCCGACCACTGCTCGAAGTGTTTTGCGGCCAGGATGTGAGGCCTGTAGAGGTGTGGATTGACTTCCAGGTGGGGCCCATTTCTCCCAGAGAGCACCTCGCTGACAACACCTGACACAGAGGCCTCTGCCTCCAGGCCCCCCTGCGGCTCTGAGCTACACGGCTCCAGGCCCCTGACCTGGCCGGCAGTGTGGGTCTGCACTGCACCCCCTCCTGCGACTGGACTCAGACCTCCCACACACCCTGAAATACACCCCAAGGCTTCTGACCCTGGGGTAGAAAGAGCCATGGAAATGTAAGTCACACACAAAAGAAGTAGAACGGGGAGTGGAGAGTAGAATGTGTCAAAAGGTTTTGCTGCACGTCCCACAGGCACGCGATCCAGGAGAGAAGCGATTGTCGCTCTACCCACCTGCCCCCATCCAAGCAAGACAGCAAACAGCCAGCCCACGGGAAGCGGCAACCTACTGCGTTTCCCCCCAAAAGCTTTCAGAATCGAATATAGCAAGATGGCATGTGGGGGCAACTCTATACAAATGTTTCCTGTAAAAATACTGTGTATGGAAAGTCTGTTAGATTCTAGAAAGTTCTCCCTGAAATGAAACACAAGGAATTCTCAGGGCATACCCCGACCTCGCGAGTCTCAGTAAATAATGCTCAGCTACCCCAGAGGGGTGGTTATAGAGGGAACAAGGGGAACAAAGGCCTGAGCCGGGGTGCTGCTTCTGTTTGTTCTCACGGAGTCGTTCATGGCGAGGCTCTCAGCAGTGCATGCTGCATTGGTTAAAGGTGAACACCTGATTACAAAAGCAAGTTGGCAAGTTAGGGCCCCCCTCTCCTTCTCTCTCTCCGCCCACCCTGCACAGTGTCTCATTTTAGTTGTAGCAAAAATACCTTTTGTACATTGATCAAAAGTGGCCTCACACCTATCAAGGATTCATACTAGCTAGAAAACCAAGGATTTTTAAGCATTGCTTAGAAATGTGTCCCTAAAACGTCAACATAATAAACTTTAGTACATATTTTAATTTTGTGTAAGGGGAGATTGATAGATTGACAACTTGTAGGCTGTTTGGATAAAAGGGACTAATTCCAGGGTTTCTTATACCCAGTTCAACCTCGTATTACCCATAGGTGCCCAGGATACACCTGTTGTAGTTCCCAGCTCCAAGTCCCCCAGGATGACCCTTTCCTATATAAATTTTAAAGGTTTGAATGCCCCAATACAAAAGTTGATAATTCAAGATAAGCACCTTAGCTCTGTATTTTACCCATTTTAATTCTTGTTATTGTTGTTGTTGATGGTGCTGATAATGGTGTTGGTGATAGTGGAGGTGGTGATGGAGGTGGTGGTGGTGATGATAGTGGTAGTGTTGGTGGTGATGGGTGGTGGTGGTGGTATTGGAGGTGGTGGTGGTGATGATAGTAGTGGTGGTGGCGGTGGCGGTGGTGGTGGTGATGATAGTGGTGATAGTGGTGGTGGTGGTGGTGATGATAGTAGTGGTGGTGGTGGTGATGATAGTAGTGGTGGTGATGATAGTGGTGATGGTGGTGATAGTGGTGATGGTGGTGATAGTGGTGGTGGTGGTGGTGGTGGCGGTGGTGGTGGTGATAGTAGTGGTGATGGTGATGATAGTGGTGATGGTGGTGATGGTGATGATAGTGGTGATGGTGATGATGGTGATGATAGTGGTGATAGTGGTGATGGTGGTGATGATGGTGATGATGGTGGTGGTGGTGATGGTGGTGATGGTGGTGGGGGTGGTGGTGGTGATGGTGGTGATAATAGCGATGATGGTGGTGGTAGTGGTGGTGATGGTGGTGGTGGTGGTGGTGGCAGTGGTGGTGGTGATGATAGTAGTGGTGATGGTGATGATAGTAGTGGTGGTGATGATAGTGGTGATGGTGGTGGTGGTCATAGAGGTGGTGGTGGCGGTGGTGGGATAGAGGTGATGGCGGTGATAATAGTGGTGATGGTGGTGGTGATGGTAGTGATGGTGGTGGTGGTGGTAGTGATGGTGGTGGTGATGGTAATGATAGTGATGGTAGTGGTGGTGGTAATGACAGTGATGGTGATAATGATGGTAATGGTCATGGTGGTAGTGGTGCTCATGGTGATAGTGGCAGTGGTGGTGGTAATGACAGTGATGGTGATGATGATGGTGTTGGTGATGGTGGTGGAGGAAATGGGTGGGGTGTGGGTCAAGGGTGGTAGATGTGGGGTGGAGAGGGAATATAGGATGGTGGGGATGGGGATACACATCACATGACTTTCAAATAATCTTTGGCAATAAGATAAAATATGTTTATGTTGGGAGCTTAAATGCTTAAGAACTCACAGGCTCCTTTTTAAAGCATCCTGATGATTGTTTTCTAAACCAATGGCTCTCAGCCCTGGCTGCCCACTGGACCCATGTGGGGAGCCTTTAAAACACACCAATGCAGAGGCTGCTCCTCGCTGTGATCCCGATTTAATTAGTTTGGGGGTGAGAAGCAGACATGGGTGTGTTATAGAATCCCACCAGGAGATGCTAATGTGCAGGCAGAGTGCGGAACCGCTGCAGGTCACACAGAGCTTCCCAATTAAGTGCAGGTAATGGTGAGAGGGAGACTCAGGCGGTGCCACCTCCTCGGAAGGGACAGCCTTGTCATCAATCTGGCTGATAATAAAGCCACTAACTTCATTTCTTAATAGTTCTTACAAAGTACAGCAAACATTCCGGGGAGGCCACAGAATACTCAAATACTCGAGCTCCCACTTCCAGAGTTAATGGACATTCGTATTCTGCCACGTTTCTTCTGTATCCATGTTGAAAACGTGGCTTTTAAAAAATAGATGGTAGATATGGATGGATTGGGAAATTTAGAGCGTATTTGGGCAGATGTGTTTAGAAAGCATGTCGCTCATTTAGACCTACTCTAGGTCAGTCACTCTTTAGTGTAAGTGCAGGAACTGAGCGGAGGCAATGGTAGAAACTAAAGGCTGGGGAAAGTTGGGGAGACAAGTTGAGAAAAGGGGTGCAGACTGGGTGTGAGGCTTAGGATGGTCGAGGCAACCTCCTGCTTGTCTACTGCTGGCAAGGCAACGTGGCCCTAATAATTGTATTACGGCGTGCGTAAGAATTTTGTTAAGAAGAAACCGCTATTCGGGAAAGTGAGCAGTCCTGAGAATTTCAGCCCCATCTTGTTCCTCTGGCAGCTTCTCATTAAGTGCCTGGGCGTCGCTTTTAACGCCGCCCACCTTTTTGTAGAAGAAGGTTGAAGCCTTTTGTCAGCACCGACCCCCGAACACCCCCTTTAAATGGCCAACCGTGCCGCCTGGCAGCAACGCAGGGGGGCCTTTCTCGGCTGGCTGCCCTTCCTCAGTTGGAATGGCTGCTTTGTGACATGTCTGCCCGACAGCCCGGCCTTGCTTCTGAACTCAGGCTGAGAGCAGCCCAGACTTCCCTGGTCCTTCCACTCGAAGATGTTTATTTTAAAAAGATTGTCAAAGGTGGAATTTAATTCCAAAATACGTCACTAAATAACCTCTTCCAAGTTCCTGTAATTCACTCTGGCAGGAGATGCCATATACATAACCCAGAGCAGTGTCAAGAATAGAAACAGACACAAACAAGCCTTCTCCTCCCGGATCCCCCCAGCGTCCTGCCCTCTGAAATCCTAACGCGATCTGTCAAGTTGCAACGTAATTAAGCCCCTGGCACCCTCTAGCGCCTTTTCACTTCAGGAAGCCTTATCATTCCTGCTTAACCATTCAAAACATAAACATAGAGGGGATGCCCGGGAAGTTCAGCTCGAAGGCTTAGCTCTCCTCCCTCGATGTCTCTAAACTCACCCAGGGAGCAGGCATTGGGCAAACCAGTGGATGTGACTTATGGTCTTGAAGCCCCCCATCACCAAGGACACTCAGAATCCAGGCTCCACCCCAGCTGAATCGGAATCTGCATTTTAATCAGAGCTCCTGAGGGTTCCTGCGCACAAACTCTGAGAAACACTAACTAGAGCACAAGATCAGCACTTGTACGCAATATTCACGTACAGCCTGAAAAACTTGGCTCGCAACTTTGGGGACCACTCGTGGGTCCCCTAGATATGGAGTTCTTAGGGGAAAAAAGCAAACATATATCCATATTCTCCCATATTTTTGCTTGCTTGTTAACATGGGAGTGGTGATTCCGAGTTCATGTGTTCCAAAGGCGCCTAGCGATGATCCCTTTATTTTTAAGCTCTGCACACAGAGTCACGCTTCCTCATTTCTAACTGAGAACCCACAGGCCAGGCGAGGAAGAGAAACACACGCAACCTCCATGTGATGCCAGGCCAGCCTTCTCCTAAAATCCCAATAATGGTCTTGGCAGCTAGAGAGGAGCGAGAGATAGACTTCTCTTAAGGGTTTCTGAGGCAAATGGCTTCGTCCTCAAAAGTCTACTGATCAAGACCCACCCAGTTCAGCTTCTACAGAGTGGGAGGGCAGGGGGAGGCATGTCACCTGCTGAGTGCTTCTGTGGGGGCCAGTGGTGGTGGTGGGCGGCTGGTCAGGGACAGAGAGGCTGTGAGGTGGAGACAAGGTCATCGGAGACCACCTCGCCGCCCGCAGCCTGACAGTGGCGTCTGGTCCAGTCCCCGTCCTGAAGGGTGGAGAGGCAGGTGAAGCCTCAGTATAGCACCTTGTGGTCGCCAAGGTCTTCCCGGGTGAAATCACACTAGAAACAGGACTGTTTCTCCCAAAAGTCTGCTAAGCATCTCTCAGCCCATAACTGGCAGGTGTTCCCGAAGCCCTTTGCCATGCCCAGCGGTCTCATAACTTGCTCCATTTGTAATAATAAGGTTGGTGTGGGGCCTGGGGCTTCTCATGCACTTGTTCGTGGGTTTGGTTGTGCCACAGCTGGGTGGTGCCGGGGCACCTGGGGATAGACAGGCATTTTCTGGGGGGCTGTAAGGTGCAGAGGCGACCTTCCTGGGGCCTCCGTGTGAACCTGGAGGCCATGGCATGGCTGGGTGGAGACCCCTGCACTCCCGAGACCTGCAAGCAGCAGGTGGGCTTGGAGGTGAGCATGCTCATTCAAGGCCTGTGGGACCAAACATTCAGGATGTCTCCCTGGCAGGAGCTGGCATCTCTCAGGGGAACAGATGAGCTGACATCAGCCTTTGGAGAGAAGGAACTGGGCCCCACGCGGCAGCCACCACCCTGCCCCAAACAGAGGCGAGCGGAGACAGTGCCTGGAGCTTGGGGTTTGCCTCAGAGAATGCACTTGAACCTCAAAAAGGAAAAGAAGGAACTGTGTCTGCTGCTGGGGCCCCTGGGAATTCATCATGGGAGGCAGGCACCGCTGCTGGCTCTTGCCCAGGGAGGCCAGCGGCTGGGCTGGGTCGGAGCCAGGAAGGCACGGGCTGGTGCGGAAGCTGGAGGTCGTCGCAGGAACCAGCACGGGGGGCCTCATCTTGCTGAGGGACTTAACAGAACATCTAAATCCTGGGACTGACCATTTTGGGGAGAACCAGGTCCTCTGCACACGGGGACGCTGCTCCGGCTCTACAAATCTGCTGAAGACCGCGCAAAAAGAGGCCCACACGGCTGTCACCAGCAGGTAGGGGCCTGGTTGGGGTGGGCCCCCAGCCTGCCTCTGTGCTCAGCCCTATCCAGCGTGCTGCCCAGCACGGAGGGCGAACAGGACCCCTGGGACACTAACTGGGTGAGGGCCAGGCCTACCAGGCGAGGCCGTGGGGATGGCGTGGGAGAAGCTTGACCAGTGCTGCCCGTGGCAGGAGGAATGGCCTGTCACACCTCACCTCGCGTGCTCCCACCTCAAACCACTGTGCGCAGTTCATTTACTCAGGCCTGTGAAGAGCCCTTAGAGGCCGCTCACAGAGAAACAGCTCCTGGGTGTGGCTTCAGCGGGGCTGGACCAGGGCTGGGTGGGGACTGGGGTGTCAAGGAAATGGTGGTCCTAAAATACTCTCCCGTTCCTCACACCTGCCTATCCCACGGACAGAGTAAGTACCGCCACTGGCTTGGCCCCTTGAATCAACATGATTGTTTTCCTAGGAGCAGAGCTGTCCGTTCCACTGCCGTGTCTACAGTTTGGCTGGCTCCCCGCTGAGGTGAAACCAGAGGTGCTGGTCCTAGAGCACCAGGTCCCAGATCCGCCCGGCCCCTCCTCACACTCGCTCCCTGGGCCACACCTCACTGTCACACTGCCCTCTGCTCCCCCATCCACCAGCCCCCGTCCTTCCCCAGGGCGACCTCGGATGCCCGTGCTCCCGGAGTGCACCTCTGCTTGTACCCCTTGGCTCCACCAAAGATCTGTGCAGTACCCATTGGGAACGCCCAACTCGGGGACAGCTGCAGTGTACCCACTGGGAACACCCATCTTGGGGACAGCTGCAGTGTACCCATTGGGAACGCCCATCTCGGGGACAGCTTCAGCGAACAGCCACTGTGTTTTGCTCCACCCGCCAGGAAGACAACCCTTGCTTATTGGTTTCTGCGCTCCCAGAGTGCCTGGGACCCAGTAGGACCCAATCCCCATTTGCAGAGGGCGTGAAGACCAATGAGGCTAGCTAGAATGCACTTCCTGAGAAAGCCGAAGGGAAGATTCTGCATGTTATCACTAAAGCGAAGCTTGAACTCCGGGCTGCGGACACTCGCTGTTGTGGGCTGTCCACACTGGCTCCCTTTTGAATCCCCTGGGAGGCTCCAAGGAAGCAGCAGTGTGTGTGTGTGAGTGTGTGTGTGTGTGAGTGTGCGTGCGTGTGTGTGACTGTGTGTGTGTGTGAATATGTGTGTGAGTGTGAGAGTGTGTGTGAGTGTGTATGTGTGTATGAGTATGAGTGTATGTATGTGTGTGTATGTGTATGAGTGTGTGTGTGAGTGTGAGTGAGTGTGTGTGAGTGTATGAGTGTGTGTGTGTATGAGCATGAGTGAGTGTGTGTGAGTGTATGAGTGTGTGTGAGTGTATGAGTGTGTGTGAGTATGTGTGAGCATATGTGTGTGAGTGTATGAGTGTGTGTATATGTGTGTGAGTGTGTGTGTGTGAGCATGTGTGTGAGTGTGTGTGTGAGTGTATGAGTGTGTGTGTGTGCACGCGTGTGTGTGAGTGTGAGTGTATGTGTGTGTGAGTATGAGTGTGTGTGTGAGTGTGAATGGGTGTGTGTGTGAGTGTGAGTGTGTGTGTGAGTGTGAGTATGAGTGTGTGTGTGAGTGTGTGTGTGTGAGTGTGTGTATGTATGAGTGTGAGTGTGAGTGTGTGTGTGAGTATGAGTGTGTGAGTGTGAGTGAATGTGTGTGTGAATGTGAGTGTGAGTGTGTGTGTGTGTGTGGCCTACCACGACCTGTGACAGCTGTCTGGCCCCAGGGGGGCCAAGGTTGCCCTGGGACAGTGCTTCTCTGAGCACCTGCAGGGCTGATTCTAGCCTGGGACCAGGGAGTCCTGTGTTTCATTGGAGTGGTCATCCCATTGGCTCCCGAGTCTGTGCTGGCCATGGAAAATTCCACTCCAGATGGGTTACTGCAAAGTGCCTTTCAAAGGTTGTCCCAGTGGATTTCATTTCTTTTAAATTAAAAATAAATGCCAATAATGTGCTGCTATTCTTGTTTTCTGCTCTAGAAAGGCTAGAGTTGGTGGAGAGAGTTGCAGATTGGAATCCATGAACTTCATGCATCGCTCGGGGGTGGATGCTATTTCCTCCTAAGCCTCGGTCCTTCCGTCT
This sequence comes from Corynorhinus townsendii, assembly GCA_026230045.1. NCBI lineage: Eukaryota > Metazoa > Chordata > Mammalia > Chiroptera > Vespertilionidae > Corynorhinus > Corynorhinus townsendii. The sequence continues at coordinate 4,269,195 of JAPDVU010000002.1, forward strand.
GTCAAACACGGGTGACACCCAAGCACTGGGTGTCACAGGTATTGGGATAACTGACTCATTATAATATCTAGGCAACTGACCTTTTAAAATGAAAGTCATGGTCAAGGAAAGAGGTTTCTTTTCCTGTTAGCTTATGCTAAGTTCACAGATGCTGACGATGGTTGCCATCTTGTTATTATTTCTCCATTGATGTTTGCAGATAAAACTGTTAAGTACCCTGCTTTGATAAGAAAGTATTTTTCAATGTTTTAAATAAGATAGGTAAAAATCTCACACAGTAAAAAAAAAAAAAAAGGTATTTTCCCTTTTGTTAAGAAGTAAAAACCTTCAACCCTCAAACGAGTGTACTTTTCTTATGTTTTAAGGGGAAACCAGCTAATAAGGGAGAGATGACTATTTATGGAGACATGTTTTGCCGAGATGTGCCTGGGGAGGGGTGGCCGTGGGTGGCAAGAGATAGAGACTGCTACCTTTTGTGTGCCATCTCAGTACAAATCAGGGCATCTCTTTAATGATATTCTTGCGCATGTGGAACTAATAATAGTTTGTGAACTCAGGGAAAAACTGGTTTGGCCCTGAACTATAGCCAAGTAGACTACAAAGCTATTGTTAGGGAACTGTCCCTAGCTGGACTGGATTATTCTCTCTCTCTCTCTCTCTCTCTCTCTCTCTCTCTCTCTCTCTCTCTCTCTCTCTCTCTCTCTCTCTTCCTCCCTCTTCTATCCCTCTCTCTCTCTCTTCCTCCTTCTTTCTCTTTTTCCCCAACTCCTTAGACCTCAAGTCTAAAAGTCATGATAGTATTTTAAGAAGCTAATATACTACCACAGTTTTACTGACTCTTTTCAAACCTCTTTTCCAGAACACATCTTGGCCACTCACAGATTGGGAGAATGTCGAAACAGCAGAGGTGGGAAGAGTTCAAGGCCAAACGTTAGGGCTTGTGACTTAGTACAGTCCTGGTTATCTTGCATGATGTACCTGTATGAACTTTGTCTTTGGTTCACAATCTATTGAATGGGACAATACCCCATATTGAGTACCTACCCTGTGCCCTTCTTTATGGGGTTCTTGTGAGAATCAGTTGGCTTAATGACTGCGTCTTTATTTCTGAAAACTCATATTATATAAGTTCCACCATAGGAAAGTTTTTGCTCAATGTCTGATATTAATTTCTTCTTTATAATTGGTCTGGTCTGCGTGGCTATGTGGCTCAAGTGGACACAGATTCTCATAGCTGAGAAGGACCAGCTCAATTTCCTTCCTTCCTTCCTTCCTTCCTTCCTTCCTTCCTTCCTTCCTTCCTTCCTTCCTTCCTTTCTCTCTCTCTCTTTCTTTTTTTTTTTTTTGTTAATCATCAACTGAGGGCAAGAGAGAGAGAAACATCAATTGGTTGCCTTCTACATGCACCAGCTGGACCTGGGATTGAGCCTGCAACCGAGGTACATGCCCTTGACCAGAATAGGACCTGGGACCCTTCAGTCCATGAGCCAAACTGGCCTGGTTCAGTTTCTTTAAACATCTTCGCATCTAGTTAGGTTGCTAATGGGGTCAATGAATCAGTGGATCAGGGAGTGTCCTTTTGCTGGGCTCTGGTGGAAGGGAAATAGGTATAGCCTCTCTGGAAGGCAATTTGGTGAAATGGAACAAGAGCTTTTACCCAGCCATTACCTTTATAATACTTCACACTAAAGAGACATTTCAATGTGGAGTGCATGGCATGTGTGAGATGCTGATAATAGCACTGTTGACAACAACAAAGAAGGACACCAACCCAGAGTCCAGAATGTTACAGATGCGAGCAAGCATGTTTTAGAACTGCTTACAAGGCAGCCATCACAATAATAGTCTACAGTTACGCATCAGTATTGAGTAGCTCCTACTGCTGGGCAATATTTGTGATGCTAGGGATTCCCCAGTGCAATGGTTAATTTTATGTCAGGTTGACGCCCCTTCCTATATATCCAGGCTGAATATTTCTGGGTGTGTCTGTGAGGATGTTTAGGATGAAATCAGCATTTGAATTAGTAGACTCAGTAAAGCAGATGCACCCTCCCCATATGGGTGGGTTTCATTCAATCCACGGAGGGCCTTAGTAGAACAGCAGGAGAAAAGAAGGAGGTATTTACAACCCCCTCCCCTCCCCATATCCCCGTCTCACTGCTTGAGCTGGGGCATCTCCTCCTGCTTTCTCCTGTCCTCACACTGACATCGACATCATCAGATCCCCTGGCTCCCAGACCCACAGACCTGGGCTGAATGGCACCACTGGCTCCCTGGGGCTCCAGCTTGCAGATGGCAGACCTTGGGGCTTCTCAACCTCCATAACTGCATGGGCCATTCCTTCTAGTAAATCTCTTCATCTGTATCTACCTATGTCTATATCTCATTTATCCATACCTAGAACAAAAGGGAGTTATATACCTATATCTATACCGATATAGTTATAAATATCCCTTTGGTTCTATTTCTCCAAAGAACCCTGACAAATACAACCAGTGAGCAAAACAGACAAAATCTATACCCCGGAGAGGCTGATCTTCTATTGCAGGTGACAGGATAGCATGAAAATCAACATCTAATTTAGGCAGCACGTTAGCTGGTAGCAAACACCATGGGGACAGTAACTCAGGGAAGGCGGGCATGGCAGAGATGGTGGAGGGTAGGTGCGATCACAGATTTACAGAGAGGAGCAATGGAGCCCTCCCCGAGAGGGTGGCAAATCTAAGGGTTTGAAGGAAGAGAGGGAAATCTGGGGGGAGAACGTTTCAGGCAAAAGAAAGAGGGAGTGAAGAGGCCTTGAGGAAGCAAGTCCCTCTCCTGGTCCTGCAGCCGCCGAGGCCATCGGCAAGGGGCTGACGTGTGGGGAGCGAGGCCACAGAAGGAGGAAGTGGAGCCAAAGAAACCTAAAACCACCATGTGACTGATCTGGAAAGAAGCGGATGATCTATTAGCCGGTTAAAAACAGGCAACAGAATAGTGTCAGCCAGAGGATCTGGCTTTAGTAAAAACATATAATACACCCAGATATTTACTGTCTGTGCTGTTCCCTCCCCGCTGTCTTCTTCCTTCCTTCCTGAATTCTTTTAGCTCATTTGAATCTTTTCCTACCTTCCGTACAGCTTACTGGTGTAACAAATAAATGGGACATGCCCAGGTAAAGTAAACTGACTGGATTTCATTGTCTTCGGTCAAGCTGTATGAGCACAGGCTTCATTAATGTCAAAACGTACTAACTTTTCTGAAGTAGCGATGAACGTCCCTGGCTCTGCTGAAAGGTTAAGATGACGGGAGACTGAAAATCGGCAACTTACTGTAAAGGGAAGTGTGACCTCAGAGAAAGAGAAGACGGGTTTCCAGGAGGAAGGCTGAGCCCACGTACCCTCTCTTACATTCCGTGGGTAGAAGGTCTGGGGATGGGCCTTGGGTGGGGGTCACAGACAGACACTGTGGTCAGATGGGTGTACGTACATTTGAAGGTCTCTCCCAGCCATACTCACCAGCCTGTGCATATTATAAAGGTCATTTGTACCCACAGGACTCAGTATTCACTTTGCTATAAAACTTGGATGATTGAAACTGCTTCAGGAATGGGGTGTTCTGGTTTGAGTTATTTGGATCATCTCTTCACCTCGGGAGTAAACAAAACCATGACCTAGGATTTCCAATGCGGTTGTTAAAGCTCTTTCTAAAAAATGAGCTCCCTACCCTGTGTGCTGAGTGTGCTGTGCCAGACACAGGCCAGTCTTGGGTGATGTGCATGTCCTTGATGTACCTGAGTCATTATTCTACTCTCGAACTTGTTTCTTTCTTTTTTAAAAGAATATTATTTATTGATTTCAGAGAGGAAGGGAGAAAGAGAGAGCGATAGAAACATCAATGATGAGAGAGAATCACTGATTGGCTGCCTCCTGCACACCCCACACTGGGGATGGAGCTTGCAACCCGGGCATGTGCTCTGACCGGGGATCAAACCGTGACCTCCTGGTTCATAGGTCGATGCTCCACCACTGAGCCACACCAGCTGGACTTGTTTCTTTCTTAAAGGCCTACAAGTCAAGCTCTAAGTAGCATCTGCCTCCGGAAGTAACATGTATACTTGGTATTTTAAAACAGTGTAAGATCATTCAATTGCCGATTATAATTTCCCATGTCCTCTTAGAAGCAGAGGCTATAGAAAACAGCTTACTAATTCACTGAACTTGTTTTCTGGAATGACCCCTATTTTATAGCTGGGAAACCTGGTATAGACAGAAGTTAAAGAACTCCTTTACCAGGGCTCAGCGGTCTGTCAATGCTCACTCCACAGGACCACATGACGCAACGTGAACGCCAATCTCTCAGGGTTCGTGAAAGGAACTGTGGTTACAGCTGGTGGCGCAGGCTTGGCTTTTGGAGATCTTTAGAGCAACCCAGAGGAAAACAGCGACGCAGGCCTGTCAGGAATCAATGACCCGGGAATGACCGAGCTCCGCTTTGACACGGCTCAGGGAAGCACACACTACCTCCTCGTCCCACCGGAAACACACTTGATTCCTGCTCCTCCTCCGTTCAGAGACTGTGCTTGAGTGACATTTAAATAGATGTTTTCACTAGTAAATGTCGGTAAGCAGAAAAAAAATCTCTTTTCCTCTTAAATCTCCCTCTGATTCACAGGGCTTACGTGTTTTATTTCTTGTTCAGTGGGTCCTCTCTGAACTTCTAGAGATAGTGATCATTTGACCGCATGGCATATATAGCCTGCATTCATTTTCCAAACAAAGCTTTTATAATTTAAATAGTTTCTAATCGTTTGATGGGAATCAGAAGACATTAGACATTACAGAAATATTATTCAAACACCATACCAATGGTTCTTTCATGGAACTCCTAGGGAGAAACACAGAAGATGAGCAGCGATGTCTAAGTCTACCCTGTGTTGGCAAGGGGTTCGGGCCTGGCACAGAGGTAAAGCGTGCAGGCACGCATCAGCCCGTGCAGTGGCTGCACCATGGAGGCCCATGGAAGAGTGGCCACAGCGCGAGAGAAAGGTCAATCATAAGAACACGACCTTGGATTTTGGTGACATTTTCAAATACATCCCCATGGACATCTCATATTTAGCGACCTGGGCTTTTAATTCAAGGAGTCACCTAGCTTGTCCTCTTGATTTCCCTGATATGCAGCAAAAAGGTTACCCTCCCTTGCCTTTAAACACAGCCCAGTGTGAGGAGCTCTGGTTTCACAGAGGTTCTCTTGCATGTATCTTCTCTCTGCTTATTAAACACTTCTGTCCTTCCTCTTCCCACTCTCTGAGATCCTTCGCTTGTGTTAAGGGATCCAGGGCCCTCCCCAAGGTTTTTCCTTTCTTAGGCAACTCAGTGGGAATGCTCTGGTTTTTTTCTCATGGTATGGGTCGTTTATGAAACCTTGGGGGTGCTGTCAGGGCACAGAGTGGATTGATGTGTTTTGTGGTTAGAATATGACGCACAGATGACCCAACCAGCTTCCCTATGTCTGGAACCGGCCTGGAAAGAAGCCACAAGGGGTAGGCGGGCTCATCGCTTAACGCCCTGTGGCTCTCCTTGGGCCAGTGTTGCTTCATTCCAGTTCATCTGGAAATTTAGCAAGGGAAGAAGTAACTTGGGTCCAGATTCTTTATGTGGAGAAAGGAATGAACCAGAAAAGTACTTGCATATTGTAAGATCTTGGGCAGTAGGATGAGGATTCTGATTTCTCCCAAGGACACCCAGGGTCCCTCCGCAGTGCTAATAGCCTCCTGATGCTACTTTCGCAATAAAAGGACAGTCTACTTTGGATCGGTTGTGGGCGGGGGGAGGGTAACCAAAAAAGATCTAGTCATAGTTTAACAATTGCTTGTTTAAAGAAAATCTTGTTAACTCGGTGACAAAAATTGAGGGTTTATTTGTAAACATTTGGTGGCTTTTAATTAAATTATCCTATCTCTAGTTTTGTGTGTTACTACGACCACAGTGTCGTCTTCTTCATCAGTTGCCCTAAAATCCAGGTTTTACACACATTATAGGCGGGCTACTATGGATGACTTTGGGATTGTTTTGGTGATTATGTGTAACAAGGAATTTTCAGGCAAGGTATTCTTCCTGACCCAATAACCCCACATCATAGTAGCCGTTATTACCCAGAGCCCAGCATCACCTCGCTGTTCTCCTCACCATAGCCATGACTCACAAAGGATTCAGCAATGCTGGTTAAAATAAACTCCACTTATGCACACAACAGGAAGAGAGAATCAAAATTCTTATCTCAGTGATGCATGCCCAACCATTTCCCTGAAAAACAAAATCCAGGGCAAGGTATTTTTGCCCATTATTTTTGTGATTTTGAGGTCTTGTGAAAAAGATCTTCATTTCTTTGGTAGTTCTAGAACTGACCTACCCCTCACATTGTGCTGAATGGCCATTGTGGTTTATTCCTGGACGAAGGGGGTGAAGGGGCCATGTAATTTCATGTTTTTTCATTGGTGGCAGCTCAGTGGGAACTCTGAGAGGAGTTACCTAGGGCTCCAGGTTTCTCGTGGCCTCATTCATGCTGTTCCGAGCCAGGCAAAACCCCCATGGACCCCCATGAACCCTTAAGTGATGGGCAGAGAGAATGCTGCTATTTGACATGCATAACTCTGAATGACTGTGAGATGAATATCAAGCAACATCAGTTTTTGCAAATGAGGTAACAGTCCTGTCTCCTCTCTGCTTCATATCCCAACATTAAACGGTCTTGTTATCTTCAGATTTAACAAATATCTGCCCTAGCTGGTTTGGCTCAGTGGATAGAGCATCAGCCTGAGGACTGAAGGGTCCTGGGTGCAAGTTCCCTGTCAGGGCACATGCCTGGGTTGCGGGCTTGATCCCCAGTGTGGGGAGTGCAGGAGGCAGCCAATCAATGATTCTCTCTCAACATTGATGTTTCTCTCTCTCTCTTCCTTCCTCTCTGAAATCAATAAAAATATATTTGAAAAGAAAAGAATTAACAAATATCCCATTTGTAAGCCTGGGCATATCTGTCCCTGCAGTGCCCGGGGAAGGATAAATCCCCAAAGACATGCTCTCAAATGCTGCAGTTGGTGGTTCACAGTGAGCATGACCAGTCGCTGCTCTAACCTCAGTCTAACTCTTTGCGGTAGGGCGCACTCAGCCTTCTTCCCTCCGTGTTATTTATTCACTGGAATGACCTCAACTCCACACCTGGACGGCGGCCACGTGCAATCCCTCTTGCTCACGGGGTGCGATGGTAGAGCTTTCTTGGGCTGAATCCATCATCAGCTGGTCTCTCCACTCAGCAGTGATCTTCGATTTCAGCACCACTGGAGGCACTAAAGTGAGACCATTTTTCTGTTGCCAGTTCACTGCTCTGAGCGTGCTTTGTTCTTCTTCCCTCCTGTCAGCATCCAGCTGTCTCAGGATCCCAGTATTTCCATGGCTGCCAAGACAAAATCTCTGTGTATCTTTCCTCTTGTTCCTCTCAAAGCAGTTACTTTGCAGAGATCTACAGCCTCAAGTTTCACGCTAATGCCTGGCTCTCGGTTTTCTCCGACCCTCTGCTGATCCACCCTCATTGCCAATACTCCCTGGATGCAGGCGAATCTGTCATTTGGAAAGCCCTCCCTGCCACCTTTCCCCACTAAAACCCTACTCTTCTCCAAGACTCCTTACCTCCCACCATATCTGCAGATGCTTCCTACCGACACCGGCCCTTATTAACGTCCCTCTCCCTTAGAGTCCATCCTTGTCTTGTTTCATGCATGTTTCTCTTTTTCTACATGATTATTTTATTGATGCTCTTATTTCCTTAAAGCCTAGTGCCTCTGAGGGCTGGTATCGGGATATTTTCTGTCTCCCCTTCTGTCTTCTTTACAGAGAAGAGCCACTAAAAGATTTGTTGACTGACTGGTCCAAGGAGCCATAACAACACAGGGTGTAGCTATTAAAGGTCAAATTCTGGAAATATGCAGAGCATCAAGAGATATTTTAAGTAGAAGTGAACAATTGTATAACTATGATTCCTCTTCACTTGACTGCACGAAGGTTTGCCACGACAAGCCCTCTATTTCACTGTTGTAATGTGGCTTTTCTCGAGAGTGCACCACTCTTATCGCACTGATTGTGTCTTTTATTTAAAGAACAATAGATGAGACTCTTACATTAAAACAGGGACCGAAAACTTCTGGGTGGTTCTGGCACCCAGGTTTGAGGCGCGGAAATGACCTACAGGAGCTGCCACCATTATGAACCACCGCCATACTTCTTCTGGCTCTTTCTCTCACAGCTTTCTCCTATTTCCTTCTGACATTGCTCTTTCCTAGACTGTAAGTTTGTCATTAAAGCTGGTCTCTCCCTTCTAACGAAAAGGTATAGATTTAAGTTTCCAAGGGTACCTGCTCGTCTTGAGACAGGCAGGGGTTCTCAAAGACTACTTGCAAATTACACGGTCAACTTTCAGGAGGCACAGACGCGTGTTCGATCAATTCAGCATAAACCCAGAGCATGTATCTAACCTATAGATGTTTACATGAAGCAAAACAAAAATGCAAATTGCTAGTCAACAGCGAGGACTGGATACTGGGAGACGGCACCTAATTCTTCAGCATCCTTAGACTCAGTGTGCGAGTAGCTGTCAAGATCAGACATTGGATCCTGAGCATTGGGGGTGAAGTCACCTCTTCTTTGTAGTTAACGGTTCAGCTATCAGAAGCCAAACAATAGGCATTTGCATCTCTTTTGTAAGAATCCAGTACACCCACTCCAAAAGTTAAAAGATCCCAACGAATTATTTTTAAAAAAATGCACCACAGATGCATGCTTCTAGGGCTCGACGATATACTACTTCCACCAGAAATCTTTTCAGCGTTGGCACAAATCGTCTGCTCTGCCTCACTCTATTCCTCGCCCACATTAGCTGTAGTTCTTTGATGCCAGACATTTATATTAAAGAAGTCAAATGGGCATGTTTAACATTGGGTATATACGCCAAAGACCCAAGTGTGTATTCACCCTACCAGTTTCCCTTCCTCTAGGACTCAGAGCTAAACTGCCATTTTCAGCTACCCTTGCAGTTAAGTATGGCCACAGAACGTGGGCAGAAGCGGTACGATTACTTTTGGGGCTGGGTCGTCAAACAGCTCCTACATAATCATCTCCTCCCCCTCTTTCCACAACTGCCGTCTGGATGTCAACCCTCAGGAGACTGTGGAAGCCAACATTTAGAGACGATAAGCCTGGGTCCCTGATGGCATCACCCAGTTAGGTTTGCAGGAGGGAGAAATAATCTTCCATTTGCTTACCTGATGAGATATAGGGAGCTTCCAGTTGCTGCAGCTGTCTAATTAATACAGTTCACGCAGCCTCACTGAGGACTAAACCTAATGACACGTTGTAACAAGTGGAAAAGAGTATCTACAATCTATAAAGTGCCTGCTTTGTGCTGGACATTGTACTAAGGATCTTATGTGATCACATTCATCCTCATAACATTTCTGGGGTAGATGTTAATACTATTATTTTTTTATCTTATAGACAAGCAAACCAAGAGCTTAAGTAAGGTTGATCGAAGCCACACAACTAGTGCAGTGGATTATGTAATTGCCCCCAGTTGTTCACTCCCCTCTCTGCAAGATTAGGTGTCTACCTGTTGCTATATGACATGCGGCACCTCAGTATGGGAGGAATGTACAACTCCGTTTCATTGACCATTGGCATTGGTGTGACATGTATCTTGTCTTTGGTCAATGGAATGGGAATGGGTAACTTGTGCCAAATCTGAGCAGGACTTGCAAGAGCCATTGCTTCATTTGGCATTCTCCTTTCCCTCTGACACTGCAATGCAATGTCCCTGATCAGACTGGGCGCAAGGGGGCAGAGCCACAGCGGACCAGAGAAGGCACGTGGCGTGAAGGAGAAATAACCCTTTGTTTTGTAAGCCACTGTGATGTTGGAATGGCTGTCTCCACCTTTAATCTAGTAAATGCTGATGGATACACCTAGAGCTCGATGCTAATGCATTTGTGTAGACACCCGAGCCTGAGCTCTTCATCACCAGGCCGCACCTCCCGAGCTCATGTGCCACTTGTACACATTTCTTTTCGATGATATGAGAAACATATAAAACATCGTTTGAAAAATCAGTTCTCATTCTGGGCAGGAACAAAGTGGATGCTTGTAAGTTTAAAGAGGAAACTGCTACAGCACCAGGATTCAAACTGAATTTATAGATCCATCTCTCACGTTGCACAGAACATGTTCTGATTTAGTCCCACAAAACAACTGTTGGCGAGAATGTGGGTCTTTTTATCTGTAGGTTCACTTGCTGCCTCATTTTGTAAAGTTTTCATAGCAGCAACCACATCCCTTTGACCGGGAATATGACCGGTGAATACTAGTCAAAATCCAGTCACTGAAAGAACTGCCAGTACCATATAGATGTACTGTAGGTCCCCGGTCCTAAGCATAGCCATGAGAGGAAATGTGAAATGTGAGATTGATCAAGGCCATAGTTTAGGGCAGTGGTCGGCAAACTCCTTCGTCAACAGAGCCAAATATCAACAGGACAACGATTGAAATTTCTTTTGCGAGCCTAATTTTTTAAACTTAAACTTCTTCTAACGCCACTTCTTCAACATAGACTCGCCCAGGCCGTGGCATTTTGTGGAAGAGCCACACTCAAGGGGCCAAAGAGCCGCATGTGGCTCGCAAGCCGCAGTTTGCCGACCACGGGTTTAGGGGATAATGAACATTCTTTTTAGGATGACATGGGCCTTCTTCATTTGAGGGAAATAACTTTGTGTTATTAAGTAGAGGTAGTCAAATGATATCAATATGTGGAGAGTAGAGTGTTTTCTCAGACAGGGGGCAGAATACCAGTAGAGCATGGGCTGCAATTATGATGACATCTTTCTCCACAGGATCCTAATTCTTTCTAGAACTAATTATTTAAAATACATTTAAAATGTATTTTTATCCCAAATGACTTCATTTTCTTCTTCTATCTCCCTAAACACTTTAACTACAACTAAAAATAAAGCCTTAATTCAACAAAAGTGTCTCGATGATTTTTGATCTTAACTACCAATTTCCCTTTTATTGACATTAATGAATAAAATGTAATAATTCTGTAAAAATCCAGATGAACCAATTCTCTTTGGGACCTAAATAACATGATTGAAAATAAAGGAAAGAAATAATAAACATCATCTTAACAAGCTATAAATCCAAATTTGTTCAATTTAAACATCTCAATTTCAACAACCTTCAAGTTCTGATACAATGAATTAAAAGAAAAAAAGCCCTGCTTTGAAAAATACCATCAATTTAAATTGGGTAAAAATAAATAGCTGCTTTCCCCTAACGCCCTTCCTTCCCTTAGCCTGCCTCTTGCCGGTACATTTCCTTTATTAATCTACATGTAACTTTCGGATCATTTGACGAAGGAAAAATTAGTGAAAAGAAGAAGAGCTTCGTCCGGCACACCTGCTCATTTTGATTAAAAGGGTTAATCTTGTTTTCATGAAGATCCACATGAAAAACATTCTACTCCTGAGGAAGGTAATACTTTCTACCTTTGAAAATCAGTGAATGGGGCTAAGCTACCATAAGGTTACATTTACTTATTTTTAATCTCCAATGATTTTCCCCCCCTACTGATTATTAAACAGCTATTCTCATGTCTTATTTCCTTTTTGTCCCGAAGAGCAGAGATAGTTTGTGAGAAGACATGAGAGCAAATTCAAGCATTTGCATATATTCAGAGAAACAGCCTATGCAGGAAATAAAGACCTGGGCCATACGAGCGGATATGTTACGTACTGGTGTTTATGAAATACCAGGGCGCAGTATCACATTTCTAAAAAAAAAAAAAAAAAATTAAAAAAATTACAAAATGGCTCTGAGTGCACAGGGATACATTTTAAGTTGCTCTCCGTAACAGATCTGACTGAAATGGGCAAACCAATGATTCTGGAGTGTGTACTGACCATCGATCGTAAGGACGCAATGACACTTGGCTCAGCAATGAACGGCCGAGGAAGAAAGCGAGTCGGAGTTTGGTAAATTAGCACTGAACACGTGGGCCTGCCCTCTACCAGAATGAAGGATTATTGGCCGAGCAATGTCGTGTCCCAGATCATTCACATTCTTGTCTTTACTTTTTAACTCATCAGAGAAATCCAACGTTAGAGCTCACCAATGCACTGCTTTGTTTACTTGACAATCCACACCCTCGCACGGCTTTACCTTCCTCAGTGATCTCCACTTCCCTGCGGCTGACAGTGTCAGAGGGACCAACCCCGGGCCCAGCTGCTCTAAGTCACAGCACACTGCAGCACTTCTCTCGGGCAACACTTTCATGCATGAAACCTGAGATCAGTGTGCCAGTACCCGTCAGACACTGAAGTGGAAGGAGCAGGGTAGCAGCTCATCCTTCGCCCAGGTTTGCAGCGGATTGCTAGATTGCGTCTGCCTTCACTAGCGACCATGAAAAAAAAAAAAAAAAAGATCTTCCCTCCCCACCCCCCCAAAAGGCTAGAAGGTATAAACACACGGCTTTAATTAACCAAGTCCCCAGTGCGCTGTGTACCTCACCTTCAGAAAGCAACGGCGTGACCGGCAAGAAAAACCAGGATCTGTCTTGTGTACCTTCAAAAGCAACCAGCCGGAGCCAGCTGAAGACCACACCGCATAAGGGCATCCTCAAAAAGAGGAAAGCAGCCAGGCATACGCTGGAGGCTTCATTAGCACTTCCACCCAGCTGCCAGACCTTGCCCGGGCCCCGCACTTCAAACCGTGCCCGTGACACCTCGATGCCACTTGTCACAACTTCCGACTCGAAACGCGGTTGTCACCTTCCCTACCTTTTCCCTCATCAGCGTCACTGTGGGGGGTGGGAGTACCAGGACCTACTACCAAAGACGAGGAGAGCGGGGCAGAGATCAGCCTTGCCCAAGGCGAGGGCAGCATGCCAGGGGGACTTACCTGTGCTCCCTGGAGGAGTGTGGAAATTGGACCTCGGGTGATAATAACCGGCCCCCCTCTCCCAGTTTCTTCCTTGTTTCTATGAAGAAAAGGGAGCCCTGCCCCCTGTTTCCTAGGCCTGCAACCTCATGCACTTAGCAACGCTGCTCACACACCGGCTTGAAGACAGTCACCTGGTCGCATCTCACCAACACACCTTCCGTTTCCTGGGGTTCACCAGCACTGCCCAGGAGTCTGCCCGGTCCCGACTAAGAGTGAACTACGTCTCCACTCTCCTGCGGGGGTCCCAGGACCCTTAGACAGGACTTGGTTGGTGACTCACAGACCAGGAGGTTCCCACAAGCACCTTTCTACTATCTGCACCCCCCTGCACCCTCCCGCCCCCCCCCCCCTCCCGGAAAGTTAGGAAAGCGAGGGAGTGAAGGATGAATGGATGCGTTTGAAGCCAAGGGTTGAACCGAGGAAACGGTCCTCAGGGGCTGATCTTGGGTGTGTGCGTGTGCAGGTGTGCGTGTGTCCCCTTTCTCCCCGAAGGACCGGATCTTCCTCCGTCCTCAGTTCATCTCGGATCTCTTGCTGTATCAGGGCTCTTGATTTTGAATAGCTACTCGGATGCACCGCCATGCGTGAAATGGATGGTTTGCAGCCTCTCTGTCCCACGCAGTTCCGCGGAGGATCAGCTATTCTGATTCTGCCCGGGCAAGGGAATCAGTCCTTTGGACAAAGTGACGGAAGGAGCTGACACTGTTCGCTGGCTGGGGCTGCAGACCGCGAGGCGGGAGCCTGGCGCGGTGCTCTGGCCTTGGTGCTGAATCCGGAACCGGGCGCTCACATCTCAGCCCCCGGGGCCAACTTAGGGAGGTTTGCTGGGCACCGGCTGGGTCCTAGGTGCCCCCCTGAGGGTCGCCGGCCGGAAGTTGGGAAGAGCCGGTGCCCTAGGACCCTCCGCAGGGCACGCGGCTGGTTTATGCCTTTGCCTGGAGCTGGGAAAGTTTTGTCCAATCTTTTTTTTTTTTTTTTGGTAACTGGAGCTGCCTTCTCCCCTCCCACCTGAGTCGCCATGGAGACTCGAGCTCTCTCTCCAGGCAAAATGGGCGAAGCTTAGCAGCTCAGCCTGGACTGTCGCAAGCCCCCCTCTCCTCTCAGCAGCTCCTGGGCACCCGGTCCCACGGGTTTCAGCAGGGGAAAGGCAGGCAGGTAATGGTGCCGGCAGGGATGCGGCTGGCATTGCATGCACCCTGTTTTGTGGGGGCTCCCTCGGACCGCCTGGCTTTGGATCAAAGCAGGCAGGAGACACTCTAAACATATAATAAATCTCCAACTCCCCAACACGAGGTTCTCTCCACCCCTTCCTTTTACAGGAGTGGAGGCGGGATTCTTTGGAAAATTCTGGTATTCTGGTTCTCCACGAACCTCACCCCGTTTCTGTGTGGCTGTTCCTATGAAAATTCACCTCCTCCCCGAGAGTCTCTCCATATGGAGCCTGATAGCAGAGAGGTACCTGTGGATCGCGCCGAGGCTTATTGGGGTTTGGGAAATACTGATGCTATGTCTGTCTAAACTAAGCCAACCTCCATGTCTCCGTGCAAATAAAAACATACCCGGGAGGAAGCAAGTCAGCCGATTCACCCAACTCCCTAAATGCCACACCATCTCATTTGATCTGCAGGCACCCTCCCCTCCTCCCCCCCAATTCATTGACTTTTAGAGAGAGCTTCTCCTCCACTGCTTGTAGCCATCACATCACACCTCAGGTTATGCTGATAGGAAACAGCTGGGAGGTACTGTTCCCATCCTCTGCCCGTTTCTCCCTTACCCCTCACTTTTCCCTTCTCTCTCTCTCTCTCTCTCTCTCTCTCTCTCTCTCTCGTTTCTCTCTCTCCTCCCCCCCCCCCCCCAAGCAAAGAAGAACAAGGATACAGCTTTCCACAAAGACAATGGGCTCTCCCCAACTGTGCACGACGGCGCCCCTGCCCGTTAATCCGTGCCTTCCGTCTCGGCCCGGCTGTGGAAGGCTGTTGAAATGCCGGCAGTAACCGACGGGGGTGCTCCGCGCCCGGGCAGGCAGACCCCTCCTCTCCGCCCGCCCCTCCCGGCAGTTTCCAGTTGCTCATGAAAACCGTGTGAAGCAGATTTCCCTTCTGTTAGTTATGTAACGGCTTCTCCCTTCCCCTGACTGGGGCATCTCGTGTCTCCTCCTCGCGCGGAAGTGCCCGCAGCGGCAGCGGCGCCTGGGGAGGGGCCGAGGGGACCCAGGGCACCGAGCGTCCTGCCCACCTGGATGCCAGCGCCTCGCCTTCGAGCAAGTCCACGCACCGCTTACCTGGTTGCAGACAGGGTGGCTTCACTCAATCATGGTCTCCTCTCTCGGAACGGAGCGAGAGTCAGTCATTGACTGCACGATGGGTGGCGAGGGGAGGAAATAAGAAGAAGAGCAGAAAAAAAAAAAAAACAAAAAACTGGAATCAGATGGTCAAAGGTCACAGCAGCCCCCGGAGGCTGTCAAGAGACTCCATCCTCCTCGCGGTGCATCCGGCTCTGGGTCTGGCTTCCCGGGTCCCGCGGATCCCGCCCGCCCGCCGCCCGCCGCCCGCCGCCTGCCCTCTCCGGCCAGGTGCGGCCGTCTCGCTGGCTCCCTCCGGCCGCGAGCGGAGAGCGGGGCTGAGCGCGGGGGCGAGGGGAGGGGCGGGGGTGTGCACTTGGGCAGAGGCGGGGGAGGGAGCCCGGGTGGAGGGAAGAGGGAAAAGGCAGGAGTGGCGGAAAAAAAATCGGCGGCTGGAGGAAAAGTGCTGGACCAGGCAGGGAGACGTCATGAAAGCCGCAGATTCGGGGGACGCTACTCAGTTCCTGCCTCCCGGCTGCGCCCCGCTGCCGGCGCAGGAACCGACGCGGCCGCGGGATGACAGCGAGCGCAGCGCCACCTGCTGGAGAACCGCGGCCGCACAGGACCTCCCGGAGAGGCGGGGCGGGGCGGGGCGGGGCGAGGGATGGAGCCTGAGACCCAGACGCCCTCCCGCCGCCCATCCTCACCTTGATGGTCGTTGGGAGGGGGTGGCACGACGCTGACCCCTCTCCAAACCCGAGCTGGCGCGGGAACCACCAAGCCAACCCCTCTACCCCCAAGAGGAAACTGGAAACGTGGGGGGACCTTTGGGTTTAGCCACTCGGTCCCCACCTTCACCCCCATGTCACCAAGTCAGTCATTTCCAGAGAAGAGCCCGGAGAGCGGGGAAGAGCCGTAGCTCGGGGATCAGCCTTTCTCGCTGGTCGAAGGGGCTCCTTCTTCAAGGTTTTGTGACACCGGGGAAAAGAGGGTCTGGTCGCCGTCTCCCTGGGCTGAAATGGAGTCAGCCCCGGCACGGGAGCTGGAGCGCGCGCTGCCCGCGTGGCCAGAAGGGGGCGCAGCGAGCGGCTGGCTGGGAGGGGAGCAGCACGCCCAGGGCTTCAGGTGCACCCCAGGTCTCAGCCCGCTGCTCCCCCCGCCCCGTCCTGATGGCTCTGGTGGCGTTGGAGACAAAGGCACTGTGGCCTCTTTCACGAATAATCCAGGTTGCCTTAAAAATGGGCTTTGTCCAGCCTTGGACAAGGCCTACTCCTCCCCCTAATTAAATATATATTTATATATTGACCTCAGCAAGGAAGGGAGACGGAGACAGAGGTAGAAACATCCAAGGATAAGAGAGAATCGCTGGGAATCGAACCACGACCTCCTGGTTCATAGGTCGATGCTCAACCACAGAGTGACACCTGTTGGGCTTCCCTCCGTTGATATCTATATCTATATCTATATCTATATCTATATCTATATCTATATCTATATCTATATCTATATATTGATTTTTTACAGAGAGGAAGGGAGAGAGATAGAGAGTTAGAAACATTGATCAGCTGCCTCCTGCACACTCCCCACTGGGGATGTGCCCGCAACCAAGGTACATGCCCTTGACCAGAATGGAACCTGGGACCCTTGAGTCCGCAGGCCGACGCCCTATCCACTGAGCCACACCGGTCAGGGCCCTCCTTTGGTTTTTAACTGGCCTTGCGTGGGTTTCCAGGAAGCACCTCGCCGTACTCTCTTCTGCACCCCCTCTTTTTCTTAGCGTCATCACAAACAATACCCCCACATTTCCAAAGCCCCTCCACAGCTGGCTTCTCCTCTGACAGTGCACTCTTTTACGCCCGTCTTTCCCCCAGGGGGTACATGGGCGGCCGACTTCAGGGTCTGAGCACTGAGTGCCATTGGCCGGTCGTTTTGCCATGGCCCTTTCAACGACTGGCTGTTCCGGTGCCACTTTGTAAGGCGGCTTTCCCTCCACAAGACACAGAACCTGCTCTCCAAGAAGGCGGCCCCATTCCATGTGAAGGGCTGATGGAGGCCGCTTGTTTCCAAGATGGATTTATCCGGCATCCATGCATCCCAATCACATAGCCCCCAGCCCCTCCAGAGTGCCGCCTGCCCTACACTAGTAAGGATGGCTTTGGTGTGGAGAGGTGCCTCCCTCAGTCGTCATCACCAGCTGTGGACAGTCAGCCACACACACAGCCTGGCGCTCGGGTTGTTGATTTCTCCCCCGAGGGGCTGTGCTCCCACTTGCTTCTACTTCTGACTCACATAGCACAGGCGCAGAAGAGAGCAGTGTGTGTGTGATCTGTGACTTTTATGTTCTGTGGTGCTCGCTGGAGCTCGTGATGGTGCCGGAGAGAAAGAGAAACCAAGACCAGCTACACTCCTCGTGACTGAGGGATCCCAGAGGAAGGATGCAAGAGGCGGGATTTGGGGGGGAAACAGCCCCTTGAGCATTAAAGGAACAACGCACACCGGCTACTTGTCTAAAGAGCATCCTGTTTGACCTGTGAAGCCGCTGAACATGTCCACTGAGTTTGCTTACGTAAGTTCCTACCTGCAGAAGGATTTCACAGTCTCTTTGTCACAACACCTCAAACCGAGTAAGGAAGCCAAGAAAGCATACTAACCGCTGTGTCTCCTTTGAACGCTTCGAAAAGCCCCTAACTGGAAGCAGCTGCCAGGCCATGTGGGCTGCAGCCCTTCCTGGGTGCTCAGGAGCTTGTGTTCACTGGGAAGGATCGCATAAACGCCGCAGAGACAAGAGCAATTGGCTTAACCGGATCCATTCCCGACAGAGCTCAGACAGCGAGGGGCTATGGCTGGAACCCGGAGTGGCTGTGACCTCCGAGAGCCAAGCAAGCCGGGCAAACAGATTCAGGTCCCTTGAGCTCCCTGGAGCCCGGTCTCTCAGGCTCCACGGTGCTCAGCACGCCTGGCATCTGTTCACGACTTCAGATAAAGGCCAGGCCTGGCGGGGGGGGGGGGGGGGGGGGGGGAGGGTCCCAAGCTTTTAGCGCCTCCAAAGCGGATACAGATGGCGGCTTTTAGGATTGATTGATCCTCTTCTAGATGAAGCTGGATTTCCCCTCACACATCAGACTGTAATGGAGGCTTATTAGTAGCACAATTGACAAACCGAATTACCTCCACTGGGTGTCATTTGTTGTGGGTCATTGCATTTTTCTCCATCATTGGTTGTGGCAATTTACAACGCGATCTACCCCCTCTGCCCACGTGCAGCTCTGGCCGGGCTGTGGGCAGGCCCGCACGAGGACTAAGGTGGGTGCCGTGCCTGGTGCCTGCCTTGCCTTTACTTCTGCCTCCTTCTTTTACAGTGAAGACCGTAGGCTGCTGTGGAGACCCAGCTCCGCTTCCATTCCACTGCCCCCAACCCCCTCTCCCCACCAAAAATCAAAACCAAAAACCCAACACAGAAAACATCTTTAAAATGCTGAGATGCTATCATTTTTAAATAATTTATTTTAACGATAAAAGGACATATTTAGGAGTATAAAGAAAGAGCCCAGCGGCATGGCTCAGTGGTTAAGCATCAACCTATGAACCAGGAGGTCACGGTTTGATTCCCAGTCAGGGCACAGGCCCAGGTTTCAGGCTTGATCCCCAGTGTGGGGCGTGCAGGAGGCAGCCGGTCAATGATTTTCTCTCATCATGGATGTTTCTCTCTCTCTCCCTCTCCCTTCCTCTCTGAAATCAATAATAAAAAAAGAGCAGCAGGAAAGAGATAAAAGTTATTCTAGTCCACGGTTCCCATGGACCATGGGCTGGCTGGGTTTCATCTGTGTTTCATGTTGAGGGACTACCTATGAAAAGTGATTGCATTTCCTCTTTGGAGTTTGATTACAAATTTGGAGAAACACTCTTAATAAATATCTCCAGGTATAAGCAAGTAAATACCGTTGCTAAGAAAGGTTCTTAACACGCTGGGCATTTTAGTGCTGGTCTTCCACATTTTTATTCTCCAGATACTCAGTTACTGCTTCCTTTCTTTGATACAATTTTATCTCCTACACACTTTCCTTCCTTCGGAATTCCGTTCACTGTTCCTACTAATCTTAAATTATATGCTAATTAACATTTTGAAATTATTCATTTTTATTTGTGGTCCATGACTTGGTAAATGAGTGCCATCGGAAGCCTCATTTGATAACTTTGTCTCCGAGAATGTTTTGTTCATTCGTTGTTTAGTAGGCATCGCCCGGTTGAATCAGAGCGACCCCTAAGGAGTCCTTTAAAATGCAATTAAAAAATCACAATCGTTCCAAATGCAATTTTTCAAAAGATCGCACAGGAGGTGATGATTGCAAGCAAGCGTGTGAATGAGTCTTCCTGTGTCTCTTACAGGAAATGATTTCAGTTAACACAAAAAGTGTGCACGACGGAGACACAGAAGGCCAGCGTGAAGGGGTTGCCCTTGGAAGACGCTCTCTCTGCAGTTCGCGAAGATGCCCAGGTCCTCTGTTTGTCACTGGCATCCTTAGCAGAGGCTTTGAGATGGAGAGACTGAGATAAAGTTTTCTCATGTGGCTACTGCCGCTGTCCGTGCGCCATCTCCTACCGTCACCTGCACACCAAGCAGTCGCCAACGGACTGGGCCTTGTTCGCTTTCAGGCGAGGTGGCGCTCCTGCCCAGCATTGCCAGGCTTCCTGGGCTCCCCTTGGGGTCTTACCAGCCTTCTTTCCTAGAGTCACAGTCCAGGGTCCAGTCCCAATGTCCAGATCAGCCTTGGTGGTCCTAGCAAGATTCCTATCCATTAGCCGTCTCTGCCCCCAGGACCCATGCCAAGTGGTGAGGTTAGCCAGGGGTTCCCTGCTTTATCATTTTATCTGTAACGTGGTGTTGCAGGGTTCATAGGGAAGCAGACACGGATGTGGAGTTCACTGTGCTGGAGGCGTTGGAGGGACATTTCTAAGGGATGTTACATCCACGGGACCCACCTCTATGGAAGGAGAGGAAAGGGAAGTGTGAGAGGGTAGAGGGGGTGCAGGACTGACACCAGTCTTGGCTGATCCCACGGGGAGCTCTGGAGCTAAAGGGAGCCATTGGAGTTCTATACTGAGTGAAAATAGCCTGCCTTTGATGGCTAAAGGATGTCTACTTGGTCTTCCAGCAGCTAGGCCACACCCTTTCCTGAAGAGGGGTCTTGGGGACCCACTTCCCTGTCTACTGCAAATGGGGGTGATAACATTCTCTGTGCATTGGGTTCCTGTCGCCACATCTGTGACATACTTCATGTGCAAAGCAGAGCACAGGGGCTGACAGAGAATAACTGCTTCATAGATGCCAGCTGCTTATTAACGGATGACCCTTGTGATTCTTGTGAATACGCAAACCCAGGATTGTGTGTTTTCAAGCAGCTCCTCATTTTTATCAACCCAGTTCAAGTCCCTCTTCAAGTACTCATAACATGCGAAAATGCTTCTTGTTTCTGATTGGTCAACAAGCCCCATCTCTGAATTAGTCACTGTGGCTGAGAGGATGCTATGCTAGACATGGTCTGTTGGTACCCAGCATCTATTTCCACCCATGTCTGGTACTCTGACTTGGGAACAGGGACGTCAGGAACCCAAGGCTCTGCATCAGCTGTTTCTCCTTCAGGCTGACAGGAAAGGGTTTGAGAGGACAGTGAGTGCTCAGTACATGTTATTAACCCTCTAATTGCAACACAAGAAAGTTTGGTTCTCTCTTTGTTTTCAGTGAATATTCGTCCACTCACAGGAGACTTGAGGAGCCACTGATAATGGGTCCGTTTGATTTGCTATGGTGATGCTCAATACTCAGTGATTTATTTAGGAAGCTCTTTCATCCCATGTACTCTTCGTTTAGCACTAAAGTGGAAGAAATGAAAGATGGAGTCAGTAAAAGTTCCAGAGTTCACACGGAAAGAAGCGTCGGTCTGGAAAGTTTAGCGATGCCGCAGTCAGACACAGGCATTCACGGAAGTAACAGCTCATGGTGAACAAAGCACAGGCCACAATGGCCACCGCAGTCCCCATGTTGTTGTCATGACTTGTATTTATCGGCTGACTCAGGACTCACCCAGCAACAGGAAAGAGAACACTGGTAAAAAAGACAGTGTCAAGATGATAGATCTGCAGGCTATAGAATTCGGAACTCATCTTAGAGATTAGCTTGTCCCTTTTCAATTTCCATGAGACTTTCTCTGACCCCTGTGAAGACCCCCAGGCTGCCTGTATCACCTGCTAGTAAACATGTTGATTCATTCCCACTTTCGGGTTGGGAGCACTTTTTGACCAGGTCAAAGCCCTTGAACTCAACTCTTACATGTTTAGCTTATTTCTTACCTTTGCCTCCTCCCCGCAGAGTCATTTTTCCTCTCCTTGAAACTATGTTCGTGACCCCCATGGGCTCGCTCCATGTCCTGTTTCCTTTCTTCTCAGTCTGTCCCATCATGCATCAGACAGATTATTTATAGTCCTACAGATATGAAAGGCACAAACTTATTTCCCGCAGAGTTATATGATGCTTTTCAAATGAATATAATTCAGGAGAGAAAAATGATATAAGATAATATCAGGATGGATTTTTTCCCCCCAAATGTTTAATGGGGGGTAACAAGACAATACTACAGTCTTTAGAAATTTAAGCAATCTTGGGCAAATTCCTTAACTTTTTAAGCCATCTAAAACAGGTGTGTGTTGATGACAAGAAGAGTGGTTTCAACGATCAGCATAGTCTTGGCCATTTGCTTGGGCAGATTTCTCATACTTTCCGGACCTGACAGGACCCATCATATGTATATACGTGCTGCACTGTTCCACCAATTGACAGCCCCAGTGAATCCCAGCATGCCCGCTGAACCCAGGGAAAACCAGCAGAATCCATCAATTTGGATGATTCTCTGGATCAGCTCACACCCAGTTAATGAGTAATGGTTGGAGTTGCATGGCTACTTGGTGACCCATCATGGGCATCCGTCTTTACCGGAACCCCAAATTAAGCAGGGAGTTGCTTTCCAGGCGGAAAATGGCTGTGAGCAGAAGAGAGCATGCCTTCCCACCTCAAGCCTAGGAGTCTGTTCTATGATTCTCCTACAGGAACTGCCCAGAGCTCCATGCACTTCCCTGTTTGATGTCTGTGGCCACACCGCAGAGTTCTTCCCCAAAGACCCAACCTCCACCTCCTCCATCATGGGGCTCTGGGTCTAGAGATGACTCAGTCTGGGGACTGGACAAGAGGCTGTGAACCCCGTGAAGGGATCTTGAATTAGGATTAGACCCAGCCTCCAGATCAGAGTGTTTCTGATTTTATAGGCAGGACAGGAGGAAGCATTTATTTGATTCCCAGGATGCCATCACCAGTCAGATCCCTGCAAGTCAAAACATCAATCATCACTCCGTTCCTGAGGCTTATAATGGAACGGAAGTTCAGGTTCTGGCTTTCAATGTAGGTGTGTATGATTTATTTGCTTTATTTGGCTTCTTTGTTATTAGTGAATTCTGGGAACTCTAGATAAACCTGATTATTTCAGTAGGAACAGCAGGAATCTTGGACAAATCAATTCTTAATTATGAAATGACTCACTCAGTAGACAAAGAGAGTTACAAATACCAGGAGACGCCAGGTAATGAATTCTATTAGAGCAATATTGGCAATGCTGAATGTTTGGGAACATTGAATTTATGCAGCTATAACAGCAGCTAGACCTTTTCTCATAATATGGCAGTCTTCAAAAATGTGCATTGTTATTTGTTTGCTTATTTGTTTGTCAGCCCTTACACCTGAGAACAGAGAGCAATAGGGTACATCTCCTGGTTCTTTTATGTGAACCCAGTGCTTAACTCAGAGCGGGATGGACCTCAAAGGGTGTTCAAACTAGAACCATTAACACATAAATTTAGACAAATGGGAATTACTTACAATAAAGAAAATAATTTTGGCCCTTACCAGTTTGGGTCAGTGGATAGAGCATTGGCCTGAGGGCTCAAGGGTCCCAGGTTTGATTCTGGTCAAGGGCATGTACCTTGGTTGCGGGCGGGCACATACCCAGTGGGGAGTGTGCAGGAGGCAGCTGATCAATGTTTCTCTCTCATTGATGTTTCTAATTCTCTATCGCTCTCCCTTCCTCTCTGTAAAAAATCAATAAAATAAATTAAAAAAATAATTTTGGAGTATATTGAATTGAGGGAAAGCGAGAAGGAAAGAGGAGCTCCACTTTTGTAGGTAACTGGCTCTGAGCCAAGTAGGATGTGAAATAAATTGGTACGGAGTGACAGCCCGGTGGACTCAGGCTCACATCATTAGATGACTAGCTCATCCATGACTTGCAAGAACCCAGAGACTAGGACGAGGTCACAGGAGTGACTTATTGTAATGTCACCACAGTCAAAGACTCAGGCTCCAGATTGTCACTGTCATGGCGACACTGATCCTGACTGTCCAACTCCCGCAGGAAGCATAAAATGATCTCTCCACACTTGTATTTCTCTTCTGATTGATGACTTTTCCCTTCATGGCCAGGTTGCATGTTATGATTTGAAACAGTGCGAGCCATAAATCACTGGGTCACCAGACAAGGGGTATTTTCTTGAAATGAAACAAGTTCCTTTACCTATAATAATAAATTCCGTCAGAACAGTAAAGGGTTAGAATTATTAATTGATCTACTAAAATATTCATAGGGTTTTAGGATGAAAAAAATACTTGAAGGATGTGCTTTTAAGAAGTTCTGTTTTCCAGGTAATTATAAAAAGCAACACAGTTAAAAGACAGACACACACACACACAGGTGTGTAAGAAAATTCCCACCCCAAGCAATTGCCTGCAATTCATCAAGCAGTCTTATGTGTTGTTATAATATTATATTTTTAACTGGAACAATAGGTCACACCATTTTGTTCCCTTTAATTATGACTATGGAGAACCAAGGCTCTTGGAAAAGAATTAATCAGCCATTATTAGGAAGGTCCTTTCAAAGGGTCTCTTGTCACTAAGGAAACAGGTGTTTACCATGGATGGGGAGCCATTTTTCCTTGGTAAAAACCCATCTGGAAATCAACCTAGTGACCTCAGATAAGGGAATTTTTCAAATTGCAAGTGGGTATCTTCCTGACTGTGTAATCCATATGACTAAAATAACATGGGGTCACTGTTTAAGCCAATACACTTGCTCAAAGTTTCTATATTCTACTTGGAGTAAGTTAATATAAATTTGAAGAAGATTGTGATATGTTAAAGATGAATATTTTAATCAGGAGATTGACAACTGAAAATAAAAAAGGCAAAGAAATGTAACTAACATGTCACTGGAAAAATTGTATACTAAGAAATATTTGTTTAACACAAAAGGAAGTAGTAAAAGAAGAACAGGGCAATAAAGAAAAAAGAAACAAAAACTATTGGCATACTGGCAGAACTGAATTTACCCATACAATAATCATTAAATATGAACGCACAAAACATTGTGATCAAAAGCTAGATATTTTCAAACTGAGTAAAAAATCAAGGTTCAACTAAGTGCTGCCAATACAAGATGCACTTTAAATTCAAAGGTACAAATTGATTGCACATAAAAAAAGGAAAAGTATTCTATCCAAACAGAAACACAAGAGGGCTTGAGTGTGTGTATCAGACAAAACAGACTTTAATATAAGAAGTATTTCCCGAAACAAAGAGGGACATTTATCATGATAAAAGGTTCAATACAGTGGGGAAATACAACTATCATAAATGCGTCTGACAATGAGTTACAAAAAACATGATACAAATAATGACAGAATGGAAAGGAGAAATAGGTAAACGACAGTTATTGTTGAGAATTTCACAATTCCTCCATCAGTAACTGATGGGCCATGTAGACAGAAAATCAGTAGGATATTGACCACTTGAACAGCATTATAAACCTACTTAATCTTAGTGACAACTATGGAATGCTTCGCCAAACAAGAGCAGAATATACATTCTTTTAAGCACATAGCACATTCACCAGAGTAGGCCATGTGCTCATTCATAATACAAGACGCCCCCACCCCCAATTTAAAAATATTTGAGTTATACAGGGTATATTCTTTGATCATCATGTAAATTAGAAATAAAGGAGAGACAGAGCGATCTAGGAAAGCCCCAAGTATGTGGAAATAATAACATAAGTGAATATCTAATAAAAGAGTAATATGCAAATCAACCATCACTCCATTATGCCCACAAGCCACACCCACCAGCTAATCAGGAGCAAGTATGCAAATTAACCCAACCAAGATGGCTGCGGGCACGGAGAGAGCAGGAGGGAGGCTTGGGTTTCCCCAGTGATGAAGGAAGCCAAGCTTTCTGGAGCCCAGGCCTCCACTCCAGGCTACAAAGTTTCAATTATAGAAGATAAATAAATCCCAACAAAAATGGTGGCAGCCATGGAGCTGGAGAGAGCAGGAGGCTAGGGTTGCCCCCGAGATGGATGAAGCCAAGCTTCTGCAGCCCTGGCCTGCCTTGGCCTCCGCTTAAGCCTACAAAGTTTCAATTATAGAAGATAAATAAATCCCAACATAAATGGCTGCCACCACGGAGCAAGCAGAAGGCTTGGCTCCACTCCAGGCTACAAAGTTTCAATTGTAGGAGATAAATAAATTCCAGATATCAGGGCCTCCACTTGGGTCGCTGGGGGGCATGGCCAGCCTGAAAACCACCACAGGCCCCTCTCTCAGGCCGCCCCTCGCCCCAAGGGAACCCTCACCTTGATCTGGAAGACCCTTCAGGGAAAACCAGCTAGCCCCCACCCATGCACCAGGCCTCTATCTTATCTAATAAAAGAGTAATATGCAGATTGACCATCACTCCAACACACAAGATGGCTGCCCCCATGTGGTCAGAGATCCTGCCCCCATGTGGACACAAGATGGCCACCACAAGATGGCCAGCAGGGGAGGGCAGTTGGGGGTGACCAGGTCTGCAAGGGAGGGCAGTTAGGGGTGACCAGGCCTGTAGGGGAGGGCAGTTAGGGGAGACCAGGCCTGCAGGGTAGGGTAGTTAAGGGCAAACAGGCTGGCAGGGGAGCAGTTAGGTATCAATCAAGCTGGCAGGGGAGTGGTTAGGGGGTGATCAGGCTGGCAGGCAGAAGCAATCAGGAAGGCAGGCAGACGAGCAGTTGGGAGCCAGCAGTCCTGGGATGTCCAACTGCCCGTTTAGGCCCGATCCTACTGGGATCGGGCCTAAACGGGCAGTTGGACATCCCTCGAGGGGTCCCAGATTGGAGAGGGTTCAGGCTAGGCTGAGGGACACCCTCCCTATGCACGAATTTCATGCACCAGGCCTCTAGTCCTATCTAAAAAAGAGGGAATATGCTAATTGACCATCACACACTCACAAAGATGGCGGCACCCACAGCCAATAAGGAGGGAATATGCTAATTTACTGCCACACTCTCAAAGATGGTGGTGCCCACAGTCACAAGATGGTGGCACCCAGTCCCCTCTGTCCCACCGGGGTGGCAGGTACGCAGCATGGCCGGGCCTGCCCCCAGGCAGGTCCGGCCACTCTGTGCACCTGCCTCTGGAGCCCCCCAGTCCCCTCAGTCTCCCAGCTGCCCAGGGCCAGCCCAAGGCACAGGCAAGCCTCGGATGGTGGCTGCCCAGCCTCCCAGGGCTGCCCACGGCTCAGGTAACCAGGGCCGGCCGAGGCTTGCGCTGCTGGCAGTGGCAGCAGCAGAGGTGAGATGGGGGTGTCACCTTCCCCTGATCTCCAGGTTGCCTCCCACCCCTGAGGGCTCCCAGACTGTGAGAGGGGGCAGGCCGGCCTGAGGGACCCCCCTCCAGTGCATGAATTTTCATGCACCGGGCCTCTAGCGTAAACATAATATAACAAAATGTGTGGGCTGCAGCTCAAGTAGATCTTAGAGAGAAACTGTAGCTTTAGAAAAGAACGCCCAAGCCCTGGCCAGGTGGCTCAGTTGGGTAGAGTGTTGTCCCATATACTGAAAGGTTTCAGGTTGATCCCCTGTGAGAGACACCAACTGGTGTTTCTTTTTTTTTTCTCTCTCTCAAAATCAATAAAAACATATCCTCTGGTGAGGATTAAAAAAGGATACAAAATGGGCGCTTGAAGTTTTCACCTTAAGAAGCTGGAAGAGGATGAGCAAATTAAAAAAAAAAAAAATCTGAGCAGAAAAGAAAAAACATCAGAATGGATCAATGACATAGAAAATGAATAAACAGTAGAGAAAAATCAATAATATCAAGGCTAGTTCTTTTTTTAAAAATAGTTTTTAATTGATTTCAGAGAGGAAGGGAGAGGGAAAGAGAAAGATAGAAACATCAATGATGAGAGAAACATTGATTGGCTGCGTCCTGCATGCCCCACACTGGGGATGGAGCCCGCAACCCGGGCATGTCCCCGACCACGAATTGAACCGTTACCTCCTGGTTCGTAGGTCAACACTCAACCACTGGGCCTTACCGGTTAGGCTCAAAGCTAGTTCTTAAAAGATTAATAAGATAGAATAACCTTTAGCTCACTGATGAAGAAAAAAAGAGAAAATTCACATATTATCAGTACCTGAATGATACAGACCTCATAGACTTTAAAAGTATACTATGAACAATTGTATCTCAACAAATTTGACCACTTATATGAAATGGATAAATTACTTTAAAAATATACACTATCTTGATATCTCAAGAAAAAACCCCACCAGATTATTTAAATATTTCTATATAAAACAAAATAATTGAATTAGTAATTTTAAATAGCCCTACAAAAAATAATTAATATGAGTTTGGTGGTGAGTTTTAGCAAACATTAAAGGGAAGGAAGGTTACCAGTTCTCTTTCAACAAAGAGAGGAGGAAAGAGTTAATTCTATACTTGTTTTATGGGGCCAGCATTACTCTGATACCAAAGCCAGACAAAGACATCATAAGAAAACTAGAGATTAATATCCTTCATGAATAGAGATGTAAAAGTTTAAAAAAAAGTTTTAGCCAGTTGAATACAACAGTATATAAAAAATGATGATACACCATGGCTGACTGGATTTTATTTCAGGCATGCAAGGTAGGTTTAAAATCCCCAAATCATTTAATACAATATACTATATGTGGTAGGCAGAACAATGACCACCCCCAAAGATGACGCAAGAGAACTTTCTGGGGCATAAAAATATTTTAACCATTGACTGTGGTAAGATCTGCGTGCACGTGCGCACACGCATGTATCTATCTATAATAATAAAAGCATAATATGCTAATTAGACCGGACGACCTTCTGGACAGAGCTGGGGCTGCGAGGGAGGCCTGAGTCTCGGGTGCCTGCTGGCAGCTAGAGGGAAGCCCGGGTCCCAGGTGCCAGAGGGAAGCTGGTGCCGGCAGCCGGGAGAAGGAAGGCCTACTCTTGCACGAATTTCATGCATCAGGCCTCCGGTATATTAATAAAATCTCAACCTGTACACTTAAAATAGGTAACTTGTAAAATATCTTGAAAGTTCTCTTCACAAGGAAAAAAATGTAATTATGTGAGGGGATTATTATTCTATACCTTAAATGAACATAATGTTATCTTTAAATTATCCTATATAATAAAAGGCTAATATGCAAATCGACTGAATGGTGGAATGATTGGTGGCTATGATGGGCACTGACCACCAGGGGGCATACACTCAAGGTAGGAGCTGCCCCCATAGGGAGAGTGCCGCTTAGCCAGAAGCCCTGACTGGGCTGATGGGGAGCGGGCCTAAGCCATCAGTCAGACATCCCCTGAGGGCTCCCCGACTGCTAGAGGGAGCAGGCTGAGCTGAGGGACCCTACCCCCTGAGTGCATGAATTTTGTGCACCGGGCCTCTAGTATCTCAATAAAGCTGGAAAAAATTAAAATGGGTGGATTTATTGTATTTTATTGTAAATTATTCCTCGATAAAGCTGTTGAAAACATAAACATCTCTTAAAAGTAAAGCAAATTGCGATACAGATAGTCCTTGGGTTACGTGGGACTCGACATACGTCATTTTGTGGTTATGTCACCATCTCCCACTTACTTATAAAAAAAAAGTTCCGTCATTTTGACCCATGCACATATGTGCTTTATGTTTTTTATTATTTATTTACCACAAGTAAAGGTCAGGAATTGTAATCTCTCTTTTAATTTTTTTTTACTGTTTCACTTCATTACTGCTGTCTATGTGCTCCATGTGAGTGACGTAGGTGCTTATGTAGGTGGGTTCTGACTTATGGCGAAAATTGTGTTATGTCGCGCTGTACGAACGAATCCCTGACGTAACTGGAGGACCTACTGTATTTAGTACTGTGATAGTCTTCTGATGTGTCCAGCTGACTAGGTTAAGTTCCCATTTATTCAATCAAAACTAATCTAGGTGTTGTTGGGAAGATATTTTGCACATGTGATTAAGGTTTGTAATCAGCAGACTTTAAGTAAAGGAGATTTTTCTAGATGATCTGGGTGGGCCTGACTGAAAGACTGCAGGTGCAGAGCCGAGCCTCACCTGGAAGAAGAAATTTGACCTGTGAACTCAGGGCCCAGTGCCCAGTTCCTGAGTGCCCTTCCTGCCCTCCACTCTGCAAGAATTCCAGCCTGCCTGCACAGTGCTCTAAACCAATTCCTGGCAATAAGCTCCAAATGTATATTATTTTGTTCTGTGAAACTTAACCAGAGTTGTAATTTTACTTTGATTTTTGATTTTGTGACTGATGTCTGTCTTGAAGGGCAAGGGGTTAGTTTACTAATACTTTCTTCATCACTGCTCCCCGTCTTGTGCCTGACCTATAGGACACACTCCATAAATATTTGCTGAATAAATGAAGTATTATCATGGGAATACACTGATATTTCAGACCATACATTTCAAATGTCAGCCTGGAAAATATTATCATGATTTAACATAAATCTGGAGTTGGAAACCTTTTTCTTAAAGGGCTAGATAGTAAATATTTTGGGCATTGTGGGCCCTATATTCTACTTCTGTTACTTCATAGGGAACATAATCATAGCTAATAGGTAAATCAATGAGTGTGTCTGTGTTCTAATAAAACTTTATTTATAAAAACAGGTGAACATAAATAAAAAAAATAAAAATAAAAACAGGTGAGCAGCCCATGGAATACAGTTTGCCCACTGTGCATAAAGTTATGTTTATTTAGAGCAGTGGAGGGGTGTTGTGTTAATGAATCATCTGGTCAGCATGTAAATTATCACAAAACAAGGTATGAGGTATCATAAGAGAAACTTATCATCATAATTGTACTGAATCTGATAAATATAATTTATCTGAAGGTTCCTAGGTGTGCTAGCTTTGCCTCTTCCTCACATAAAATTTCTCATTGCAAACTACAATGCATATAGATGCAACAGATGCAAAGGTGTAGAGGTCGACCCAAATGGACACCAAATTCAGGACAACCTCTACAAACTTGTTCTGTTCAATACGAACCCGGAATTTCATTCTTTACAAGGTGTTGGCTTCTTATAAGCACATGGGCATTGGGTCAGCATTCCCATACTCCACAGTGAAGGGCCACTGACTTGCCTCCAGATTCAGTTTCGAGAATGAAAGAAACCACTGCACACAAAGCGTTATTATTATAAATATCTAGGTTATTGTTGTTGTATTCCCTACAGGTCATTTATTTGGTGCAAACATTTCTTCCATACACTTGGCTTTCTAGAACCCCAGCCTAAATGCATAAATAAAGGCCTTTAATATGGAAAGTAAAATTTCCAAAGCCTTGGGTGCTAATGTAACACATTTTACTATGTATTCCTCATTGACCTTTACTTCACACACAATCCTAACAAATGTGATTATTTAAACTTGTAGCCCAGAGCAAGTGCGAACAAGTGAGGTCTGGGGAGAATACCCACGGACAGGAGAAATACTGCTGCTAGCAAAGCGCCATTGTATTTATTGAATGAACTGTATTAAATAACCATGACCCATCAAGAAAAATGTGAAATCATGCTCATTGTTCTCTTTTTAGAAAGAAGGAAACCATGCTGTGCTCTTTAGAATAATTTCCATTAAAAGAGTTCCATTATTTAAATTAATTCTGACGCTAGAGGAGGAAGTTTTGATTATTTGGAGATAACTCATATATAACAGCAGCTGATAATGCCAAATGACCAGGATATTAACACAGGGTATGTCCCTCTTTTTATCTTCTCCTCTGTAAACATTTTATTCATGCTCTTCAGTTTCTCTGCATAACATATAGCTGCCTTGAGAGCCAAGATTCTGGGAAGTATTTTTTACAATGACAAGTGTCTTCTGCAGAGAGCCTCCTCAGTCAGTAGATGGATTTTGACACGCAGGTGTTCATAGAAGACATGAATCATTGCTCCCGCTTACAAACCAGAGATGGGCTTTGGTTCAGGAAACAGAAGGGGACTCAGAAATGCCAATTGGCATCATCAGTCTAGATGTGATTAGACACGTTATCCCCCAAGGTCATGTGTGAGAGACAATTTGTCATTAGTCCTCATTCCTCGGTGTTATAAACTGCAGGCTGGCGTGCTGGTGTGTTGAGAAAGGCAGCCAACCACACCTTTGCTGTTCTAGATCATTGACTTCAGTGGCACTCAGAGAGGTCAGAACCCTGGCCTTGGGCCAGACACCCCGGTGAAGATAGAGAAGGCCAGAGAGGTTCATGGTTTAGGCTGCCTGCATTTCTGCTGGGAATAGGATCACTGAAGTGTATGGGAGGTCAGGAGGATAAACATCCAGGGCATGAAACCAGCGGGGTGGATTTCTAGATGTAATTCTGCACCCAGGCTGTGTGTGGGCCCAGTGGGAGAGTGAGCACTCACCTGGCCAACTCCTCTATCGTCTTTGAGAACGGGGAACTCCTATCTGCACGTGTATGAACCATCCCAACATGGTGACACTGAAGAGTGAGGCAGGGGCCTGATCAGACAGGGTAGATGCCATGCTTATTAAGTTGGTCCTTAAATGGTTCACCTCCTTCCACAGGTGGTTAAAAACATAGATCTTACAATCAGATCCACGCTTTACCACTGCAGTTGGGTGACTTGGGCAAGTGCACTCATACCTCTGATTCCAGTACACTCATTCGTAAAATGTGCTTCATAGATTAAAACAGACTATTTTTTAGCATGTTCAGGCCCTTAGCTGAATTTGTAGCACAGAATAAACACATACTACATGGTGGGAAATGTCTACTTCACTGTATGGAAAGCATTTTTAATGACAAAATTCTAGGAGATTACAGTTGTTATGTTCCCTATACCAGAGGCCCAGTGCATGGATTTGTGCACTGGTGGAGTCCCTTGGCCTGGCCTGCAGGGATCAGGCCGAAACTGGATCTCTGACATCCCCTGAGGGGTCCCAGATTGTGAGAGGGCAGCTCTCGGGTGACACACCCCGGAATCGGGCTCCCTCCTTTCTGGTTCCAGGTGTGTCACCAGAGAACCGCAGCTGCCAAGTCACTGCAGCTCAGCAGCTCCTGCATTGAGTGTCTGCCCCCTGGTGGTCATTGTGAGTCATAGCTACCGGTTTGATAGTCAGATGGTTGCTTAGGCTTTTATACATATAGATTCTACAGTTGTTATATTCCCTATATGTGGATCTGATTCTGGACTCTCTATTCTGTTCTATTGTTTTATTTGTCCGTCTTTACACAAGTACCACATTGGTTTTGATTACTATAGTTTTATAATAATTCTTGAAATCAGGTAGTGTTAGTCCTTTACCTTTGTTCTTTTTCCATGTTATTCTGACTATTCTAGGTTCTTTGCATTATCACATGAATTCCAGGATCCATTTATCAATTACTACAAAAAAGGATTTTGATTTGGATTGCATTGACTCCATCAATCAATTTGGGGAAGTTTATATTTTAGTAATCTTGAATAAAGGGGCTTATTTTCCCATTTATTTATGTCTTTAGTTTCAGTCAGCATTGTTTTTAGCTGTCAGTGTAGAGGTTATTCATATTTCTTGTCACATTTATTCCTAAGTATTCCTTATTGTTCATTACTAGTATATAGAAATGCAACTGCCATTAGTATATTTTTCTTATATTCAGAAACCTTACTAAATTCACTTACTAATTCTCATAACTTTTCTGTATGTTCCATAGGATTTTCTGCATAAATGATCCCGTCATCTGTGAATGAAGACAGTCACACTTCTTCCTTTCCAATCTAGATGCCCCTTCTTTCTTCTTATCTGATTGCACTGGCCAGAACCTCTAGTACAATGTTGACTACGAATGGTGCGAGTGGACATTCTTGACCTGTTCCTGGTCTTAGGGATAAAGTATCCTGACTTTCACCATTAAGTAGAATGTGAACTGTGGTTTTTTTCATACATGTTTTTGTCACATTGAGGAAGTTCTCTTTTGTTCATAGTTTGCAGAGATTTTTAAAAAAAAATCAGGAATGAATGTTATAATTTGTCAAATGCATTTTCTGCAATTATTGAGATGATCATATGCATTTTATTATTTTTTAGTTCATTAATATGATGAATTACATTGTTTTTTGAATATTAATCCAGTCTACAGTCTTGGGATAAATCCCACTTCATTGCAATGTATTATCCTTTTCATATAAGCCCTCTTAGGTTTGAGTCCACTATCCTCAAGGGTCATGAATCTTAATTAATCCAAAAAGGAAATAGTGGCTGATATTGTTGTCTGGTCTACTTAATATGCAGCGGGATGGCTGGCCTTGAGGAGAAAGTGAGCAAAGGAGCTGTCTTGCCTCCCTTGTCATCGTCAGGGCAGTGATTCTTTCTCAAGGGTTCTCCCAATGATCAACACGATACGCCTCTGATGGTCATCAAGCGACAGGGACAGTATGACTGGTTATCTTGTAATCCAGTGGTTTGCACCTTTAATGGCCAGCACAATTGCCGGAAAGGCTTGTTAAGACACCGATTGTGGGGGTGGGGAGGGAGCACTCCCAGAGGTTTGCGTTTATTGCGTGTGGGGCCTTACAAGGGAAGAAAGGAAGTCCGGGATCTGCCACATTTCCTGAGGCCACAGACTGACACAAGCTAGGACCATCTGTGGAACAATGTCTCCAATAGGTGAACCTGTGCTGGCCTCTGGCTCGGTAACCATGGTAACCGGGGCTCTCTGTGCCCCTTTCATAAGAACACCATGAGAAAGAGCCTCAAGCCAAAGGAGTGGGAGGTGAACAGGGGTGGAGCCTGGCTGGAGGAATGGGCAGGGGTTGAGGGAGAGCCAGCAGAGTATGCAGAATGTGTGAGACTGAATTAAAGACATGCCGATCTCCAAGGCTTGGTTTTCTTTGTTACTGTTGCGCCAGGCCTCCTCTGAGTGCTTGGGTGGAGTGCCTCCCGCACTGGGAGACTGCTAGGCCCCTTTCCCAGCATGGGGATTGCAGAGAGCTGTCTGGGGGTTGTTAGCGGTTGCTATAGCCAGTCCTCTATCTTGTCACCTCTGGCCCTTGCTCACACAGAGCAGGTGGAGCCACCCCAGGGGTTCGGTTAAGAAGGCAGGAGTCCCCAGAATTGCCTTCCCTGGGTGAGGAGGCAGGTGCAAGGGCCATCACTCAGCATCCTCTGGCCAGGCAGCTGCCACCGAGGAGGACCACACGCAGACCCTCAAATGAGCCACGGGGCCCTAATGCTGTGCTTGGCTCGATCCCTTACAGCACAGACACCACCTGTTCCTGCTTCATGGGCTGGGGGCCAGCTTCCCGATTCCCTTTCACGTTGTGATGTGAGAAATGCTCACCTGTCCGAATTCAAATAACGGACTTATAGACAGAAGTATGGCGAAAATGAGACTTTTAATACATCCTCCAGAGTGGTTGCCTACCCGGTTGTGCAGGCACACCTGGGGTAGTGAACACAGCCTGTTTATTCAGTCCCTCCTCCAGTTCCTCATTGGCTGAGTACTATGGGGTCACCTGTTTCCTCATACGTTGCCTAGGTCTTGCTGTCTCCCATTGGGCCATTTAAAAAAATTGGGCTGAGGCCTTTTCTAGTGCCTCCACCTCCCCCTGTCTAGTTAAGGCAGGTGCCTCGAGGATTTGCACCATGATGCTGGCCCACGCCCACAGTTTCTTGCTCTTACATCCTCTTCCCTGCTCCCTACATTCTGTTTGCCCTGGGGAAATTCAGCGCGCATTTCCATCAAAAGCCGACCGTGCTGGGAATGGGTCACAGAGGCCCATTTCCCACAGTGAGATGCTGACAATCTCTTGGAGAGATATTAGATCTTTTGTTCTAGAAAGAACTTATTCTATATATACTTAAAGGGAAAATCGCTTTTTCTCTGACAACAAAAGCCATCCTGGGCCACTGCTTTAGAAGACCTTGAGTTCTTTCCATTTTCAAGTTCTTTCCCAGTTCATTCAGGAGGCACTTAATGAGCCTCTTCTGGAGACTGAACACTGTGTGGGAGAATCAATGAAAAGAGGAACCCAAAGAGGCCCACACCAAGGCACATCATAATTAAAATGCCAAAGGTTAAAGACCCAGAGAGAATCTTAAAAGCAGCAAGAGGAAAGCAGTTAGTTACCTACAAGGGAGTGCCCATTCGACTGTCAGCTAATTTCTCAACAGAAACTTTGCAGAAACAATGAGAGCTGCTGATGGAACTAGTCCAATTGTCTGCTAGCAGGTGGCTTCTGTATCTTTAAATCTGGACTGGGAAATAAATAATTGCAGAGGCTGGGTCTGTGTGTATCCCTGGCTCTCTCTCTTGGTTATCCCCAAAGGCAATGACTTCGGGGGAAAGGAGTAAAAAATAGAGGGCAGGATTGCATACAAGGTTTAGGGGGATGGCTCAGAGTCTGGGGCAATGGGCTTAACCTCTCTACACCTTCTTTTTCCTTCTCTGTGAAAAGGTAGTAACAATAATACCCACCTGGTAAGGAGCTGTAGGGATGAATGATGAGCCACGGAAAGTACTTAGCATAGGACCTAGTCCATTAAAGCAAAGACTCAATGAAATTGTATTTCTGATCATTATTATTGAAGGCCATTTAGACACTTGAAGAACTGAACACAGAGAGCAGATCTTCCATGGAATTCTTGGTTTAGGTTTGAGCATCTCTGCCTGGCAGGTAAAACACAGGATGCCCTGTTAAATGTAACCTTTAGATAAACAAGTCATTTTTTTTTTTTTTTTTTTTTAGTATCTTGTGTTGTATTTTGAACAGACTTAAGCTAAATTTTTCATCGATACCCGAACATTCAATTTAACGGGATGTCCTGTCATTTTCTTTGGTAAGTCTGGCAACTCTGCCACCTGGGTAAGAGTGACTGTTTCATCGGAAGAACTGGCTCCAGGGGCTGAGGGAGGACCCCCACTCCGATTCTAGGTCTGCTTTGGGGGCGAGGGTTCCGGATGTGTTTCTGTTGCCTAGAAAGAGACTAGCACAAGGCTTTCCACTTTGACCTCCTTACACAATACTCAGCCACATGTTATGAAACAACAGAGAGAGAGAGAGAGAGAGAGAGAGAGATCAAAAAGAACGGGGTGCTTAAGGAACCTGGTAAAAGTGACTACAATTTGCCTCACTTCTGCTGAGAACCAAAATCAAAGAAAGAGGCTGCTTTATTCTAGGAGATAAAGAAAACAAAACAAAAGAAACACCACCACACCACCACCAAAGCTAGCCCACAGACACACGGAACCAGAATCCTCCGAAATGTCCTAATGCGGGGCTATCTGCTCTGCTGTATACAGCTGTAATTATAAGGAACTTGTGTTGCAATGATGATAAAATTGCAGGCTCTTGCTGTGGGGATTCAATGGCAGTAATTGGAGAGAGAGCTTTGGGTGCTACTTCATTAACCCGAGGGCATGGCGTCTGTTGAAACCCACCGTTTCCAGGTACGCCCGTGTTCTGGGAACAGCAGAGCAGAATGTTCAAAGCCTGTAGCTGATGGATGGCAGCCGGCGGTGCTCTGACAAGCAGTAAACGGGCCGAGGGGCTGCCGGGAAGTTGGGAGACATTTCATGCAGGTGGGTGGAAATGCCCAGAGTAGAACTAGGGCTGTGGCAAGTTCTTTTCCAGAACTGTAGGACCCTGGGGAGAGAGACCTGCACCAGCTCTGTCCCCCTCTCCCAGGGGCCTTTCTTCATCTCCTGCCTTCACACCTCTAGGCTGTGCCCCTGCTCTGGGCACAGGATGGGGGGAAGTCAGCCGGGCTGAAGAGGTACATGGCTGTTTCCATGTCATGACCAACGTGAATAATGCTGCAATCAACACAGAGGTACATGTGTCTTTATGAAGAAATGTTTTCAAATTTAAGATGTGGTACTTTATGTTCAAAGGACTACTACGCAGCCATAAGAGAAGACGAAACACTGCCATATGCCCCAACACAAATGGATCTTGAGAATATCACGCTAAGGGAAATAAGTCAGACGAAAAACATCAAGAACCATCTGATGTCACTCATACGTGGGACCTAAATCTGAAAGCAAAAAATCCCCCAAAATTCATAGACACATAAATGTATGGTGGTTACTAGAAGGAAGTGGGGTGGCGGGAGGTAGAAAAGGGTAAAGGGGGTCAGATATATGAGGACGGAAGAAGATTTGACTTGGGGTGTTGAACACACAATGCAGTACACAGACGACGTGTTACACAGTTGTATACCCAAAACCTACATAATCTTATCAATCAATGTCACCCCAATAAACTTAATAGAATTTTAAAAAATGACCTAGATGAGCATGTGAGCAGAGCCTTTAGGGCAAAAATGAAAATTCACAAGGGGACCTTGAGTTCCACCCTCCTCTGCTCTCTTCCTTCCAGTCAAATGGGGAGTCTGATTTAAGTGCCGATTTCTTTCTTCCTCCCCGGAACCGTCTTATGTGTCGTTGGCTGGTGGACGAGCTGAACTCACTGTGTCTGAATGAAAAGAAACGTGCCTTTGTTCTATACAAAAGAGCGCATGCTCGCCATTTCTTATTTATGAGCACAATAAGCCAGGCTCTCCGGGGAGGCCGGGGACGGGCCCAGCAGACGCACGGGAAAGGACACAGTGCCGATGGCATTGCAAGTGACATCAAAATGGGCGAGTTAAAGCGACCTTTCAGCGGCCGGGACATAGGTGTTGCTCAAAAGCCCCAAGAGCATGCTGCTGTCTCTTCTTTGGAACGAGCTGCTTGGGAGTGGCAGGGTTTGGTGTGAAGGTTATGCTTTTAAAAGAATCCCTGGGTGTGCTTGTACGTGAATAAGACCAGGCGGCACCTGGTTTCTGGGAGCGTTTTAGTGAGGCCATGCCTGTCCCTGCCTCCCAGGAGGGCACTATGATCCTAGGAGGGCGTCCCTGCCTTCCAGGAGGGCACTATGATCGCGGGAGGGCGTCCCTGCCTCCCGGGAGGGCACTATGATCCCAGGAGGGCGTCCCCACCTCCCAGGAGGGCACTATGACCCCAGGAGGGCGTCCCTGCCACCCAGGAGGGCACTATGATCCCAGGAGGGTGTCTCTGCCTTCCAGGAGGGCACCATGATCACAGGAGGGCGTAAGGAAGCCTGAGCGAGGCTGGAGCCTGTCTCCCTCTGAGGAGCTGGCTGCGCTTGCTCCCTGCAGGAGCCCAGTGAGGATGGCAGGGACCATGAGTGGCATGCTCATGTCCAGACTTCCTCAGCCCCTGGAATCAGGCTGCCCTCTGGGGGTGGCAGGGTGACAGACGGGCTCAAGTGCCCTGTTGGCACTTGTCACACTGGTGGCTACGTGAGCGTCTCCTGGCTTCACTCCACCTCTCCTGGCGGCTGTGGGACAGAGCCAGGACACTCCAGGACATCTGGGGTGGGCGTGTGCTTCTCCAGGCTGTCCTGGGCCGATGTTTACCCCTCCAGGTGGGGGCCATCGCCTCTCGGCAAGAGGGTCTAAGGCTCCAGGCCAGTGAAGGTGGAGGGGATAAGCACAGCTCCACGAAGCAGATGGACTCCCCAACGTGTTCTCAAGTCATAATTTAAATTCCCTCCAGCAGGCGAGGCAGCGAAGGGTGGAGGGCCCAGCCCAGAGCAGAGGTGGGAGTGGATTGTGGACATCACAAGGGTGGTGGGTGGGTATGAGCCACAGGAGACTGCACCCCAGTCATTGATTTCAAGGGAAGGAAGGGCAGCCTTCCTTCTATTAAAAGACAGCGCACAAAATACACAGACACACGTGGCCTATGTTGACATGGGGCTCCCAACACCGCTTAGATGCTTCTGAGCCTTGGGCAGGGACTTAGACCTCACCCCAGTGTCCTCACCTGAAATTTGGTGACTCTCACAGGACCTTTGTCATAGGATTGTTGAGGGGATTGAGTGAGACGATGCTTATAAAAACATGAGACTGTGTGGACCTACACTGAGTGTTCAGTGAGTCCAACCTGTAAACATGTATACATTTACACACACATATACCCAATATATTTACACTTACATGCATATCTAACATATTTTCATTCATATACATATATACCTAATATATTTCCATTTACACACATATGTATCAAATATATTTACATGCATATATTGCACATGCATGTAAAATACATATTATATAATATATGTACATATCTAATATAGTATACATGCATGTAAATAGTATACAACATATTTGATATGTATATGTGTACATATAATATATTATGTATATTAAGTGTATGTGTGTATATGTTATGTATAATATATTATGTACTAGGGGCCCAGTGCATGAATTCATGCATGGGGGTGGGGGGTGTTCCCTCAACCTGGCCTGTGCCCTCTTGCAATCTGGGACCCCTCGGGTGATGTCAGACTGCTGGTTTTGGCCCAATTCCCACAGGCCAGGCCAAGGGACCCCACCGGTGCACAAATCCGTGCACAAGGCCTCTAGTATGCACTTAAGATCTTTGGTTAAGCTTTTCCCGCCCTCCCCCTCCCCTCTGAGATTCATCAGTCTGTTCCATGTTTCCATGCCTGTGCGTTGAGTATCTGCCCCCTGGTGGTCAGTGCATATCATAGCTACTGGTCGAAGGGTCAAATGGTTGAATGGTCACTTAGGTATATATATATTGATAGATAGATATAGGTATTATGTATATTAAGTGTATGTATGAATATGTTATGTATAATATATTGTGTATATTATGTATATTAAGTATATGTGTGTATATGTTATGGATAGTATATTATGTGTATTAAGTGTATGTGTGGTCAGAATAGAGTGAATCTATTTTGCCTGCTGGACAGTAGAGACCAATCCCATTGAAAAGGAGTTATACACTGAAAGGTGACTTTGGCCAACTGTGGAAAGGGACTGTTTCCCTCCTCAGAAGACACACTCATCAAGTTAAATTGGCTCAAGGTGGAGCTAGAAGTGGACACTTGCCTAATGTCAGCAAGTGAGAAATGTAGGGTCGTCATAGTTTAAGTTGTTGACGTTGCATGCACACATGCACACTTGTGTGCACACACATGAGCACACACAGGCACAGGCACACCCGAGCACACAGGAATCCTGGGCCGTGGGACTGGGGCCGTGGCTCTTCCCAAGGCCTCCCCTCCTCAGGCGTCTCTGCTTCCCTCCATTCTCTTCCTCTTCTTGATGTTCCTCTCATTTTCCCTTCTGCTCCCCCTTTTCTCGTGTTTACCCCTTACCACGTGAGCATACATTTATTGGTTTCAGAGTCCACATGAAGGTAAGGAGAAAGCTAGCGTGGAACCTAAACGTTCCTCTTTACTGTTTGTTCAAAAATTCTCCTGAGGCCTGGTTCACGGAGACACGGCAGAGCCTGGAACCGTGTCCCGCTCAGCCCGCTGCTGGCTACTCAGGTCACTCAGTCCATCAGCTGCTGGAGGCAGAGGGGGTCTCAGGGGGAGCACAGGCTGCCGCTCTCCACCCCAGCGGCTTTCTGGCCTGTTCTGAGGCCACAGCCTCCCGTGGGCCCTGGGACGGGCTCTGTCCCCTCTACCTGAGCTGGGATGTCCCCCTCCCCTCGGTCCCACCATCCAGCTCCCGGGAGTTCGCTCCCACTTGCTCAGTGTGCGGAGCATTCTGAGCACGGAGATTTACTCATGGTAAATTTATGGAGAACTTCATCACAGAGATAAGAAATGGAGCCCATTATAAGCTGATATGACCGAAAATTGAAGACTTTGTTGCTTTGCAGAAAATGTTTGCAGATCTCCGTCAGAATGTTTTATGAGCTTCGCGAGGCGGTGGAAGGATGGGCCCACGTGTGTTTTTACCTATTTTCTTCAGCACGAGTTTGACATGAGATGTACTTAAATAAACCAGTGGATTTATTTGGAGGAAACATTCCACTTGCTAATTGAAAACAAAAACAAACACACACACACAAAGCTATGAAGATGAAAAATAGGAAGAAAGGAGAAATGACACTTTGCATTCCAGTAACTCATATTTTGTACATAAAAAAGAACTGTTGTTTATTATTTTCTTTTATTCTTCTTTTATTATTCTCAAACACTGATGAGAAAGAGGTAAATTTGGTGGATTTTACTATAGTTCAGAAGATGAAAATCTAATTTTCTTATTCCTTCTACGCATTCTGCTGCTACCCATTTATATTCTTGGCTGAAGAACTAATTTTGGAGTTGTCTGAATGTAACAGTTCAAAATGATAACTTGCGTGTCCATGATTTTCATTATTGCAGCGTGACACCAGGGGCGGACTCATCGGCTTGGCCACGGGCCCATCCCGAAGGGTCAGTGAGCAGGCATACCCTGCCCTCCGCACTGCCTGGCCCTCTCCGGCGGGGGGTGTGGGGGGGTATGCTTCGCCAGGAGCTAATGGCCTTCATGTTTTCTTTGATGTTAAAAGTCAGCCGGGACTTTGTAAGAATGTGATGACGAGATTTAGGTAGCCAGAAATGGACTTAAAGAAAAAATATGTATTTTTATTGATTTCATAGAGGAAGGGAGAGAGAGAGAGAGAAACATCAATGATGAGAGAGAAGCATTGATTGGCTGCCTCCTGCATGCCCCACACTGGGGCTTGAGCCCACAACCCAGGCATGTGCCCTGACCGGGAATCGAACCATGACCTCCTGGTTCATAGGTCAACACTCAACCACTGAACCACTCAGGCCAGGCAAGGAATTGACTTAGTAACAACGTTGGCTTGCGATGGTTTTTTGGACCACAGCGTGTAACCCACCGATTGATTGTCTGCAGATACGTTGTCTTTGATGTGGGCAGTCTGTTGGGAATGCGGTTCCTGCTGACTGTACTTCCTTTTCAGAACACTCTTCATGTCCACAGCAGTTCTCATTCTCATGAACAGAAAGTCATGAGCTGGCTGTGTGCACAGTGCAGGGTGGGGGATGGTCACTGTGTGCGTAGTGTGGGGTGGGGGGTGGTCACTGTGTGCGCAGTGCGGGGTGGGGGGTGGTCACTGTGTGCGCAGTGCGGGGTGGGGGGTGGTCACTGTGTGCGCAGTGCGGGGTGGGGGGTGGTCACTGTGTGCGCAGTGCGGGGTGGGGGGTGGTCACTGTGTGCGCAGTGCGGGGTGGGGGGTGGTCACTGTGTGCGCAGTGCGGGGTGGGGGGTGGTCACTGTGTGCGCAGTGCGGGGTGGGGGGTGGTCACTGTGTGCGCAGTGCGGGGTGGGGGGTGGTCACTGTGTGCGCAGTGTGGGGTGGGGGGTGGTCACTGTGTGCGCAGTGCGGGGTGGGGGGTGGTCACTGTGTGCGCAGTGCGGGGTGGGGGGTGGTCACTGTGTGTGCAGTGCGGGGTGGGGGATGGTCACTGTGTGCGCAGTGCGGGGTGGGGGATGGTTACTGTGTGCGCAGTGCGGGGTGGGGGATGGTCACTGTGTGCGCAGTGCGGGGTGGGGGGTGGTCACTGTGTGCGCAGTGCGGGGTGGGGGATGGTCACTGTGTGCGCAGTGCGGGGTGGGGGATGGTCACTTGGCCTTTGCTGGTGTGTGTGGGGTTGGCCTGCTTTGCCCTCATGCCTTTTCCTGTGTTGGGCTGTGCGACCCAGCGCCCTTGTTCTCACCCAGAGCCACACAATAAGTGGCAGAGGCAGGACTGGAAACCAGGACCACCTGACTCCCACATCCACACTTTGTTCTATGATTAAATGCAGCTTGTTTGGAAAGCTCAGCCCTTGTGCTAAGGGAGGTGCCTGGCTAACGCCATCATCCACCTGGCCACTCTGCAGGGCAGCCTGTTCCCCTCCGGCCTTCCTGAGAGCAAGGTGTCTGGAGGCTGGTCCTAAGGCTGGCTTAGACCCGTGCAGAGAGACTGGCCAGAACAGGAGGCGGGTCTAACATGTGAGCTTCGTGTGATGGAGGTGGGGGCGGCAGACATGCAGCCTTGGATGCCCCTGACTGCTGCTTTCTCTGAGACCCGCTTCCTTTGTTCTGTTTCAGGGCACAGGAGCCTGTTTTGGTTTGTTTTAGGTGAGGAGGGATGGAAGGAACTGAGGCTATGAGCAAGGTTAAGAAGAATTCAAGAGGCTGACCAAATCTGAATTTAGGAAACGTTGTTCTCTCCTTCCTGCTCAAAATGTTGTGTGTTGTGTGTGAGCAAATGTAAGAAACAAAACAAAACAGTGTAG
This sequence comes from Corynorhinus townsendii, assembly GCA_026230045.1. Classification (NCBI taxonomy): domain Eukaryota; kingdom Metazoa; phylum Chordata; class Mammalia; order Chiroptera; family Vespertilionidae; genus Corynorhinus; species Corynorhinus townsendii. The sequence continues at coordinate 4,313,007 of JAPDVU010000002.1, forward strand.
GGTCACCAGTTCATCTTATATAATAAAAGCCTAACATGCAAATCGACCGAACGGCAGAACGACCGGTCACTATGACGTGCACTGACCACAGGGGGACAGACGCTCAATGCGGGAGCTGCCCCTTGGTGGTCAGTGCACTCCCACAGGGGGAGAGCCACTCAGCCAGAAGCCAGATTCACAGCTGGTGAGCGCCGTGGTGGTGGAGGGAGCCTTTCCTGACTCTGCAGCAGCGCTAAGGAGCAGAGAGCCAAGCTGGAAGGAGCGGCGAGCAGGCAGGCAGTAAGGAGCGAGGGGTCCCGGACTGCGAGAGGGCACAGGCCGGGCTGAGGGACCCCCCCTGCCAGGGCATGAATTTTGTGCACTGGGCCTCTAGTGTTCATAATAACAACTAATGCCCGTGAAGCTCTAATAGTCCAGGCTCCTTTATTATTATGAACATCAAGTTAAGCCTCAAGAAGTCGTTAGACTCACCCTCCTCTGCCATCACTGTTATGACAGGCACAGACGCCACCTTCCTCTGCTTGTAAATTCAGCTTTAAAAACTGAATATCTGCAAGATCCTGCCTAGTACCCAATCCCAATATTCTGTGATCCCTGGTCTTGCCAAGAAGATGAATGAATGAGACTGTGTCCTGGCCATTGCTACACGTGCCATGGGCTTCAGACAATTCCAATGAATGATTTGAATTGTGAGCCGGGACCGGAAACAAATAATTGTGAGGGACATCCTTCAGTTTATTCAGGATGTGCTGATAGCCCGATAAGGGACTTGGGGCACTGGCTGTATTTCCCCATTTGACAGTGACCGATGCTTGACCGTTGGGCGTTTTCTTGATCTGGTGGCAGAGGAGCTGCTGGGGTGCCCACAGGGCTAGTCAGGGAGGAATGCGTTTGCACCATTTTAACCTTGCTGGGGCCCTGCAGCTTGAAAAAGTCCTTCAACATGAGCTGGCTGGGAGTCTGACCATCCTCCCCTGCAGCCCTCGGTCCCCAGAGCGTCCGCTCCTGTGTGGCCTGGTGACTTCAGACTCGCACATTAGGGGCTGGCCAAGGTTAGGGGCCACAGGCTTCTTCAGGCCACACCTGATGATCGGTAAGCCTGAGATTTTCGGCACCTTGGTAGAATGTGCAGGCCACAAGACTGGCCACCATGAGAATGGTTCTATGTCACCTTTGTTCCCCACTCCCATTACTCGACCTTCAGCTGGGGCTTCACGGATTTCAGCTTCTGCTTGACGGAGTGTGTTTTCGAGTGTTCGGACGGAGGTGGGTGGCCTTCTACAGTTTCCAGGCGGTGGATGCAGATGGTTGAGTCCCCGAGTGGGTGACTATTTCAGTGGGAGATGTCCCGAGCCTGCTTTGCTTTTTTTAATCCTCACCTGAAGATATTTCCCCATCGATTTTTAGAGAGTGGAAGAGAGGGAGAGACAGAGAGAAATATCGATGTGAGAGAAACACATCGATTGGCTGCCTCCTGACCAGGGCTCGGGCCAGGGAGGAGACTGCAACTGAGGGACGTGCCCTTGACCGGAATGGAACCCAGGACTCTTTGCTCCGCAGGCCGACACGCTATCCACTGAGCCAAACCGGCTAGGGCCCGATCCTGTCTGTGACCTACCTTTGGCCTGACTGTTGGACCAGGTCCTGCAGCTGCACATCCCCGCGAGCTGGCTCCACTGCCCGGGCCCGTGTGGGCCGCGGGATGCTGGGTAGCAAGCAGGGAAGACCTCCCGCTTTGGGTGGGCAGCATCCAGCATCGGGGCATTGAGTGCTTTCTCTGTGGCGGAGCGTGGACGCTGTCTTCTCAGAGAGAACTCACCTCGCTCAGGGGCAGGTAAGTACAATGCTGACAGTGTGCTGGCCACAGCAGCTCCCAACGGGAGGGGAAGGGTGGCCATCGCTGATTGTGCAGCTCCGAGGTGGGGGCTCTGGAACCGTGAAGGGAATTGGAGCGAGGATCCCGGCACACCAACCAAGTCATATATTGTCCGCGTCCGCCCCCTGCCTGTGGCAGGGTGAGATGAAAGGTGTGTGGTTTTATTACGGGGACTGCTGTGTGAGAGAACATGGAACCCGAACCTGGCCGGGCTGGGAGGGTGCCTGTGGACAGCCAGGCTGCAGTCTCTCCACGGTTCAGCAGGGCTGTTAGGGCGTGTATCTCCCGGGGTAAGCCTGCCAGGGCCACTGGCTGCCAGCCTCCGGGGGCGGCAGGTGGGGGTGCAGGGGTGTGCCCAAACCAATATCTAATAAGCAAGCTCAGTGTAGATCTAAGAGCAAGGACAGTTAGTGCATTTAGTGTACTTATTTATTGTTTAAAAGTATATTTTATTGATTTCAGAGAGGCAGAGAGAGGGAGAGAGAGATAGAAACATCAGTGATGAGAGAGAATCATCTATCTGCTGCTTTCTGCATGCCCCGCCCTGGAGACCAAGCCCACAACCCGGGCATGTGCCCTGACCTGGAATCGAACTGTGACCTCCTGGTTCATAGGTCGACGCTCACACACCGAGCCATGCCAGCCGGGCCATGCAGTGTATTTAAAGGAGTGCCCTTTAGGATTCGCAAATGGATGGGCCACTGTTCCAGAGCCTCGTGCGCTTCACTTTCCAAGGAATACTGCCTCTCCTGCCCAGGCTTCCCCGCTGTCCAAGGCCTCATCACCTGGCCTGTCGGGTGGCAGGCGGCCGGCACGTCTGGCCTCCTGACTCAGCTCGCAGATGTCACCAATATCCTCTCCCTGGGACGGGAAGACTCTCTAATTACACGCTGACTGCTGGGTCCATTCCAGGCTTGTGACTTTCCAAATTATCTGCATCAGAACACAGCCTGCAAGAGCCATTTCCAGGTAGATGGCTCCATAAAACATAACCTAAATGAGCTCGCGAACAGCTCCAGGCCGAATATTTGCTTGCTAATATTTGCACAAGTCATTACTCCCCGTTCCGTGCGTTTAGACAGCGGATCGCTCATTTCTCCCATAATCAGCAATTTATTTCCGCGCAGTCCTAACTCTGCTTTCTGGTACAGCCCCTCAGGCAGGGGCATGGGGCGGCCTCTGACTATGTACTTGTTTTGGGGGTGAATGACTTGCCCATGGCTGCCTTCCGGGTTGCCTAAGGCACTGACGGTGTATTCTGGAAGAAGTCATAGCTCACAGTTTTTCTTTGCTGTAAGACTCTCTACCTGCTTGGGAAAAGAGTCAGCTGGTCCTCTTTCCAAGGTTTTTACAGTCTGCATGGCAGCAGCCCCTTATCAGTCTGCTCAGCGCTCCCGGGAAGGATGCTACATGAACACATAGCTTTCAAGCTCTCTCTGCTGAGCCCAGACTATAGACTGTATGTCCCCACTCTTGTTCAAGTGCATTGTTTCTGAAGAAGCTGTGGGGTGGGACACACGCACAATAAAGTGATGAGTACGCCAAAGCCTACTTTGTCACCAAAGCATATCTGTGACAAGGTATTTTCTGTGGCAACCCATTTGGCATCTTTATTAGTTTGCTAGGCCTGCCATAAGAAGCTATCAGAGATCCCGCTACACAACAGAAATGTATGTTATCACAGATGTAGAGGGGAGAAGTCCAAGGTCAAAGCGTCTTCATGAAGCAGGAGAATCAGATCTGTAGCCAGCTGGCTAATGACCACTGGTAGATAAAGGGATAAAGGAAATGTGACATGTATATACAGTGGAATATTATTCAGCCCCAAAAAGAAGGAAATCCTTTCATATGCCGCAATATGGACGAACCCCGAGGACATGATGCTAAGCGAAGTAAGCTAGTCACAGAAGGATGAATACTGCCTGATTCCACATACATGGGGGATCTGAAGTGGCCCCATTCATAGAAACAGGGTAGAATGGTAGGTGCCAGGGACTGGGGCGGAGGAAATGCGGAGTTATTACTCAACAGGCAAAAACACTTGAGTTACGCAAAATGAAAGCGTATCCTTTAGTTGACAATGCGGTGTCCTACACTAAACATTTGTGAAGAGGGCGGATCTCAGACTAAGCGCTCCTGCCACAATCAAAAAGAAGAAGGGAATAGAGTATTTCTGGCATTCCGGAAGCCGCCGCCCTGCCCCTCGTGGTCAGTGTCCTCCCCTGCCCTGCAACCACACATGAACTCTTTGTGAACTGCCCTTCGCACGCACAGGATTGCCAGCATGCAGTCTGCTCTGGCTTCACATGCTGTCCTCAGCGGAGCTCCTGTGAGACTGTCCCCCTGCATGCTCCTTCGTGCTCGGTGCCGTCCAGCATCCCATCCCTCTGTGTAAACACGGCCGACCTTACCAGCCTGCTGTTCACGGCTATTGACCTCTTCCCAGCTTTCGGCCACTGTAAGTAGTGCCATGATTGTTCTGTAAGCATATGTGACACTTCTGAGGAAAAACAAAACAAAGACGGAAACCCCCAAAGGATATCAAAACGTTTCTTGGTCCCCCAAAGGTTGAAATGGCCACAGCCCCAGTGGGAGCCTAGGTTAAGCCCTGCCCAGGTGCACACTGGCCGCTCCTCATGCTCAGCCCCCTGAGCTCCCTGGCTCCCAGGGCGGGGTTTTCTTTATATCCCAAGAGCCTGGGGTAAGGGGCAATCTTTAAGGAGGGGAGCTGCTTCCTTTCCTCCAAAGCAAAGCAATATAATCTCTCTCTGCCCCTTGTCTGTGGGGTACCAGGGCTCCCGTTTAGGAGAAATCCCACCGCCCTTAGGCTGCCTGCTGGGTACGCGCTGGGCAAGGGGCTGGACACATTCTTTACTACAAGGTATCTAATGAGAAATCCGAGTCCAACCCAGAACCTCCTGTGGGCACATTTAGGTTAAAATAAATAACAATGAATATTAAAAACCCAACCGTAAAAAAGGCACCGTCTCTCCTCTATTCTATCCTCTCTCCTCATGGAGGAAATTCTTTTCTAGTAAGTTCTGTAGAATTTCTCTTCGCTCCCACAGGCCAGAGTGACTGGAATGCAGCCCTGATCCCGCTGAGAAGTGAACCTCCGGCATCTGTAGCCTCTATGTGGGAGGCGGGTAGACCAGAGCGGGAAGGCACAGAGGAACGGCGGTGCAGGCCATCAACAGCATTGCCACGTGCTGTTGGCCTTTGACAGTGACAGGTGTGGTCTTTCGGTGAAGTCTATGTGTTTAGCCAGTTTTGGAAAAATCATTACTTTTCATTCATGGCTCAAGAATATTAAATTTTACCACCCGTTCCAATTTAATTTGTATTACATTGGAAATCACACGAGGAAAAGTTACTCTCACAGAAGAATGTGCTGTTGATGGGGATGGCGCCACACGCTTCTGAGCAAGATGTAGGCTGGTTGCAGTCCCTCTGGGCTCTGAGCTCGCAAACCCAAGCCAAGGATGCCCTTGCCCTCATGGCCACTGAGCTCGGCAGGCAGCCAAGGTCAGTTCCCTAACCCAAAGGTGACTTCCAGCAATTACAGTACCGTCACTGCGTCAGTGAGACATATGTTTCTCTGCCAAAATAAAACAATTCGCCCAATATATGTCTCATGTCAGAGGGACCTCAGCATGGTGCGCTGAGTTAAGGGTCTCTCAGAGTTGCCTGGCTCCTTGATTGTGATCAGAAGTGGAAGCAAATCAGTGGCTGTGTATGGTCCTTGGCAATGTCTGGGAAGACTGGAGAAGGTTTCACATCTTCTCTGAGGTACAAAGGCACTGGTAACCCAGGAAACACACATACACTCTCTCACTCACACTCATACTCTCACATGCACACACCCTTACACACTTACACAGCCTCTCTTTCTCTCTCTCCCTCTCTATATATCTACTAGTGGCCCGGTGCATGAAATTCATGCACATTAAAAGGGGGACCCAGAGTCAAGTCCCCGCCCACCCACATGCACCTCAAAATCACATGAGACCCAGACCCGGCCGCGCCCCCCCACCCCCAATTGGGCTAGATCCAGACCCGGCCAGTCCCACCCTTGTCAAGCCCCGCCGGGCAAGGGGTTAGCTTCAGGTCCCCTGGCCTGGTGCCAGGATGGGGGGTGTGGCCTGAGGTCCCCCAGATGGGGCGGGGGGCGTGCCTTGAGTTCCCCCGTCAAGCCCCGCCAGGTGGGCGACATGACCTGAGAGCCACTGTCAAGCCCCACTGGGTGGGGGGCATGGCCTGAGGTCCCCCATCAAACCCCACTAGGCAGGGGGGCACAGCCTCAGGTCACCCGTCAAGCCCCAGTGGGCAGGGGGTGTGGCCTGAGTTCCCCCAACCCAGCACTGGGCGTGCACCTTGAGGACCCCGTCAAGCCCCACTTGGTGGGGGGTGCGGCCTGAGGTCCCCCGGCCTGGTGTCAAGGCAGGAGGCGCGGCCTGAGGTCCCCCAGCCTGATGCCAGGGCGGGAGGCATGGCCTGCCTGAGGTGCCCTGTCAAGCCCCATGGGGACGGGGGAGGGCATAGCTTCAGGTCCTTGCTGATTGTTCGTTAAGGCTCCTTAAGGGAACTTGGCCTCAGCTGTGGGTGCAGCCATCTTTGTGACAGAGTGATGGTCAATTAGCATATTCCCTCTTTATTAGATAGTATGTCTATGTCTATGTCTATCTCTATCCAATCTATAGCTATATCTAATCTACAACTATCTAATCTATATCTATATTCCCAGCCATTAAAGAGAAGGGTAGTCCTGCAGCCTGATGTATTCAGTTTGACTATATTCTAATTTTTCCCCCAGATTCGTCTTCCCTCATTATTCAGATCTGAATATAGTCTACCAACTGTAATTTGGACAGATTTAAAAAGAACAGAATATCATCCCCCTGTCCTTAAAAACATAATTTAAAATTTACTCTTGGGTGCTTCAAACTTTGTCCATGATCTCCTAAGACCTTTAGGTTTTGGTTCTCAATCCTCATTGCTATTTTTGAGCCTTGTCTCCCAAATGACATTCAGGTAGGTAGTTGGGTTTTGGATTTCTCTCTCTCTCTCTCTCCCTCCCCCTCTCCCTCTTTCCTTTCCCTCTTTAGCTTATTTCTCCTTGATCTCTCTCTTATGCTCCAGACTCAGGTTACCCTGCTAAACCAATGGCTAGCAACTTCCTTTGCAGTTCTAATTGGTATCTGCACTACATTTTGTAATTATTGCTCACGACTGTCCACGTGCTCACTTGGACAGAGCTCCTGACCAACATGCTGAGGATGAAGTAATGGAAGTCAGTCCCAGGCCAAAGCTTCTCGGAGCTGGTGTCTGACCCTCCTGCTCTCCCTCCCAAAGTGACCTGGGATGCCCTGCTTCCCAGAAAGGTGCAGAAGGTTTGAGCCCTGTTATGCAGTTACACATCTCATCCTTTGAACAGTCTTGTGTGTGTCTATAACTCAGTATACCACAGTGCTTTATATTGAGCCTAACTGCTGATTATCATCTATCTCCCTAGTCTGTGAGTAGTTATAGAATGTGATTTATTTTTAGCAGGATGTTTTGAATTAATGTCGATATTTAAAGCCAAAGGACATTGTCTTCTCAGTATTGAAGGCATTTCTGGTATAAGAGTTGGATAACTACATTAAGCAGTAAATGATTTCTTTCTGGATTTCCTCCATTATTGTTAGAATTGGCTGTCTTTATGGTCATAAATTATAAGAGCTTAAGCGTTAGCCCCTTCACTTGCTATTATGATTCATTGATAAAATGCTTTATAGTAATATTTTCTGGGTTAAATTAACATCACATGAAAGACCATGTTAGGTTTTGGTCACCTATGATTAGGCAACAGGTGACCATCTTCAGTCTTCTCAAATCATTGCTTCATATCCTTCCACCTCTGTGACCTGAGGAAAAACCAGGAAGAAAAGAAACTCAATAATTAGCTCATTACCCAATGTTCCATCATCAGATTTCTTTTGTGGGCTCTCTCTACAGAGGCCTCTTTTTTCTACCCAGTCTATTAAAGATGATAGGACTGAATTTGCTGTATTGATTGGATAGATGAAATATGAGAAAAATAAACCATGACTTCTTTGGATTGTCTTTGAATATCTTCATTGGGCTGTTGCATTATGGCTGAAAACTGGTTAGGAATAGTGTTTTGGAAGATTAAACTTTGTAAGGCAGCTAATAGAGTATTATATTTCCACGGTGTTGTATTAAAGAAATGAATAACCTTATTGGATAAAAGGAAGGAAAGCAAACACTGATTGGGTGTTTAATTACACTTCAGTAGGAACTCAGATCACTTGGCTCTGCAGCCCGCTCAGGCCTGCACTGGTGATTCTTGCTCCAATTCTTTCCCCCCCTACACCCACCTTTCATGAATCATCTATGGTGCTTCCCTGCTACAATGGCAGAGTCGAGTTGCTGCTGCGGAGATCCTAAGGCCGCCAATCCTACCATATTTACTATCGAGTCCTTACAGAAAATGCCTGCTAACCCCTGGTTTAGGTAAACTTCCGGGGGTCTAGAAGGAAAATGGATATTATTGAAGTCACTCTATGTCTGAGTTTTTATGAGATGACAAAAAGACACCCACCTCTATCACCTTCCATTTCCATAAATCTCCACCCAAAGCAAATAATGCTCCTCACCTTGGAGCATGTTGTTTCCAGTTCATTCAACCAGGGGCACTACTTCAACCCTGGAATGACCCTGGACCTGCGGACCCTGCTGCTCTTTCCTCATCTGCGAAATGGGCATCAGAGAGGTGTCGGCCTCATGGGCTTTCGTGCAGGTAAGCGAGTTGCACACACAGGGCTGTGGGACCATCGCTCAGCACACAGTGAGTGCTTATTGTTGTGGGCGTTGTTACCATGTGGAAAATATATTCCTCACACGCACACATATTCTTACATAAAGGGTTCCTACCCACGTTTCTTTTATTCCATTTGTTTCTTATTCTTATTGTCAAAGTAATATATGCTCTCAGTGAAAAAATTAGAAAGCACAAGTGTTAAAATAAGCCAGGCATAAGCACTGGGTCTTTTGTTCTGTTTTATTTTACCCTTTAAGAAATGCACACCCATTTATGGTTTTTATAATGTTGGGATCATAGAACTGTTTCGCATGCCAGTTTTAAAATGCAGTACTAAGTGCTGAAACAGTTTCTAGGTCATCCAATGTCCTTTGATAATAGCATGCTTTGAAAGACACACAGGGAGAGCGCCCTGTGGTGATGAAGGCAGACATTGGGCTGATGCGTCTACAGCCAAGGAACATCAAAGATCGCCAGCAGCCGCCAGAAGCTGGGGGAGAGACCTGGAATGTACGATCCCTCACAGCCTCAGAAGGAACTAGTCCCGCCAATACCTCGATCTTGGGTGTGTAGCCCCCAGATCTATTTGGATTCCAGGATGATAGAACATCACAAGAGCATTTGAACTCCACCATGATTGGGCTTGCTAAGGGCTGAACAGTTGGAGCATCACATTAATCTCATATGTCAATGACTTTGGCTGTTATCTATAACACATGCACTTCCCAGCATGCATGCCCACCAAGAAGGTAGCTGGCACATCCTTTATCTGCTGTCTTCCAGTCGACGAAGACAGGTTTTATAACTAGAGGATCAGACAACCAAACAGAACACCCAGCAAACAAACAAAACCATGAGTCGCCCGAGGTTTGGAAGACGGCATCTGGCTGCTTTGGAGAACCCTGATAAGAGGAAGACTTTTGAGGCAGCGCCCAGTGGCATTCGTTCTTTCCTGGCTGGATTCCTATATTTCAAATCCCATCCTCTCCCTCCTCTGATCTGAGCCAATAGTCAGAGATGGTGTGTGTCGTTCTGAGCATCTCAGCCTTTTCCATTGGTCTGTCCCTTCGAGCTTTTGCATATCCGATGGCAGATTTCTAGATATTTGATTTTTTAAAAAAAATGAAGAACCTTTAAATTTCACTTTGAAACTCTTTTCCCTGGTAATAGAAATATCCAGCAAGTTTCAAAAGTAGTGCTAATTCCTTTAGATTTTCTGTGGTTGTATTATTATTATTATTATTATTATTTTTTACTTAGGCTATTACCTGTGATTAATGAGAGATTTATTTCTTACTAACAATTCTTTAAGCTTTCATTTCGTTCTCCTGCCTTGAAGCAGTGGATGAGACCCCCAGGAAGAGACTGAGTAGAAACGGTGGCAGTGAGTACCCTGGTTCTGGATCCCAAAGCAAGGTTTTCAATACTTCATGGTGAAGTGCTTCATAGGTCCACTTCATTGAAAGTTTTGAATTTTCCTTTTCCTCGAGCACACAGCCCGAATTCAGATGCAGTGAAACCATCGGTACTGTGGACTCAAACATCACATCCCGTGAGAAGCCACGTGGCCTCGGTGGCTGCTTCTCCTGTGCCCTTGTGAATGCTCGTGGTGTCATGGAGAGAACCCAACATCAGGAACAAGCTGCTATCAAAGGCAGACGAGTACATTAGGCAATTTACTGGCAGACTAAGCAGATAGAGAGAAATTGAGAATTACAGTTTGTAGACCAGAGAAAGCGTTCTTGCCGAGCTGCGCCGGGCGAGATGCAAGTGGCCGGGGAGGCCGTCACCCAGCCTGCGCGGGGAGGCTCGGCAGCTTCAGAAGAATGCTGGCTCACCTTTGAGTGCAGCTTAAACTCAGTGAGCATTCTCTTACGATAGCAAGGCTTCTACGACTGGCTCAGAAAAGATGGAAGTGGGATTTGAAAAAACCTCTTGCCTTAAGAGCTCCCCAGAGAAGTAAAAAGAAATGGGCAACTCCATTCTTTTTTGCACTGTTGTCAAACTCCTAAGGGGGTACAGTTCATTGGCCTGAGTCACAGGACCCTGGATTTTCTGTGATGAGATGTGGACTCCATACATGAACTTCCACTGGGGGAATCACTCCTTCACACAAGGCTGCCGATGTCCCTCTCGCTGACTCCTGCTCCTTTGCAGACATGCCCTGCTCTGGACTTGGGGACCCAGGACAAGAGAGGAGGGCCAGGATTGGCCAAAGGGAAGTGCCTGCAGACTTTCTGCCGGAGGATTTGACTGAATGTAAAACAAAACAGTCCCCTGCTGGCCTCTGGGGTCCACCAGCGCAGCCGGCTCCATGGCAACCACCGGCAGCCTCTTGCTTAGGCCCTGAGTGAACATCTGTTAAAACGTGTTCTCAGCAGTATTATACCTGGCCCGGAATTAAAAATGTTTATGACCTGTCAGGTGGTCCACTCAAGGACCCAAGTGCAACTGAATTCACCATGAAACAAAATCTAGGGAGTCAGAGGAAGACTGTCCACCAGGGAGAATAAATTTGAAGGACACAAGCGGAAAAGCAAACCATAAGGACGGCTGCTTCCCCTGATCTGCCGTGGGCCCAGCTCCTTGTCCTGGCACACAGGGTGCCCTGCGCACCTGCCACAAATAATTAGTGAAGTCACGCAGGATCCTGCTCCAGCCCATCTCCAGCAGCTTCTATGCACTCTCCATATTGATAGAGTCCACCCCACGGGGCTAAGGAACAGGCTGTGGACCATACGGTAAGGGAATACTAGTGTGAGGAGGAAAGAGGCAGCCTTTGAAGACCAAGCTAGACTTTTTTGTTGTGGCAAGAGACACAAATAAAGTTTACCTCTGAATAATTTTTAAGTCTATTTTCAGTGGTTTTAAGCACATTTAATTCATCATTGTTGTAGGACCATCACCATAAAAGTCCTTATCTTAAAAAACTCTATTTTCGTAGGAAACTCTCTTCCAGTTAAACATTAGCGCCTCTTCCCCACTCTTCCCCCCAGACCCTGGAACCAAACCACCATTCTACCTTCTGTCTTTATTATCATGCTGACAAAGTCCCTCATATGAGTGGAATCAGACAGTATTTGTCTTCTCGTGACTGGCTTATTTCACTTAGCACAATGTCCTCGAGGTTCACCCGGGTTGTAGCATATTGCAGACTTACTTTATTTTCTAAGGCAAAATAATATTCCGTTGCACGGCTGTAGCCTGTTTGGCTCAGTGGATAGAGCGTCGGCCTGGGGACTGAGGGGTCCCGGGGTCCCGGGTTCGATTCCGGTCAAGGGCATGTACCTTGGTTACGGGCACATCCCCAGCTGGGGGTGTGCAGGAGGCAGCTGATCGATGCTTCTCTCTCATTGATGTTTCTATCTCTCTATCCCTCTCTCTTCCTCTCTGTAAAAAAAAAATCAATAAAATATATTTAAAAAAACCCAAAACAAACAAACAAAAAAAAACCCTGTGGTACATCTACACAATGGAATACTATGCTGCTGTAAAAAAGAAAGAACTCTTATCATTTACAACAGCATGGATGAACATGGAGAGCATTATGCTAAGGGAAATAAGCCAGTCAGAGAAAGATAAATATCACATGATCTCACTCATTTGTGGAATATAATAAACAACATAAACTGATGAACAAAAATAGACCTAGAGACACAAAGGCATCAAACAGATTGTCAGATCTCGGAGAGAAGGCAGGGGAGGAGAGGGTGGGGAAGAGATCAACCAAAGGACTTGTATGCATGCATATGAGCCTAACCAATGGACACAGACAGTAGGGAAGGGGGGGTGAGGGCATGTGCTGGCTGGGGGAGGGGAGGGAAGTGGCCAGGAAGAAGTAAAAGGGGGAAAAAGGAGACATATGTAATACTTTCAACAATAAAGAATTAAAAATATGCTGGAAAAATATCCTTAGATGAGGATTAACAACAGTAACAAAAACATTGCATTGTATGCATAGACCACCATTTGCTGATCTGTTCATCAGCTGGTAGACGTGGATTGCTCCCACACTTGAGCTGTTGTGAATCTGCTGCTGTAAACATCGGTGTACAAATAGCTCTTCCGGACCCTGCTTTCATGTCTTTTGGGCACATACCTGGCTCACAGGCGGGACCACAGGTAGTTCTATGTTTAATTTTTTTGAGACACCTCCATGCTGTTCTCCAAAGTGGATGCATCACTTCTGATTTTTAAAAATAGTAGCCACCTTGATGGGTGAGGTGGTATCTCACTGTGGTTTTGATTTGCATTTCTCTAATGATTCCTGATGTTGAGCATCTTTTCATATGCTTATTAGACACTCACATATCAACTTTAGAAAAATGTCTATTCAAGTCTTTTGTCCGTTTTTGAATCAGATTGCTTTTGTTGTTGAGTATCAAGTTAGACCTTTGGAAGAGGTGATAGAGCTTTAAAAAGGTCATTAAAACTTAGTGTGGTTCAAGGAGTTAGGCTGGAAAGGGGAGTCTAAACCTCCACGCCAGCCTCAAAACCCAGTTGCCTTTGGGGATTACCTTAATAATGTGGCTTCCGTGAATCTAAGATTCCTTAAAGGCAAGAGGATGGGCCTTCCCTTGTGTTGCTGTCTGCAAGTGGAGGGATGCTTGGAGGAGTCTGGAAACAGTCCCATGGAAGCCAGTCGAGGCCCAGGCTTAGCGGAAGTCGGGCACAAGCCCGTCGTTGATGGGATGATTGCTGCCTCCACTCCCACTGTTCTTATAGGCGTCATTGGAAAGATGGGGCTCCCAGCTCTGGGTTGATCGCCACTCGTTTCCCCAACATGTCACTCACGGGAGACTGAGGAGTGGGTGCACCGGTGGGTTGAGCTCAGCCAAGGCCTGCGGGACACCCGCTCGGAAGCTGGCGCTGGGTCTGGTGGGCACTCTGAGGGAAGAAACAGACAGTGACAGGATGTCTGAAGGCCACAGAAGCCCTGGAGTGTTGCCAAGATCTCTGTGGAGAGAAGGCGCCGGCCCAGGCCCAGTGAAGTAAAACACAGCAGGTGTGATGCTTAGAGAAAGGAGGGGATGGCCAGCCAGAGCTGCGAGGATCCGAGGATCTGGGAGCCTCTTCATGCTGGTCCTGCTCACAGGCCGCAGCAGGTTGTGCTGCCCCCAGGACAGAGTCAAGCAGACCCATGGTGCTCCTTCTCCTCCCTGCAGCTCCCTCCCCTCCTCTGTTCCGTCCTTGCAGGGAAGTGGTGGGAGGCTGAGGGGCACATGGGAGGGTCTGTCCACTGTTTGGGACCACTCACCATCCTGGCTGGAGGCCCTTCCCAAGGTCTACCATCTGTTTGATGCATCTATGACTCTGGTTCTATTTCTGTTCATCAGTTTATGTTGATCATAATATTCCACAAATGAGTGAGATCATGTGATATTTATCTTTCTCTGACTGGCTTATTTTGCTTAGCATAATGTTCTCCAGTTCCAACTTATGAGAGAAGGCAGAGGGTGAGCAGTTAAGAGATCAACCAGAGGACTTGTATGCATGCATATGAGCATAACTAATGGACACAGATGTGGGAAGGGGGGAGGGCAGGTGCTGGGGGGTGGGGGCAGCCGGGGAGAGGTCAATGGGGGAAAAAGGAGACTTATGTAATACTTTAAACAATAAAAAATTTAAATTAAAGAAAGAAAAGAAAGAGAGTCTGGGCAAATAAAAACAAGATAGACCAAGGAGTGGTGAGAGCAGAGGGCCTGCGGGCAGCTTGCTGAAGATTGATTTGCAAACAGCAGAGAGAAATGGCTGGTGTCCTTGTCAGAGGATTGCAGCTGTCCATCTACATAAAATTCCGGAATTAATCCAGTCGCTGGTTCATTATAAATGATGGCAGAAAGCAACACAAGTAAATTAAGAGCATAAAATTGTTTTATGGGTTTGGTTTTCCAATTACAGAAAGAAAAACCCATCAGTTCAGTGGACAAACACACAGAGGTGCTTCTGAACCTCGAGGCGGAACCACTTCTGTTTACTTCCTCGCTGGTCTGCTGGACCGGCCAAGAGCGTAGCACCATCGTCCTCTCCCGCAGCGCGAGGGAGAATTAGATCCCTGCTCAGTATTGTAGGCTCTTTTCCTTCCTCCTCCACTTCCTTGGCCTGTCATATTTGCCTCTTTGGGTGGTCCAATTTCACTCTGAAAAATTAAAACAAATAAAAACCAATGAGAAAATGGGCAGGTCTGAAAGACCCCCCCCTTTTTTTTTAACTAAGAAAATAGAATAAAAAGAACACATTTACTTTAAGAAATGTGCTCCTTGATTGAATTGAAAATGTTCTGAATGTTGGAACTTTGGCTTCCCTGTAGGTTTTCAGGAACACAGTAATTACTGCAAATCCTCTGAGCCTGTTGTAGGTGATGAGGATACAGCAGATAAAACAGCGAAGACCCCAATTTGATGGAGTTAAAGCCCAGTTGGGAGAGACAGGAAGTGGACAGAGAAATCAATATAGTATGTAATATGTGGTGGTGATGAGCTCTACAGAGAAAAACAAAGCGAAGATGCAGATGAGAGCTCCAGGGTAGAGGAGTGGTTGGGAATGAAATGGGCAGGGAAGTTTCCTCTGAGGCTGTCATTGAATAAAGACTTGAAGGAGAGGAGGAGCCAGGAAGACTGTCTAGGAGGCCTTATGTGGTTGGAGCAGTGAATGGGCTGAGTAGTCTGAGACTAGGTCAGGTTCGTAATGGGAGGGCAGATCACATAGGTGGTTATCAAATCCAAATTCTTGCAAGGGCCTTCTTTAGAAAAGGCGTACCAGAGGAGCAATGAGACATGTATGAAAGGATTGTGAAGAGACAAAATGTGCAAATGCATTTGCAAATCGTATGTCTGACAAAGGAGTTATATCTTGAATATACTAGTATAAAGCACTCGTACACTCACTAATAGAAAAGATAAATGAGCAGAGGATTTGAATGGACATTTCTCCAAAGAAGATTGACAAATGGCCAATACAAATCGCATTTCCCGAATTGCGAATGATGTTGAGTATGAGAAGGTGTTCAACACAGCTAACCCTACAAAGGGAAATGCAAATCAAAACCACAATGAGATACCACTTCACACCCACCGGGATAGTTATCATGAAAAAGACAGATAGTAACAAGTGTTGACAAGGATGTGGAGACATTGGGACTCTCATAGATCGTCGGTGACGATGTAAAATGGTGCAGCTGCTTTAGAAAAGTCTGGAGGTTCCTCAAAAGGTAAAACACACACTTACCAGAGATTCCAACAATGGCACTCCTAGGTTTATGATCAAGAGAAATGAGGCCATGCCCACAGACACTTGCGCACAAATGTTCATAGAAGCATTATTCAGAGTAGTCAAAATTAGTAGCAATCCAGATATTGAAACACAACGCATTATATCCACCTAACAGAAGTTTAATTGGCAATAAAATGTAATGAGGAACCGGTCAATGCTAAAATGCGAATGACCCTTGAAGACATTATACTGAGTGACAGGAGTTAGATATAAAAGGCTACAATGCATATGATTCCGTTGATAGCAAATGTCCAGACCCAGCAAATCCAGGGGCAGAAAGCAGGTGAGTGGTTGCTGGAGCCCTGGGGAGAGGGAGAAAGTGATGGATGACGAAGGGGTGCAGGGCTTCTTTGCGGGATAATACAAGTGTTCTAATACCGATTGTGATGGTGGTTGCCCAACTCTGTGAATGCACAAGAAGCCATAATTGAACTCTGTAAGTGAGTGAGTTGCATGGTGTGCAGTTCTAGCTTCATAAGGTTGTTAAAAACACCTAACAAGCTCTTGCTCTGGCTCCACCGGCATGGCTCAGTGGTTGAGCATGGACCTGTGAACCAGGAGGTCACGGTTCAATTCCAGGTCAGGCACGTGCCCAGGTGGCAGGCTCATCCCCAGTGAGTGGTGGGCAGGAGGCAGCCAATCAATGATTCTCTCTGGCAATTGATGTTTCTATCTCTCTCTCCCTCTCCCTTCCTCTCTGAAATCAATAAGAACATACGAAAAGGTCTTGCTCTGGGTGATCTTTTGAGAACCTTCTACAGCAGTGGTCAGCAAACTCGGTTTACCGCTCTGTTGACTAATGAGTTTGCCGATCACTGACCTAGACTCTCGATTCCAATAATTACAGGCTGTTGTTGTTCCTTGTGATTAAGCCCTTATCCCAGTGGTCGGCAAACTCATTAGTCAACAGAGTGGCAAACCGTGGCTCGTGAGCCGCAGCTTGCCGACCACTGTTCTACAGGGAAGCAAGCCAAGAATGAAGATCCCAGCGAGAAGACTGTCACAGCACCCAAAGTGCAGAGATGTGGGTGGTCTGGAGGAGATGAGGACAGTAGGGAGGTTCATTTCGTGGCCAAGTGGGAGGCTTTGCTGGACTGGATGGGGCTGCATTATTACTCCATGTGCAGACTGGGTGATACCCAGACAGAGTGGAGCAAAGGATGGGGAGCAAATCCACAAATGAGAGACCCTCTGGCCCACCTTTCCGGGAAAGGCAGTGACTAGGTACTCTGGGACATGCCCAGACACCAGAGCCTGGCCTCTGCCTCAGAAAGGTGACAATCTGGGTGCAGATTTTTGCGCAGGAGCACAGAAAACTCAAAATGAGTATGAGACTTTAATGAAGTGCTCCAGATAACCCCAGAAGGAGAGATTGCAGGACCATAAACTAGTAATCGCCTTTAGAGTTCAAATATATGACTCAGGGTGGCAATACCCTCAGGCAGGGCTGTAGGAGGTGGGTGGGATTTGGAGGGACCGGAGACAGAAGGGAGCCAAAGGAAAGCCTGTGACTTGGGAGGTGTGAGTAGACCACTGTGGCTGAAGGCAATTTCGCAGGGACATATGCAGGGACATACGGTTGGAAAAGGCAGAGAGTAATTCCCTCTTTATTTTTTATTGATTTCAGAGAGGAAAGGAGAGGGAGAGAGAGAAATAGAAACATCAATGATCGGAGAATCATCGTTTGGCTGCCTCCTGCATGCCCCACACTGAGGATGGAGCCCACAACCTGGGCATGTGCCCTGACTGGGAATCAAACTGTGACCTCTTGGATCATAGGTCAACGCTCAACCACGGAGCCACGCTGGCTGGGCTAGAGCAATTCCCTTTTAACATGCAGAGGAGATGATGCTTTGTCATCATTTGATCGTCAGAATGAGCTAAACAATTTTCTTCCAGATCGTAAACCCATTGTCCTCTTGCATAAGACTAACGACTAGGAAGACCTACTGGCTTTCAACCACGATGGGGCGACCAGCAAGGCGCCTGACAGATGGCCTGGGAAATGAGCCGCGGTAATGAGGGTCTGACACTTGGTAAATCTGTGGAAGGAGACTCAGGAGGAGGGGAAGGCCTGTTAATTGCAAGGAGAACGCTGGACTGCAGAGTGGACAGCTCGGCGTTCTCACAAATCTTTGAACTCAATACATCAGGAAGCTGTCAAAGAAGCACATTAAAACTGTTACTTACGTTCAGGCGACTGCATTGGGAATTGACTACCTGCCCCTCTTTCCGACGAATAAATAGCATGGCCACGTGATATTTTTAGGACCTGGAGCATTTTCTTTGATTTGCATTTTCAACTTGGGAAAGGTATATGGCCCATCCTCCTGTTTTGGAAATAATCCTCTTTATAGCCCAGAGGTGAGGAGCTTGTGTTTTCGAGGGAGGCTGTCTCTGCTTAAATCCCAGCTTCTCGCTCTACTGCTGTTTAACGTCTCTGTGCCTCAGTCTCTTCCTTTGTAAAGTGGGATGTCGGCAGCAGCGGTACCCACTTCCCAGGGTCATGGGAGGCATGGCAGGTGCCAGTGGTGGGGCAGTTTGTCGGCCCTCCATAATGCCGGCTGTGAGGCGGCAGGCTGCTCTACCCGTTCCTCGCTTCTGCTCACGTGTGTGTAGCTCATTCTTTGCTGAGAATCTTCCTGTGCCTCCAGTTGCAGGGTCCCTGGTGTTTCCGGGAGGAGGGGCTGCTTCTCATGTCCAGCAGCCCGATCAGTGGCTGAGGGAGGGATGGAGACAGTAGCCTGAGCATGCACACAGATGCTGGAGATGGGGCTGTGGGTCCACCCGCTCATCCCAGGGCCCACGGCTTGGCACAGCCTCTGCTGAGAACGGGCTGATTGGAGCCAGAGCGACCAGGTGTGGTTTCCAAATCCATCAGGTGAATCATTTGGAACTACCGTTAGGGTTGAATTGTAAAAATGGTCACCTAGAGTGGTCAGAGATAATGAACATCGGCAATTTTATATGATTCCAGCTAACATTTCCAGTTTTCTACTTCAGTTGATTAATAGATATAAATGGTTATATCATTTACTACTTTTTAGCTAGAACCGCCAAGGTCAGCAGGCTGTATTAATGTGCCCATGGGGAGGGGGAAACAATTTCATCCCATCTCAAATCCTTGATTCAAGTACTTCGTGCAACTCATTCACTATCATTTACTAGATGCTTCTATATGCTGGGCATGAGACAGTACTTACTCACCAGGTAGTCACAGTCTGAATTTGTTTAGGGCTCTTTCCCATCCTCCTCCTCCTCCTCCTACTCCTCCTCCTCGCCATCTGTCCTGTGTATAAACACTCAGCCATGCTGGATGGCCAATAGGAAGTAATCCTAAGCATTTTGGGAGGTCATAAAGGACCCCAGGGGGAATATGAAGTATGGGGATGACGTTGGAGCCTCTGGGGTCTGGTTTGAATATGTGGGGGAGGAGAGGGAGCCTGAAGATTCTCAGGATCTAGCTGTCTCCCTGTGCCTCTGGTGTCCCCTGGGTTGCAGAAGGCCCTGGCTAACCACAGTGAGCACGATGGGGGAACCAGCACGTTGTCTAGTCTGTCTAACCCTCTTGCCCACGGGTCCTGCTCTGATGGTTCTCTTCTGCTCACATGCCATTCTTGCCTGAGGCTGTTCGGCTTAGAATTGGTTGCTTCTTCCTTCACAGCCCTTAAGAATAGGTACAGTTTTCAGACTTGGTATCTCAAATGCTAAAAGCCTCATCTCTCCGTTGACAATCGTCTTCTCCTGAAGGTTTTGCTCCCCTTTAAAACACTCTGCTACATGCTGGAGAGTGGATCCAGGTCAGTTAGGCTTGGCGTGGCTATGCTGAAGTAACAAATAACTCCACGTTCTCAGAGACTGAAACAATGAAGGTTTATTTCACGGTCCCACCACATGCCCATTGCAGTTCGTCTGGGGCCTCTGTGACACTGTTTTCATTGGGGCCTCCTGGCCAGCCCTGTGCTTCCACGATTGCATAGGCAAGAGAAAGAAAATGTGACAAATTACACACAGGTTCTTAAAGCTTCCCTCTGAAGGTGTCTTTGCTGTAAGTCACATGACTGCACGTAACTTCAAGAGGAGGTGGAAGGGCGCAGTCAGTCATGGTGCAGAAGGGAGAGGGCTGGGATGATCTAGTGAAAAGCAACAATGCCCAGTGCCAGTGGCCAATGGGCATGTGCCCGATGCTCGCGCTTCCTCTCAGCAGCCTAAGCATGCTGGCCGGCGCCCTCGTTTGCTCTGCTGGTTGTGCTTCTTCGTTTCTGCTTTTGTGAGGAAGGGAGGATTTGCATCTGCTTTCTTAGTTGTACAGTGACAGAAGCAGATTTGACTTTGGGTGGTGGGCACCCACTGAAATACGTATCAGAGAACTGTACACTTGAAACCTATATACTTTTATTAACCAGTGTCACCCCAATAAATTTAATTAAAAATGATAAAAACGATTTAAAAAAAGGAGCACGGAGTATGACTTATGATAGTCCTATAAGACCTGTGCAATTCCCTGAAACATCAATATGCAACAGCAATATTTTTTGCTTATGTAAACATTTTTATTGTGGTAAAATATACATAATATAACATTTATGCTTTTAAGCATTTTAGAGTGTATATAATTCACTAAGGACATTCACACTGTTTTGCAACCATCACCACCGTCCATCTTCAGGGCATTTTTCACCTTCCCAAACTGAAATTTGTCCCCTTCGAACAATAACGTCCCATTCTTCCTCCCCAGCCCCGGTCCCCACCATCTACTTTCTGTCTCGATGGATTTGACTCTCTGTTCCTCATCCAAGTGGGGGCACACAGCATTTGGCCTTGTGTGACTGGCTTATTGCACTCAGCATGTTTTCAAGTTTCATCCATGCTGTAGCATGTGTCAGAATTTCATGTCTTTTAAGACACTAATATTCCACTATATGAATATACACATTTTGTTTATCTGATCACCTGTCAGTGGACGCTTGGGTTGACTTCACCTTTGGCTGCAGTGAAAATGGGTGTGCAAACACCTGTTCAAGTCCCCGATTGCAACTCTTTCGGGTATACATCTAGAAGTGGGATTGCTGGATCATATGGTAAATCTATTTTTACATTTTTTTGAGACATGCAATAGCAATATTTAACCCAGAATTTTTAAGGCTACTTACTGTGGAACTATGGGCCCATATTGGTGGTTCACAGTGCATTTTAGCTTAATCAGGTTCTGAAAATTCCTGGTGAGCAGTGGTGTGGGGACTGGAGTTGTTCTTGTGACTCCAAAGTGGAGAGGGGGGGATGGCTCTGGAGGATAGCAGTGGGTATCCAGGTAACACTCCTGGCTTACCTGGCCTACCTGGCCCACCTGGCCCACCTGGCCTACCTGGCCCACCTGGCCCACCTGGCCCACCTGGCCCACCTGGCTCACCTGGTCCACCTGGCTCACCTGGCCCACCTTGTTCATCTGGCCCACCTGGCCCACCTGGCTCACTTGGCCCACCTGGCCCACCTGGCCCACCTGGCTCACCTGGCCCACCTGGCTCACCTGGCTCACCTGGCCCACCTGGCCCACCTGGCTCACCTGGCCCACCTGGCCCACCTGGCTCACCTGGCCCACCTGGTTCACCTGGCTCATCTGGCTCACTTGGCCCACCTGGCCCACCTGGCCCACCTGGCTCACTTGGCCCACCTGGCCCACCTGGCCCACCTGGCTCACCTGGCCCACCTGGCCCACCTGGCTCACCTGGCCTACCTGGCTCACTTGGCCCACCTGGCCCACCTGGCCCACCTGGCCCACCTGGCTCACTTGGCCCACCTGGCCCACCTGGCCCACCTGGCCCACCTGGCTCACCTGGCCCACCTGGCCCACCTGGCCCACCTGGCTGCAGGAGCAGGTGGTGGCCTTGGGGAGGTCAGTGTACAGACAGGCAGCCCCTCAACACAATGAACCCTAATGTGGTCTGTCGTAGGTGGACTTCCCGACACTTTTTGGATTGCGATACACATAGAAAATGGTAATATTCTTATGATAAACTGGGATGAATACGAAAAGGCTTATCGAGTTGGGCCGCAGACCTGGAGGCTCCAGACATCCCAGACCTCTGCCTGTTGGGAACTGTGAGAGGAAAGCTGTTGCTGTGGGAGTGGGGTGCTGGTGGGAACAACCTAAGTGCCAGCTGCCATCATGTTTGTGAGGGGCCACCGAAAAGGACGTGGGACTGGGGTGGGGAAGGAGAGAGGGATGATTCTTCCTCAGAAGCTGTGGCCCTGCAGAGGAAACAGAGTCTGAACTTGAGAAGAGACTTGCTGGCAACAGGCAATGACCTCCATGTAGGATGACAGAGCAGGTGGGTGGCCACCCATTTACCCACCGAAGCTCTTTCTTTTTTAAACTAAAACAGAAACAGATTTTATCATAACACAGAAGTATTTTCTTAAAAGAATAATACATGTTTATTATGTAAAACCTAAAAAATAGCCTAAAAATAAAGCAGGGACAGCAATATTGGTGGATATTTATAAGAAGCACTAGAGGCCCGGTGCACGAAAGTCGTGCACGGGGGTGTGTGTTCCTCAGCCCAGCCTGCACCCTCTCCAATCTGGGACATCCCTCTCACAATCCAGGACTGCTGGCTCCCAACTGCTCACCTGCCTGCCTTCCTGATTGCCCCTAACCGCTTCTGCCTGCCAGCCTGATCACCCCCTAACCACTCCCCTGCCAGCCTGATTGATGCCTAACTGCTCCCCTGCCAGCCTGTTTGCCACTAACTGCCCTCCCCTGCCAGCCTGTTTGCCACTAACTGCCCTCCCCTGCAGGCCTGGGTCCCCCCAACTGCCCTTCCTTGCAGGCCTGGTCACCCCCAACTTCCCTCCTCTGCCAGCCTGGTCACCCCTAACTGCCCTCCCTTGCTGGCCATCTTGTGTCCACATGGGGGCAGCAATCTTGTGTGTTGGAGTGATGGTCAATTTGCATATTACTCTTTTATTATATAGGATAGAGGCCTGGTGCATGGTTGGGGGTGAGCTGGTTTGCCCTGAAGGGTGTCCCAGATCAGGGTGGGGGTTCCCTTAGGGTGTGGGACAGCCTGGGTGAGGGGTCTGTGGTGGTTTGCAGGCTGGCCACACCCCCTGGTGACCCAAGTGGAGGCCCTAGTATCTGGGATTTATTTATCTTCTATAATTGAAACTTTGTAGTCTTGAGTGGAGGGGCGTTATTAAAGATCTTAGGTTTCTACCTCCCATTCTTGGATCCAATATAATTTCACATTTTTGGAACTCTCTTTCATTGAGAAAGATTGCTTCAGATTATTAGCTTTTTTATGCTGGGATTCAAACATAACAATTAAGCCATAATCCAGTAGGCCCTCCTCATAAAGAGTAGAGGCATCTTTATTGAATAAACCCACTTATGAGGTTCCTAATACAACTGAGTCCTCAGATGCCTTAAACTTATATTGTTATGTCTCTTTTTTCACCTTATGCTATTAAAAGAAGAAGAAAGGGAAGCTGCATCAGCCAGAGTCCTAGAAGGAAACAGATGACATGCTCAGATGGAGTAACTGAGGACACTTTAATAACACAGCTATTTATAAAGCTATGGGCAAATGAGACACTTGGGGACAGAGAGCTACTCTGAGCACCAACAGTGGAGAGCTGATGTCAGCTCCAGGCTGGAGGGGCTGGGAGGAGCAGTTGTAAGGCATAATGGCGACATAAATGCAATGAGAAGTCAGCAGTGAAGTCTGTATTCTGAAACAGATGTTAAACCGTATGATTTCACTCATATGTGGGATATAAAACTGAAAACAACAATCGAACAAACAAGACAAACAAACAAAAACTCATAGACACAGACAACGGTATGGTCGTTACCAGAGGAAAGGGGGGTGGGGGTTGTTACCAGAGGGAAGGGGGTTGGGGGTTGTTACCAGAGGGAAGTGGGGTGGGGGGTTGTTACCAAAAGGAAGGGTAAAGGAGGTCAAATATATGGCAATGGAAGGTGATTTGACTGTGGGTGGTGGGCACACAATGCAAAGTACAGATCACGTATCATAGAAATGTACACTCAAAACCTATATAATCTTGTTAACTAATGTCAGCCCAGTGAGTTTCATTTAAAAAAAGGAATTTAACTAGAACTGTTCATGTCATTCAGTCTAGAGGCTTTTGTCCACATCAGATGTGCAGAGCTAATAGAGAGAAAAATCAGAGTCCTGGTAAAATGAACAAAGGGGTGACATGTATAGTTTAGCTTTAGTGTCATCATGCCCGGGCTGTTTCTGGTTAGTGCACCATCTGTGGCCACTGGGGGCGTTCGGCTGGTTTTCTAGGAGGAGGGTGGTCAGGGTCTTGGCTGTAGGATGAGCGGAGGTGCCGTGTCAGCTACACTGCAATGCCCTCTGCTGGCTGGGCACCCCCACCCCGCCTGCTGGTGCTGCCATGCCCCAGGGGTTGTCCTTCCCCTTTGTTCATGGGGTTGGTAGTTGTTTCCAGGTGGGGAACGTGGCCTGAGATCCCCTGTGAAGCCCCACTGGGTGGGGGTCATGGCCTGAGGTCCCCTGGCCTGGCGCTGGGGCGGGGGGAGCAGCCTGAGATTCCCTAGCCCAGCACCAGGACAGGAAGCACACCTTGAGGTCCCCCGTCAAGCCCCATGGGGGCGGGGGAGGGCGTAGCCTCAGGTTCCTGCTGATTGCTTATTAAGGCTCCTTATGGGAACTTGGCCTCAGCTGTGGGTGCAGCCATCTTTGTGACAGAGTGATGGTCAATTAGCATATTTCCTCTTTATTAGATAGGAGATAGATAGATAGATAGATAGACAGACAGATAGATATGAAGCTGGACCATCAGGCTTCTCCAGAGAGACAGACCCAGTGGGAGATACATAGATGACAGAGAGGTGATAGAGAGACATTTTACAATGTTCATGATTTCATACAGTAGCCACCTGCTGGTACTCTTTATCCTGTTGCTTGTGACATTTCTGATGTAATCCGTGTCCTATTGAAACCATGACTTGCTCAATGTGTAATGTTCATCGAACTGTACTCTAATATTGAAAACAAAATGGAAAGTGAGGATGAGTCCCTGCTTACAAGACTCGGAGGCAGGAAACCACTCACTTTCTATCTGTTCCCCCATGTTTGGTTTGGAACAATCCTCCTTCAGTCTATCACGATTTTCAAAATTTCTTTTTGTGTCTCCAGTGTGTGGACATGGATTCCTCCCCTCCTCCGAGTTTTCCTGAGAAATAATTGACATGCATCCTTGTATCAGTTTAAGGCACGCAGCGTGATGGTTTCATTTACACATATTGTGAGATGATCACAATTTGTTCAACTAAATTTCATCTTCTTATCTTACTAATAAAAGCCTAGGTGGTCCTCATGCCGTCACAAGATGGCTGCACACACAGTGGAGGTGGGGCCTGGCGGCCGCTCCACGCAGCTTCCACCAGGGTTCCTGCAGTCCCGCGCCTGCTGCAGAGGCAGGACCCCTGGCTCTGGCCTACCTCTTTGGGGCAATCCATTGAGGAGCCCCGGATGGGTGGGCAGGCCTTCCTCTTTGGGGTGACTGCGGGGCTCCCGCACTGTGAGAGAGCACAGGCCTGGCTGGGGAACACCCCCCACCGCCGCTGCCGAGTGCACGAATTTCATGCACTGGGCCTCTAGTATAAGTATAAGCAGGAGAAAAAAAGGGGAAAGAATTCTCCTTGCGATGAGACATCTTAGGATTAACTGCTTTCCTGTGCACCACACACCAGTGTTAGCTATAACCATCTCATTGTACATCACATCCCTACTACTCGTTTATCCTAGGGCTGGAAGTTTGCACTTTTTGACTCTCTTCCTCCAATTCCCCCTCCCCCATCATCCAACTCAGGCAACCACAAGCCTGAGCTCCTGTCCTGTGAGTTTTTATTTTTTTATTCCACATGTAAGTGAAATCATATAGTATTTGTCTTTCTCTGTCTGACTTTTTTCACTTAGCCTATGCTTTCAAGGTGCATCCACGCTGTCACAAACGGTAGCCTTTCCTCTCTTATTATTTTTAATGGCCGACGGTCATGGATTTTGAGGTCTTCATTCCAACCAGAAAGATGTCCAGAGAAATGGCAGGCTGGAGCCCCTCGTTAACTCGCACATTTGCACTTTGACAATGTGGACCCAAGAATTGATCACTGGCGGAAACTCCATTTTGATTGTCATAATACAGAACCCATTGGTGGGGCAGCTTTATTTTAGCATTTTATTAGTAGGTTATGAGCTTGTAATGAAAACAAAGTAATTTGAAAATTTTCAAAAGGTTGACATAAAGATATCACTAGGTTTGTAGATTGGAGAAATCTAACAACCCTGGGTCACCTTCACAATAAGTTAGGGAAATTGGTTTTTATGTTAAATGACGGGTAAAGGAATCACTGTCTTGTTGGGGGAGTTTTCTCTCCATGTGCTGCAGTGCCTGTCTTCAGTATTGTCAACCAGGGAATGGAAGCCAACCACATTCAAATGATCATCACCGGCAACAGTAACAAATACAAGCAACCACGAGTGAGTAAGGGCTAACTGTTGGCCAGGCGGTGCTAAGCATTCTACAGGATGACCACAGTTGATACCCACAGCAGACAGGTCTTATAACGAACACATCCATAATAATAAAAGCATAATATGCTAATTGGACCAAACAACCTTCCGGACAACCACACTATGACACCCACTAGCACCAGGCCAGCCAAGGCGGGTGCGATGCGATTTGTCGGGGGCCTGGCCATTGCCCCGTGATTGCCCCTCAGAGGGAGGCCCAGGCCATCGGCTGGTGGGGCGATCAATCGGGGGGCTCCACGATCACCCCAAAGAGGGAGGCTCAGGCCACCAACTAGCGGGCTGTGGTGGGTGGGTGGGGCCTCCCTCTGTGAGGGAAGCCTGGGTTCCGGGTGCCAGAGGGAAGCTGGTGCCAGCAGCCGGGGAAAGGAAGGCCTCCTCTTGCACAAATTTCATGCATCGGGCCTGTAGTGATCACATAAGTAAACAGATGCAAAGAACTGAAATACCCGTATACCCAACATCACAAAGGGGAGGAGCCAACATTTGGACTCAGTTTGTCTGATTCCATTGCCCAGAGTCTTAACCAGAGAACCCTGCTCTCTCCCACTGATTCAAATTCATGCAGGACCGGAGAAGGGGAGGCCTATGAGAATCTTGACAGGCTTGGATGCTCAGGACCTTCCAAAATGAAATGCGACAGGGTTCATGTCTTAACGAAGCTGCACTCACATTCTGAAAATGCCCCGTGCAAATACAGAAAGGGGACACATTCTTTCCAGTACCAATATCTATAAAGAAGACGAGAGTTCTACTTATTATCATTGTTGAAGTGAGTCTACTGTGTTGATGTGGCTGTCATAAATGCTAAACAGCATCTGGAAAGTGCTTTTTAGACCACAGATCAATCTGTAATGTTATGTGTACGTATGTGTTGCATTGTACGTATTGATTCTGCTATAACAACTGAAGACAGCTATGGGAAAGGGCTGTGTAAACCACAAATCACTACACAACATCATCGGTGAACTTGCTTGTTCTACGGATAGATACTGATTCTTAGGAGGAGAGGGAATTTGGATCAATTCTCCTGTTCCTGGCTGGAGCCTCCGCCCTGCACCTAGAGCATAGTATGCAGGGAGTGGCACCATGCTTTACTCAGAGAACCTGGAATGGGTTCCAGGAAGGTCTCATCACTGAGGTCTCTGGGGAGAGCAGGGAGGCCTCCTGAGCAGGTCTCACATGTCTTGAAAGAGAAGGAGACAAGCCTGGGCTTTTAATGTGCAGATCACGGGTGTGCATGAGTTGACCCTCCCTCCAGCCCAGTGGAGAGAGCCCCTAGGCATTCCCAGCAGCTTGTGTAGGTGTGGGGCACAAGGAAAAAGGGGGTGAGGCTGAGTGCAGTCGGCAGTCAGACACCAAACACGGAGTCAGCTTCCTCATTATATGCCGGCTCCGTGCCAGCAGTGCTGGCCCTAATCCAAGTCCATGAGATTCCTGCATGCGCACATCCTTTCTCTTTTGAACTTGAACTTGGGAGGAAGACAATCCCAACATGACTGCCATCTCTCTTTAGAATGTTCTGCAAGCAGCCAGCCAGCCAGTCTCTGGAACATTAGAAGTTGCAAGAGGAATCAGACATGTGCCTGCCCCCTCACTGCACCCCAGGTAAGGTGGTCCACCAGGTAAGGCGAGCTTTGCTCATGACCTTTCTGGCACCCACCCCTCAACCTTGGGGCAAAGCTTGCAGTGTAGCTCATGCTGAGTGAATTCTCTTCAGAGTCTTACCTGTCTCCACGGTCACCTCCCATCTTTCCCCACCTGGTATTGAGAGGTTCATGAGTATCGCCTCTGCTTGTAGTTTGGGGGCTTAATCTGTTGTGATTCATCTCTGGCATTTCCATTAGAAACTTCCTATCTATTGTACCTGGGGGTACAGCTAAACATCCTACTACCATTTATGTCCTTCAGTGACTTCTCAGAGGGAACTGAGATGGTCGACAATAGAACTTCACGTTCTGTTGGTCAATTTCAAATACAGTCAGAGACCTTTCTGCTCTGGTTTTAGTCTCCTCAGCAGCCCCACCTACCCATGTGACATGGCTTTGGTGATCCTCATGGTTTCTCAGACACAACGCAGGTGCCAAGAGAATGGAAATTATGTCTATAGAAAATATAGTTCTTAACGCATTAAGAGCATGGTTTTTATCAGGTATATTACAGAATCTTCAATGGAGTGATTTTTTTATTTTTTTATTCTTCAGTATGTTTATTTTTGAATGAAGGAAAAGTTATAGAAAGACTTCGTTCAAATATAGTTATGACATTTGTATAGTGCTTTCAATTTGCAAAGAGTTTTTATGCATATTATCTTTTCTCCATCACCATTTGTCACTTCTATGTCTTCTGTGTCCTTGTCCACCTCCACCTCCGCTCCTCCCCAAATCACTACACTTTTGTTCATGTCCGTGAGTTCTCTCTTTTCCTCTTTTTTTGTTTTTTGCTCAATCCCTCCATCCCCCTAACACCTCCCCCCCCCCCAATCACCAGAGCTAATTTGATTTTTAAAAGAAAGTGTTTTATTTATTCAGAGTTTACTGAAATCCATACGGGGGAAAGCTGAGGATGATTTGGTTAAGTTCCAGAATCATTCTCAGGCAAGCAGGCTGGGAAGGGAAACCAGGCCATGGGTTAAAAATACATTGTCGAGGTAGATTTCCCAAGTCTGCGAGGGAGGGTCAAATCACGCATGCCCATGACCTGCACATTAAGTCTGCGACGCTGCTCCCTGTTCATGGCTCCTCAGCTTTCCTCCACCTCTTGTTAACCAGTTTAAGCGTTGTGTTTATATGCTGCCCAAAGAAATCAATTCAGTTTTATTGAAGGCAAGAAACACACAGAAATAGATATTAATATAGCCACACAAAAAAGGCAATATGGAAAGAGCCTCAGCTAGTGGTGGCCTGTGCTGTTGGTCCCAGTGGAAGGGTTTATGAAGGTGGTGCGTAGGCTGGGGACTCACGGTGTGCCCAGGATGGAACTATTGGTTGTAAAGGAAAGACCCATTCTGCATTCTCCAGTCCTCACCTGCTGGTTCTAATGAAAAATGCCCTCCCCTCCATGACATGATTCCCAGTTTCACCGGACACATCTTTACCTTCATGCTCAACACCCTCACTTGCTGTGTCTGCAGTTTCATGGAGGCTCGGGGCCTGTAGACCTTTCTGAAGGCAGAGGGGTCTCTTGGGAATAACCTCTCGCACTTGGGAGCCGGCCTCTTAGGAAGCGCAAAACGGAGGCATTCGGCCTGACTCTGTCCACCTGGTGCAGCGATTCAAGGACCGATTTAGATTTTGTTGAAATTATAGTAACATTTTAGGACATGACACACATGAATGCAAATGACGCACGCAGACGCAAGTACCGGAAGGCAGGAGTCCCGGCCATCTGTGCTCCCCAGATGGAGCGCTCCAGCCCGTGAATAACGTGGATCGCGTTGAGATGGGGAGCGCTGGCTACTCCGCTGGCTACGTGTCCAGAAGCTTCTGGTTATTTTACCAAACCATCACTGAGAATACAACCGTTTTCCTTGTTGTCTTTATGATATTAGACATTTTCTAATAAGGTGTTCACTGTAGAAAAGTTAGAAAATGTTAAAATATAAAAAATTGCCCCAATATCACCTCTCACCAATAACCATTATAAATAATTTGGTTTACATTGCTATGTAATTAGTTAAAAATCATATTATATAGTAGTTTTTTTAATTTTTATTGTTGAGAATATTACAGATGTCCCCTGTTCCCGCCTGTCCCCATTGCTCCCTTCCACCCAGATCCCACCCCACACCAGGTCTTTACCACCCTATTGTCTGTGTTCATGGGTAATGCATCTATGCATGTAAGTTCTTCGGTTAATATATAAAGAACTCCTATAACTCAATACCCCCAAACTAGCGAAGACCCCAGTTTAATAAATGGATAAAGGACTTGCATGGACATTTCTCCAAAAGATCATACACAAATGTCCGAAAAGATACTCAATATCACTTGTCATTAGAGAAATGCAAATCAAAACCAAACGAGACATTGCCTGGTTGACTGGAGGGTCTTTGAAGGAAGGACATGAGGGAATGAGATGTTACAAGTGTCTGTCCTACTCACTGCAAACAGAGACACTCAGATGTGTGCCAAGGAAGCGAGAGAGCCAATGACATACAACAAAGACCTCAGAAACCAGTGAGAAGAGTTGGCCGTGAGAATATTACCACAAAGACTTTCCAACTGGCAGCCTTTTGGCTTTCCGAGAGCTCAAAAAAGACCATCGATAATATTGATTTGACTCTTCAGTAACTGTTACCTTGCTCTTAATAGTAAACATGGCCAGAATCCCTTTCTACCCTAACTAGGGCAAACCTGTTTCTGGAATAAACGCAGCCCTCACAATACAGACGGGCTCTGTTCCAGAAAAATTCGTTTCTAGGTCAGTTGAGCGCAAGTGGGAACTCATTTATAGTTTGAAAACAATCTATAATGATAAAAGCGTAATATGCAGATTGACCAAAAGACCCAACAGCAGAACGACTGTCTGGACAACCTTCCCCACAACCACACCATGATGCCCACTGGCGCCAGGCCAGCCAAGGTGGGTGCGAAGTGATTGGCTGAGGGCCCAGCCATCACCCCATGATCGCCCTGCAGAGGCCACTCACCTTCGGGCTGCAGCAGGGGGGCGGGGCATGATTGATTGCATGTTGCATCTCTGCACATGCAAATGCTCACCTACAACCAGCTACCGGGCAGAAGCCACGTCTGTCTCCTGGGGAGCAATTGGCCTCTCACCTACATGGACCACACTTGTGCTTCAGGACAAGCTCTGAGTCCAAGTCCCGAGTGGTGCTTCCTGGAAAGGAAGTTTGGTTTCACCCAAGGCACTCTTCCTGAGCTAGAGCAGCTTTTGCAGGCTGGAAGACAGCCCTCCTGCACCTCGTTTCTCCTGCTGGGGGCTGCCTGGCATTTATCACCAGGAATCTTCCGGTCAGGGGTAGCCTACAGGCATAGCAGCTCCTGTTAGCGGATAATATAGGAGATGGTACATGCTTTTTGCAAAAATGGTCGTCAATGTGAAAGCAAACAGAACCCAAGATTTCTGTCTTCGCTGCGCCGCATGCTGGACCTACCACTTGATGCACATTCTGTAAATGCAGGAGAGGGGGTCACGGTGCTTTTCAGCACCGGAACATCAGTGGTATAAGCTCTGAAAGGGTCCATTCTGCTGAGGATCCTCCCTCGTTCCTAGCATGTGCCCTAGCTGAGGCCACACTGTGCAACCAGCCGCAAGTCAAATGGCCGTCTGACCCCTTCAGGAGGCGGCGGGGACTGCAGCCTCAGCAAGTGGCCCACGCAGAGCTCCTGTAGCGACCTTGCCTCCAGAGCAAACCCAGTGAAGGCTGCCTAAAGGAGTGGCGCAACCTCCCCCTTCCCAGCCCGGCCTCCCCCATTGTACTGGGATTTGCTTATGCAGAAAACCGCTGGAGCTCAGGCCATGCGCCCCGCCCATCCCAGCACCATCCTTCATCCAGCGGAGACCAGCACCCGCGGGGAGAGAGAGCCGCAGAGGCCGCTGCCTCCTGGAAACTTTTCCATCCATTGCAGATCCACCAGGTCTTCCTGCCGCCACTGGGCCCATTGATCTCCGTTTCTATTCCCAGTGTGTCCTCCCACAGACACCTAGGGCGCTGTTTCCACGCAGCAAAGCATGATGAGTGCTACCTCCCTGGGCTCGGGCATCTCTGGAGTGCTGGCCAGCGAGCACTTGCTAAGCAAAGCCCGGCTTCCTGTTCATTACTCTCAGAAACCCGACTCACAGAGGAGGAGCACCACGCTAATGGGAGAAAGTAAATTGGGCTGGGTAAGTGAGGAGAGACGTCACGCAAAGGTAGCAGGAGGAAAGACAGCCGTGGGGAAGGGGCTGGATGAACAGAGAGAGCCGGGGCGGGGCTGCTGGAAGCAACTGCAGCGGAAAAGAAACCGAGGCGGAGATCAGACATGCGAGTCACGGATAAATGGAACAAGGGTTGCTTCGTGAGATGAAATGCCCAGCCGATTTAATCCACCCATCGCTGTTTGTTTCATGAAACTGACTGATTGTCAGATCCTTCCTCCTTGTCACATTGCCTGACTTATTTTAAGAACAAAACTGTCACACAGCCCGCGTGGCTCAGTGGTGGAGTGTCAACCTATGAACCAGGAGGTCACAGTTCCATTCCTCGCCAGGGCACATGCCCCGGTTGCTGGCTGGCTCCCCAGTGTGGGGGGTGCAGGAGGCAGCCGGTCAATGATTCTCTCTCATCACTGACGTTTCTATCTCTCCCTCTCCCTTCCTCTCTGAAATAAAACATACATAGATTTTAAAAAAGAATGAAACTGTTATCCCCTTAATGACAGACTGAAAGATGATGCAGAGGAGGGGGCCGGTCCTCCAACATGGCAGGAGGACAGGGAGCTCTCAGAGGCAGGAACACAGTGGGGACGGCAGCCCGGGGCACGGATAGCACCGCTAACTAACAAGGTCGGGGTTCCTTAGATGGAAAGATCCATGGCCTCAGTGTCAGGCCCTCTGTGTGTTCTGTCCCCCGAGATGGGAAACTGGGAGTTAGTCTAGCCGTTAAGTCTGGTTCCACAGAAACAGAAAATAAAGGAACAGGGAGGGGGAGAGCAGATTCCAGAAGCCAGCTCTCAGGGGGCCTGATGGTTCATGTCCTGCTCCCAGCAGCTGTTCCCTCAGCAGCAGTACCTCCCCACTGGGTGCCCAGGGTCCTCCCAGCGCCACCCTGGGTCCCTCAGCAGCCCGAGTGGCTGGGTCTTAGTAGGTTCCCTACCAAGGACTGGAGGGGTCAGCATGTGACGCGTGGCTATCACATTGCAGACACTTCCAGACCGCCCTCTACTCCTCACAGGCGGAGGAGAGGAGGTGGAGGGAGCTGAGCGATTCCCCAGCGTCTGAAAAGTGGTGGTTTGAGATTTGAGGCCGTCTGATGCCCTAGCCCAGTGGTCGGCAAACTGGGGCTTGCGAGCCACATGTGGCTCTTTGTCCCTTTGAGTGTGGCTCTTCCACAAAATAGCGAGTTTATTTTGAAGAAGTGGCGTTAGAAGAAGTTTAAGTTTAAGTTTAAAAAATTTGGCTCTCAAAAGAAATTTCAATCGTTGTACTGTTGATATTTGGCTCTGTTGACTAATGAGTTTGCCGACCACTGCCCTAGCCCCACCTTTCCCACTGAGCCGTGCTGTCTCCTTCACAAGGTAACCTTTGTAGGAACTCACGCAGACGGCGCGGTAGCATTAGGGAAACAAGCCTATCAGAAGGCACGGAGTCGCGCTGTGCTGCTCACGGTTTCCACTGGGAGAGAGAACCGGGCCTGTGGCCTTTTCCACCCTCGGTTTCTAAGTTTCAAGCAAACGTCTGGAAGGGTGTTTCCTGTCAACCTAGCATGTTCTCAGAAACTCACTTCACAAGCCTCCTGGGCGCCTACTGAGATCAGTTTCCAGTTAGAGGTGATAAAGGCACATTCCTGACTGCAGGATGCTCAAGGTAAGTGAAGGACACGGCCATGAATCCGACGAACTGTCTATCATCTAATGACAGTGATGCAGGCCTAGCACCAGGGCTAAGAAAGGGCATCATGCCTTCCCCAACTGTGTATTGAGGGCTCTCTCTGCCTCCCCGTCTCTGTTGATCGCTCTCACTCACTCTCTTCCTCTTGCAGTAGGAACTTTCAGCTATGATGGCATAAACCTTCTGCTGGCCCTAAGACCTGGATTTGAGGTGTCTGGTAGTGGATGTCTGCTGATTCTCATGTCCCCTCTCCCAGAGCTCTTGCTGGCACTAGGACAGTTTTCTTTCGGGGAGCTGTCCCCTCTCCACCGCTGGTCCGTGCGACTCCCTGCATGAAGTGACCCGCTTCTGGGTAGGAATGCATGAACAAGGACTGCTGGTCGGCATATTCCAAACTCCTGTCCAGTGACAGGTGGGGCTTGGGCATGTGGCCCACGTCAGACCAGATCCGAGTGGATCCCACACGTTCGCTGGACCACAGCTCTCTTTCTGCTTGCTGAGCGGTGGAGTGTCCACCTGAACGTACTGGGCTCCCATGTAGAGATACTGCCTGAGAAGGAAGCTGACCTAGAAGAAAGACAAGCAAAGGGCAGAGACGGACAGTGCCCTGGTGATACCTTTACATCATGGGCCCAGTCATGTCAGAACAGATGCGGAGACTTGCAGATATGGGGTCCCCTAAATATCCAACACATCCTTCGCTGTAGCTCCAGAGGGGCTCAGCAGCTGTTACTAACATGATGCTCTGACTTCCATTTGCTGTTGTTCTTGGCTGAGTAGCTACTTCGGGAATCCCATTGGAGGAGAAGCGACTAGCAGGGTAGGAGCCCGGTGTTCTTGGGTCCCTGGTCATAAACTCAGTCATGAGTTCTGTGTTGACGTCACGTCCTTTGCGGAGTCACGTCCCTGGCTCTCTCGTCGGGTAAACCTGTTAATGAGCTCTGGCTTCAAGACCTGAGAAAGTCTGAGATGGAAAAACACCCCGGCCTCTGTCTCCTGTGATGATTGCGTACAATCAATTACTTGCAATCATCACAGATGACCTAACTTCAAAGTCAAACAGTCTTTCTGTGACGCTGGCAACAGGACACAAATAGCACAGTGAAGGCTTCGCCTAATAGAAGGGGCTAGTTGAGACTAAGCCTGCTAACTTTCTGCCCCATTTTCCTAGCGTTTAAAGTATCGTATAGTGTACAAAAGAAACCTCAGACCCAGCTAACAGTTCCAACCCCAAAGTATGTTTTGGTTCTACTGGCCGGCCAAGTATGGGGAAAGTGTCGCTTCAAATAAAAATGACAATAACATGGAAGTACTAGTGTGTTTGTAGTAGGAAGTGTCAGCTGTGATGGCATAATCCTTCTGCTGTAAGTTACACCACATTTTGCCTGCTAACCAGAGTCCTGGACTCTGGGTTTAATTTTTGTATTTCTAGGCAAACGCTGGAAAGGAACATAGTATATTTCTTCAAAGAAAAAAAGAAAGAAAGAACATTCCCTGTGCAAACTGTGCCTTCCCCGGGCTCTGGGAGCGATTCTGTGTCCAGCGGCAGGAATGATGCTTAAGCCATTAGCCTCATAAATCGCTTAGAGGACAAGGTGCTGGTGATTTGGAAGATATATGGAGTGGAACTGAGCAAATTCGGTCTGCCCCTGTTGTTTTATCCTTCCTATTAAAGGCAATGATTCTGTCCTAATGTTTTTTATGGCACTTTATCAATTAGGCGGCAGGTAAAGCCCATCGGCCTGGCCAAAACCTTTGGAGCTTTGCTGCAGCCCAAGACGCGTCCTTCCCCACGCCTCCTCCCTCCCTCTCCCTTTCCCAGGGGCAACAGGCTTGAAGGTGTTCCCCATCTCCATCTCCATGCTTTCCCTCGACACATCCCTGGCATGTCTCATCCTGTCTTAGCGTGGGCTTCATGGCAGACCACACTGAAGGAAGCACTGGCTACTGTGAGTCTGACTGTCCAGGGGATGTCTCTTTATCTGTTCGCCACGTGAAGCCTCTCAGGTTTCCTATAACAAAACTCTCACAGCAGCTAAGGGACCACGGTTTCTTCTGAGACCCTCCCAGCGAGAAGCCCTGGTGAGTGTCTCAGCTCTGCCAGCACATAGGGGTCCTTGCTGGCGTCCTCCAGGGGCCACGCTGGTTTGGGGCGGTTGAAAGGGACACTCTCTTTTATGTTACATTCAGATGTCCGAAGCACATTCAAAATCCGTGTTACCTACTGTCTTTGTCTTTTGGTGTAGGTTCATTTATTTCCAATTCCTCAGTGTTAGAAGAACACTCTGCATTGTGTGTATGTGTGTGTGCGTGCGCGTGTGCACGTGCATGTACCATGCTCTGGAGGTCACAGCTAAGATAATGTTGATACAAAACCTATATTTAACCAAAATATGATATATCATCTTGATTCTGTTATTTTCTTTTTTGCTCTAAAACAGAATAGAAAAAAATATCTAGTTGCTACTAATGGTGTCTTTTAAGGGATTTTCTGGGTAATCAAGATCTATTGCCATATCCACACAGATACTGCTCTTTACCCATGTCAGTAGCGTTAGCCAAACACATCCTTAGGGAGGAGATAACAGCAGCAAAAGAAGGAGGCAAAGGCAGTGTATTGATTAGGCTCTGTTTCAAGATCAATTCTGCAAATTGTAGATGGAAATAACTGCTTGCAGATTTCATTTGGGATGATTCTGCCTAATAAAGACAAGGAAGAGGAATTGAAAACATTCTTCTTCTGAATGACACAGAAAACAACGAACCCAAACCATTTGTTGAGCACATGCTAAGTTAGGGCTAGCTGGGTCCTGGGTCCATTATGGACAGCCCCAGTCAAAAGACGGGGTTTTCCTTGGTTGAACAGGTGGGAAACAGGCAGAGCTGAGAGTAAGTAGCAGGTCATGAAAATGAGAACAACACCATTTGGTAAAAAGGGCCAAGGAGGGTGTTTCCCACTGCGTGAGCCTCATGGATCTTTCAGGGAAGACCCTGCCCCTCAATGCCAAGTTCACTCAGGAGCACGTCCTGTTTCTCTTTCATTTAGCTTCCTGGGTCACAGCCTTTGGTGATGTGAACACATCTATACATGGCGCCCCTAAATGTCCCTGCAGTAACATGTGACTTGGCCTCCATCCTCCAACCAGGTCCACATCCGCAGGTTTGGACAACTTCTCCCATTAGCCCTGGAAGGGTTAGTGCTTACACGGCTGGGCACACTCCCTGCTAGGGAAGGGGTGTGGCCTCTGGGCGTCAGTGCTGATTTGCTGAAGAAGGTCCAGGTGACTTGCTGCTGATCACCTGCAGGTGTAGGATATCCGTTTGTGTCTATGCTCCCTTGTTATATCTGCTCAGAGAACACCCAAGAGCTTGATGTTCCCCTCCCCCCAGTCCCCCGTCCCCCCCCCGCCCCCCCCCCCCCAGAATGTCCAAGGGTGAAGTCCTGGGTGGGGCCTTAGGCCCAGAAATCAAACATCCAGTGCTTCTCAGACTTGTTTGCATGGCCTTGATTGTTAACTTGTCAAACACTGTGCACAGGGATGGGCTAGTAGGAAGAGTGCTCTTCCGGAAAAATTACTCCAGGGTGTTTGGAAAAAATCACCCCAGGGTGTTTGCTTTGCAATCAAGCCGTCACTTGTTAACAATGCCCATGTTTCTAAAGTGACAGAGACATCATCCTGCCATCACTCATAAAGTCATGCCGACAGTGATGAGTACAGATGGGAAGGAGCAGGCGTTCTCAACGGCTCTGTGCAGACTCATCGCTGCGCTCCTGACATCTGATGAGCTGGTTTTCAAGAACCTTGGGGCACGGTTGGTTGGCAGTTGGTGGTGACGACACTGAGTGCCACTTGGGACCAGAATGTCAGCCTTAGCATTCTCCACAGGAGGATGCCGCTCCAGTGTCTG
This sequence comes from Corynorhinus townsendii, assembly GCA_026230045.1. Lineage (NCBI taxonomy): Eukaryota > Metazoa > Chordata > Mammalia > Chiroptera > Vespertilionidae > Corynorhinus > Corynorhinus townsendii. The sequence goes on from JAPDVU010000002.1 coordinate 4,351,021, forward strand.
ATCGCAAAAGCCATGCTGGCGCATCGCAGACATCGTGAGGGAAAACTCCTTCTGACTGACGGGCTCAGCTCTTGCTTTGAGTTCCGGGCTTGCTTGCTCTGACTGTAATGGGATCGAAAGGCAATGGCGTTGTGAGAGAGGAGCATGGGTTGGCTTAGGCACCCGTGTTCTGTAATTTGTCTAGTGCTATTGCAGGTACTGATCTTTTTTAAAATTCTTGACATTGTCTAAATTAAACTTTGCAAAATAAACCTTAAAATGTTAAAAAGTAAAGACCCAAGAAGTTGTGAGGACCCCCTTTTTCCTTTGTCAGTGAGGGAGGTTGTCTCTGGAGCTTCTTCAAGTCCGTATCTGTGGCTCTGAGATAGTCACACATGTAAAAGTCATGCACACACGCTGCTTCCATAGTACAGAGGACAGGACGGGTGCTTTCCTTGTTCTCTGGGTTAGTAATGAAAAGTAAAGCTAACACATACCATCTAAAATTTAAAAGGCCTTAAATCTTTTTTTTTAAAAAATTCAGAATGCTACATAAAAATGACATTAACAATTGTTCCTCAACATCCATATGGAACAATTCGGAGCACAGGAAAGGTAAGTGAGGCCTGGGCAGGAGGGACCAGGAAGAGAGCTGCTATTGTATCAGTTAGCTTTTGCTGCGTAACAGACCACACCAAAACAAGTGGCCCAAAACAGCAATCATGTATTGACTCACAGTACTGCAGGTTGGCTTATTTCAGCCAGGACAGCTTGTCTCTGCTCCGTATGGTGTCAGCTGGGCTCGCACAGGTGCCTGCAGTCAGCTGGGGGTGCTGAAGCCATTTGACAGGCTAGCTGAGGGCTGGATGGCCTCACTCACAGGGCTACTGATGGCCCTGCTGAGGGGGGTCACAGGGTATGGGCTATTGGTCATCCAGCAGGCTAATCTGGGTTAATGGACATAGTGGCGGCCGCAGAGTTCCTATGAGTAGCCAGAGAGGGCAAGTCTCAATGCACAAGCACTTTTCAAGTCTCTGCTGACATCACCTTGTAATATCCCATTGGCCAACGTAAGTCAAATGTCTAAGCCCAGGTTTAAGGGATGGAGAAGCAGACTCAACCCGAGACCATACACAAGAGGGACCTGCCGCTCTTATTTGACCAGAGTCCAATAAGCGGAGAGGAGGTGGAATCTTTGTGGTGCATTTTATTGTTCAGATGGCCGGCGATCTGAGAGAGCGGCAGGTGCAACACCCTGAAAAACCGCTCTGACATTTAATCTCAGCTCAGCCCTTTAGAGGGTGGGAAAAGAGTCTAAGACTGGTGAGTGCCCAGGGTCTGCTTTCTATAGTTGTCCTTGCAAAAATTAATCCCGCAATGCTGCAAAGATTCCCCCGGAACGCTGTCTCCCTTCAGATAGGAGGGTCACTCAGTCATCACTCCCACATGAGCATGAGGAATGGGAGGCAGAGTGCCCCAGGCTTTGGTTCTCTTAATGCGTGGCCGTTGGACTTAAGCGTTAAGTCCCTGGTCGGCCAGGCACATACTGTTCTACTCTTCGGGGCTGCCCATCAGGCTGGCACTGCTCCCGCCTTCAGCAGCCCACCTCTTCCTTGGGATTCCTTCCTAGGATTACCTCTGGAAAGCTATCAATTGCATCAAAATAATGAAATATTCAAATTAACTTTGAACCCACTGGCGTCAAGGTGGAAACCTTATTCTTTTCTTTAGTTCTTGGCATTTTTTTTCCCCCAGCCATATGATTCAATGTAGCGTATCTAAGATCCTGCAGTGTGATTAAATGTCAACATTAGGATGATCTGGGAATAAAATGGCAACAACCTGGAGATGGCTCCAAACTGAATATAAAGGTCTTCTTTTATTAAATTCTGCTTTAGAGTGAGTGACTAGGTTATGCTGAAATAGCAAGTCATCCCAGATCTCAGCGGATTGGCACTGGGAAGGTTTATTTGCATGGGCTTCACTGGTCAGCTGGTCTCTGTTCTGCGTCACCTAGTCTGTACGGTGACCCCTGACTCAGAATTGTGTACACAAGACCAGCACACATTTTCAGGGAGAAATTAAAGGTCACAAATATTAAATGTTCTTTTTAAGTTAAAGTTCAACTAATTTTGTGTCTGAGGCAATTACAGTCCAAAATTAAATACTCTTGCTTTTTTGAAGCCAAGTCCAAGGTCTATAAATTTTTAAATTAATGTTAAATGGAATTAAAATAATTTTCCATTTATTTTTTCTCTTCACTAGAGTCTTTTTTTATTTTTTTAACAACTGCGTGTTAAGTGGGCAGCCATCTATCATAACAGTCTTAATGCCTTTAGGACTTTAAAGTTCAGTTAGTCAGTTTCTCATTCCCACTTTAAAGAATATAAAGAGGTCATGGGACCCACAGGATTATCACAGTGCTGACCTTCCATCAGTAACTGACCTCAGGGCCTAGGCAGCTAGCTCAAGTCAAACCTGCTTCTCAGGACATCAAACCTTGACCTGTGTCACTGCTGTCAGATTTGAATGGAAGCTCCATGGGCCCTGAGGGCAGGTTGGTGGACACAGAAGAAAATTCATCTGTGGTGTCACCTTTACAGGGATACCATGGGGCCAGGTCTTCCTTGCCTAAGAAGTCAAATCCATTGCAAGAAAGCTCCCTTCCAAAGCTCTGCAATGGCACCGTTTAACTTGCACATATTGTGTCTCTTTTCAGAGGAGACATGTTTGGAGACATATCTGAGGCAGGGCTGCCTTCTTGCAGAAATTTGCAGAGGTGGCAGCCTTTCTTTCCCATTTAGGTTTCATTGCCTATGAGTCTGCAGTTTGGATGATTTCTCTCAGGTCCTCACATTGGTTTGCAGTGAATGTCAGAAGATTCCTGAAACAAAGATGATGTTGATGCTTCAAAAATCTGTGCTCCTGGAACATAGTTCTCACATTTGCCTATACCTTAGAAACCTAGTGGGGCTTTAAAAACGTAAGGTCCAGAATGCACCCCAACCAATTAAATCATAGTCTCTGGGGTGGTTATTTATGTGTCAATTTGGCTGGACCGCAGTACCCAAATATTTGGTGGTGATGGAGGCAATGGAGGTGATGGTGGTGATGGAGGTGATGATGGTGATGGTGGTGATGGAGGTGATGGAGGTGATGGTGGTGATAGTAGTGATAGTGGTGATGGAGGTGATGGTGGTGATGGAGGTGATGATGGTGATGGTGGTGATGGAGGTGATGGAGGTGATGGTGGTGATGGTGGTGATGGAGGTGATGGAGGTGATAGTGGTGATAGAGGTGATGATGATGAAGGTGGTGATGATGATGAAGGTGGTGATGGAGGTGATGGTGGTGATGGAGGTGATGGTGGTGATGATGGTGGTGGTGGTGGTGGTGATGGAGGTGATGATGGTGATGGAGGTGATGATGATGAGGGTGGTGATGGAGGTGATGGTGGTGATAGTAGTGATAGTGGTGATGGAGGTGATGATGGTGATGGAGGTGATGATTATGAGGGTGGTGATGGAGGTGATGGAGGTGATGGAGGTGATAGTGGTAATGGAGGTGATGGTGGTGATGGTAGTGATGGAGGTAGTTGTGATGATCCTGCAGCCCTTCCCAGCAGCTACTTGATCTGATTCCACCAACAATCTTTTCAATCTCACCAGTGCTCACTTACTATTCAAGATTCCCAGCTTATACACCAGACATCTCTATATTTTAAATACCAAATATGGGGGATGTTAGAGGATCAATAAGTAATACCGCTCTTTTGCTCACGTACTTTCCCAACCAACAAAATATACAGAGCCAGACTTGTAGGGACGAAAATGTCAGCTTATCAGTGATAAGCACTGGGGTGGAGGACCTGGCTTAGACAGGCGACCAGAGGGGTGGTTAGAGTTTTCGGCTCCAGACCTCTCCTCTGGGTTGTCTCATCCTTAGCACAACCCCCCCACCCCCCGAAGGCTTTGTTTGTCTCCCCAACAGACCCACTAGTTTAGGATTGATGACTCACCCTGGCCATGGGAAGAGAGGGAAGAAATCCACTCATTTATTTACACATTCATTCATTTATTCACTTGACAGGTGCTTATTGAGCGCTTAGTAACTGTCAAGGGTGAACAAAGTAGAAAATAATTCTGCTTTCATGGCACTTATATATCAGTGGAGGAGGGAAAACACTTTTTTTTGCCTTTTATTGGCTTTGAGAAAATAAAACTCCCTTTTTCTCTGTGAGGAAGTGATAACAGGGCACTAATGGAGCTTCCTGCTCAGGAGAGATGAGGTGCACGTACTTGTCCCGGGTTGTTCTAAGGAAGAACAATGCAATTTCTCTTCGGGAAGTGATCAGATATCCTGGAAGAGGCCATGTCCACCTCCCATGTCCACCTCCCTGGCTGGTTAGGGCATCTCACGTCTGGGGATCCACAGACCCTTCTGGGCTCTGCTGCTGTGATTGTAGCACTTTCTGTCGGAATGGGTTCTACTTCCCCACCGGGCCGTGAATTCCCCATTGCACAGCTCAGTACTTAGTGACTTGGGACATTAAGGAATGACTTCAAGGTTCCCAGCTGGGGAGCTTGCGTGCTGGTGATTGTAAATGGAAATAGGGTTATTGGAAAGACATTTGTTTTTTGAGGGAGAAACGGGTGAGTCCAAGTTTCAACCTTGGGACATGTTTAGAGGATGACGTGAGATTCCTTGTGTGGCTGGATTTCATGGCCATTTTGCATCCCTTTGCATTGCTGAGACGATGGAGGACTCTCAGAGAACCGTCAACTCTACATCAATTGTGCATCTCTGTTGCTCCACATATAAAAAAAACCACACGCAATATCAGTGTTTGAAGATTTTAACCAATCTTCAGTCTTTTCGTTTCTTCATCATTTCACCTATTTACAAATGTCAGGACAAATACCGCACCCCTGAATCGATGCATGGACACAATTATCCTGTTACTGCAGAGATGGCTTGTCCTTTGACCCGTCACTAGGAAGATTATAAACACGCCCAGGACAAATGAAGCAGATTTGATACCAAAAGATGGCATGGACTCGGACTGAAGGAAAAGGAGACCGTCTTGCTGACCTCGCAGCGCCAGGAGGGAGGAGAATGTGTCCCTGGTCTCTGTCTGAGGCTGGGCTCCTTCAGTAACATCGCTAGGCTGTGATTTCACTTATCACATAGCTACTGTTAGGAGCTCAGCCTTAGGATGGTCTCATGGTAACATCTCTGAGTAAAGGATGCATTTTCATCTAAATGTGTCTATTTTACTGCAGAATGGGAAAACGAGAGCCAGAATGTGGTTATTCTTGGCTTCGTACTGGGGGTTGAGAATGAATATACATCAGAGGCTGCCTTTAGTGCCCTTATCCGAAATGCACATGGAGCTCCGTATGAGGCAGAAGTATTGAAAAGGACACCCCTTGTCAGGGTGGAAGGTTTCTTTGAGGGGAAAGTTTGCCTTAAGTTGCAAATGCTTTCGGTTCCTCCCTCCTCTTTGCCCCCTGATGACTTCATCTCTCACACCCTCCTGACACGCTCTATGAATTCTTCAAACAAGAGAGGCTGAGAGGAAGCAGACTCCTGTCTTGGGGGAATAGTTGGGTTAGTTCAGGTTGAAATTTTATTGGTTTTAGCTTAAAAGCTATTGGAAAAATGTGCAGAATGAAGAGTCGCTACAGTGTGATTTTTTTTAAAAGCACGCTTCCAAGATAAAAACAGGACAAAATTGGTTGTTCTTTCCCAAAACCTGTAAGTTAGATCGGCACACAGATACGTTCCCACGCTCTAAAACTGTTGGGTATCAAGTGAACAAAGCCTGAAAGAAAGCTTGCAGATATTCAAATAGTTGGTTGCGGTAAGGAGTCTTTGGGGTGTTGGAGGAGTAATGTTTTCTGGTGTTGCTCCAGAACAGGTAAGACACAAAATTAAACTTGGCTCAGACCAAACAGGGCTTGGTAGCAGCAAGCCCCTCTCCCAGACATGTTTTCCTAGGCTGCGGTAACACAGCCTCACAAAGGGCATTCACTTCACTTAAATCTACCAATCCTATATAATAAAACCCGCATATGCAAATCGACCGAATGGTGGAATGATCGGCAGAACAGCCGGTTGCTATGATGCACACTGACCATCAGAGGGCAGACGCTCCATGCCGTAGATGCCCCCTGGTGGTCAGTGCCCTCCCACAGGGGGAGCGCTGCTCAGCCAGAAGCCGGGCTCACAGCTGGTGAGCGCAATGGCAGTGGTGGGAGCTTCTCCTGCCTCCGCTGCAGGCAGGCGATAAGGAGCGAGGGGTCCTAGACTGTGAGAGCCCCAGGCCGCGAGAGGGATGTCTGACTGCAGGCGAACATACCCTGAGGGGTCCCGAACTGGGAGAGGGCACGGGCTGGGCTGAGGGACCCCCCCACACACCCAGTGCACGAATTTTGTGCACTGGGCCTCTGGTGTTTTATGATATCCCACAATTATAGTATGACCTCACACACCCCATCCGTCCACTCACTAATTTAATTGTTCATTGTCTGGCCATTCAGGCACACAATGCTTTTGGTGGGTAATTACTTCTTCCTCATGGGTTATAATCTGGAGGGATTGTGTTATACACTGAATGCCTGTGTTCCTCCTACCTTCTTCCCCTCCACCCCCCCGGCCCAAAACACACACACACACACACACACACACACACACACAAAACAACCTGATGTGTTGAAGTCCTAAACCCCAATATGATCTTACTAGAGGCCCGGTGCACAACATCTGTGCTCTGGAGGGGGTTCTCTCAGCTCGGCCTGCACTCTCTCACAGTCCGGGACATCCCTCTTGCAGTCCAGGGTTCTCACAGTCTGGGACCCCTCGCTCCTTACCTCCCACCCACAGCAGAGACCGGAGAGGCTCCTGCCACTGCCGCTGCACTTGCCAGCTGTGAGCCTGGCTTCTGGATGAGTGGTGCTCCCTGCTGTGGGAGCACAGTGACCACCAGGGGCAGCTCATGCATTGAGCATCTGCCCCCTGGTGGTCAGTGTGTGTCATAGCTACTGGTCATTCTGCCTGTTGTTCCACCATTTGGTCAATTTGCATATTAGGGTTTTATTATATAGGATTGGGAGATGGGGCCTTTGGGAGATAATTAAGATTAAATGGGATCATGAGGGTGAGGTCTTCATGATGGGATTAGTGTCCTTATATGTAAGAAAATAACAGTTCTCTTTCTCTCTCTTTTTCATCTGGGGACACAGCTATGCCTTATAAGGCAACCATGTGCAAACCAGAGAATTCTCACCACAACCAGACAAGTCTGGCACCCTGATCTCAGACTCCTAGCCTCCAGAATTGTAAGAAGGTTAATTTCTGTTAAACCACCCTAACTATAATACTGTGTTATGGAAACCTAGGCTGATTAAGTTAGACTGACATGGTGTCTTACTCTCCCCTAGATAAGGGCAGGTATAACCCAACCCAAGCTACTTAGACGAATTATCCTTGGAAGTAAATCTGAGTAGTGAAAAGCCAATAAAGTTGGAGTCCATTCACTTGTGACAGAAGCACCCTGGCCCGACCCCTCATGCCTACTGATCTACATTCTTGTCTCTTGGAGCTGCCCATTCTCCTGCCTATTTCCAAATCTAACTCTCCAATCTCCCTCATGGATACCGTGAGCTCTTGATGTTCTTCCAATAAACCCTCCCCTACCCCGTTTAAGTGAGACAGAATTAGGGTCTGATGCTTATAACCCAAGAGTCTTGATTAACATATCTACCAACTGTGCCATTTGATGGGCAAGGGCTACACACCATCAGTTCTCCCTTTATAAGACAGCATAGTTATGTTTTTATGCTTATTATCATTGCTTTAGAGACTTCTGAGAGAAAGTTAATTTCACGACTTTTTTGACATATTTGAGTCATTGGTTACATTTTGATGGAGGAACCCAAAGATACTGTTAACTAAAATTTTATTCATAAGGGAATATTTAAATAAATCATCAGAGTCATTCCTTCTTTGAGTTAAATTGCTCATTATATTTGGAGGAGAGGTGTCTGGGGAGTAGTAGGATGGAGAAATGAAAGACATGTACATAAGCTTATGCATAGGCTAGCATTAATAGGCATTGGGTGCTTTCAGCTTTGCTATAAATTATAAAACTAATAATGATTTGCATAAATGAATAGGAAACTACAAATTACTTCATGGTTAGGAAATTCTGAAAGACCGGTGGTATTGACTTTCCCTGAGACTGTAACTGGAAAAAGTGAGGTGGTTTAAGATGAAAATTGATTTACATAAATGTCTATCATGGCCTTTTATTTCTGTGGACAGGGATGTTAATGCATTACTTATATTTTAATTTCCACAAGCCCTAGTGAACATTAAGCTTTCACATGACACAAAAAAGGTTGGTGGCAACTTGCATTTCAAGCCACAGTGGTTGATGGTTCAGTACCAAAGATTAACTGAACCAAGAATTGTAAATGTTTTTAGAGCAAAGTAGATGTTTATTCAATTAATCAACTCAACAGATAATTATTGTCCCAGCTCTGTCTGCCACTATGCTATTTGCAAGGTATACAGTGTATAAGATGGTCCTTCCCCACCACAAAGGATACAGCCTAAAAGATGACACAAGAGAAGTATTTATCTTGGTCTGTTGTATCCTCTGTTTGATGCCAGTAAATTTTTATCAAAATTAAAAAATAAAAATAAAAGGAGATATAAAGGTACACAACTAAGAACAATAAATCACTGGCACCATAACAAAGTTATCTACCAGAGCAGTGGGCTTCACTAACTTTGTTATGGTGCCAGTGATTTATTGTTCTTAGTTGTGTACCTTTATGTCTCCTTTTATTTTTATTTTTTAATTTTAATAAAAATTTATTGGCATCAAACAGAGGATACAAATGGAAGGAAGATGGGAAAATGTCCAGGAAGGGTTTTAGAGGAAGTGTGTGTGTGTGTGTGTGTGTGTGTGTGTGTGTGTGTGTGTGTGTGACTGGAGCAGGTTGGGTCGGTCCTTGGTAGGCCCTGCAGACCATGGCTAGGGATTTGGTGCACTGCAACCATTAAAATCTTCAAGTGGCGGATTGAATGATTAGATTTTTGGTTTTGAAAGGTCACTTTGATGGGTAAGAGGAGAAGTTATGAGAAAAGGAAAAATTGGAATCCTAAAGTGATAGGTCCAGTGATTGTTTTAAAAATGGCGATAACTTGACTGAAGGCAATGGCAGTGAGGATGAGAGAGGGGAGGGGTAGGAGACACTTTAAGGAGAAAATCTGAACTGACTTGATCCATGATTAGAATTGAAGTTTGCAAATATCGTGTAAGAAAATCAAGAGGCAAGATTGACCACCAGGGTCTGGTCTTGGGTAGAGACACATCCATAAAGTTGTCTCAGATGCATTCACTAATATAGAAGAGAAAGAGCAAGAATGTGGGTGGATAGCAGGATAAAAACTCAATGTTAGAGGCCTTGAATTTGAGATGCTCAAGGAACTTTCTTGTAAATAAGCAGGAACCAACTGGACATTGAAGTCAGGATCTCATCAGGGAGTCTGGCCTAGACATGTACTTCTGGAAGTTGCCAACACATAGGTAGAGTTAAAAATGTAAAGTGAATATGATTGTCTAGGGAGAGAAAGCGGAAGGAAGAGATGCCACCATTTGTAAGTGAGCAGGAAGAGGCTAGTCACAAAGGAGATGGGAGGAAGTGGTCTAGGTAGACACCAGGAGGAAGTGCTGTCATGGAGACCAAGAGGAGAGGAGCTTCAAGACAGAAAAAACCATCAGAAGTGTCAGAGGGATTCAATTGCTCTATCTGTTGCTTTGGAATAAGGAGACTTGAGTAAGCTATTATGAGTTATTAGGCAGAGGACGCTGATCTTTAGGTGAGTTGTTGTAAAGAGGAGTACATCTTGGGGTTCCATCTCTGAGTGGCCACGTGTGCCTTTGCTGCATGAGTACATCCTATCTCCTCTCAACTCTATTTGATGCCACCAGGATATGACTGAGCACAGGGTTTTTGAACCTCAGCACCACTGACATTTGAGACCAGATTCTTCTTTGTTGTGAAGGGATGTCCTGTTCACTGTGTCACAGGAACCCCAATGTTTTCCCTTTGGTTATCCTGCCTGCACACATTGGCCCAAAGAAATGTATGAGTAGGAATTTTTGAAATAGAAAGAGAAAATAGTTTGACACTGAGTTGGCCAATATGAAGATGGGAGCTTTTGCTCTAAAGAAATCAACTCCCAGCTGGCATGTAGGTTACAGATTATACAGGGGAAAATTACAAGACACAGTGGGTTAGGGTTTAGGGTCTGCTTGGTTGGAGGTGAGATAAGGGTAATGAGGAATTTTTTCAGGCCTTGAGAACAGCTCTGAGGTCTGTTCTGGCGTCCCTCTGTCCAGTCTCATGGGAAAGTAGACAGGGGGTCACTCCACCTTAGGGCTCAGGAACTGAAACTTAATAAGTCGAGATGTTATCTTTAGCCTGCAGATATCTGGACCATGTAACCATGAGCTAGGTCTGGGCTACTGTCTTCTGCTGCCTTGAGGGTTGCCAATTATCTTGGGAAAGGCTAGGTTGCTGAGGGGCACATATGTAGGGTGTCCCCCCAAAATTTATACACACACTTTGAATAATTATAAAGACAATGTTTATTAAAATACATTTCTTTTTCAAAACTGAGCTATCACCTGTTAAAGTGTATATACATATACATGAATATACACTGAGTGGCCAGATTATTGTGACATCTGAATGCATAATAATCTGGTCACTCAGTATGTATATATCCTATCTAATAAAAGAGTAATATGCAAATTGACCATCACTCCAAGACACAAGATAACCATCCCCATGTAGTTAAAGATGGCTGCCCACATGTGGACACAAGATGGCTGCCACAAGATGGCCTGCAGGGGAGGGCAGTTAGGGGTGACCAGGCCAGCAGAGGAAGGCAGTTGGGGGTGACCAGGCTGGCAGAGGAGGGCAGTTGGGGGAGACCAGGCCAGCAAGAGAGGGCAGTTGGGAGTTGGGGGGGACCCAGGCCTGCAGTGGGGGTCATTTGGGGGGGGGACCAGGCCTGCAGTAGGGAGCAGTTGGGAGGGGAACCAGGCCTGTAGGGGAGGGCAGTTGTGGGTGATCAGGCCAGCAGGGAGGGCAGTTGGGGGCGGGGGGAAACCAGGCCTGCAGTGGAGGATAGTTGGGGGGGGAACCAGGCCTGCCGGGGAGGGGAGTTGGGGGGGGGACAAGGCCTGCAGGGGAGGGCAGTTGGGGGGGTAGGCCTGCAGGGGAGGGCAGTTGGGGGGGACAAGGCCTGTAGGGGAGGGCAGTTGCGGGGGAACCAGGCCAGTAGGGGAGGGCAGTTAGGGGCAATCGGGCTGGCTGGGGAGGGGTGTGGTTAGGGGGTGATCAGGCTGGCAGGCAGAAGCAGTTAGAGGCAATCAGGCAGGGGCAGGCGAGCAGTTGGGAACCAGCAGTCTGGATTGTGAGAGGGATGTCCAACCATTGGACATCTAATATATATATATTGGAGGCCCGGTGCATGAATTCATGCATGGGTGGGGTCTGGCCAGCCTGGCCCGGGGGGTGGGGGACATGGGCTATTGGTCGGCCTGCCTGCTGGTCGAACTCCTGGTTGAGGGAACGATTTGCATATTAGCCTTTTATTATATAGGATATACACTGAGTGGCCAGATTATTATGCATTCAGAGATCATAATAATCTGGCCACTCAGTGTATATATGAATGGAGAGAGAGAGAGAGAGAGAGAGAGAGAGAGAGAGAGAGAGAGAGAGGTGGTTTTTAGAGCTAGGACTTAAAACTAAATTTAATCAAAGTCATAAGGACCGTTGGTTTCAATTGTGGGAGGCTTTAACAGCATCCCTGGCTTTAACTACCAGATAGATGACAGTGCCACTCCCCTGTCCCCAAGATGTGACAACCAGCAATTTCTCCAGGCAATATCAAATGTGCCCTGGGTTGTAAAATTGTCCCAGTTGAGAGCCATTGCTCTGGACCAGTAGCAAGGGAGCCCAGACTGCACCCTTCATCAGGATGGGAGCATGGACCACAGAAATAGATTTTAGATAAACACTGACACAGCCATAAAGTTGTCTCAGAAAAGATGTGTGTGTTGATGGGAGCCAAATAACCAAGCAATACAGACCTTCACTGTTTGGGTAAAACATATTTTTTTTTGAAACAATGAACAAGTTGTCTCTAGAAGAATAGTACAAAATGGTAAAAGTCAATAATAGAAAAAGATTACATGTAGTCACATCCACAAGCTCTTCTATACACAGGGAAGCAAGAGCTCGTAGCACTAACCATTAATGTAGGGCCTGGTGAGCAGGACCCACCTAGCTCTTTGGTAATCGTCCTCACAGATCTTCAGGAGTTGATTATAATACCAGCTCAGAGTCATGTAATTTGTTCCCGACCTCACCTCCGCTTTCCTCAAAGTGAAAATTCAGGTGAAAATTTAGTTCTTAAGGCAGAAGCAAGTTTCCCCCTTGTCACTTGGTTTGGTTTTCTACTTTCCAAAAGCTGCGGTTATCTATGGTTATTAGCAGACTTATTTTCTCTTGCTGATTTTACTAAATAATCTGAGTGGCCAGATTATTATGATCTCTGAACGCCTGGGCTCCCTTGCTTCTGGTCCAGAGCAATGGCTCTCAACTGGGACAATTTTAGTAAGTCCAGGGTAAGTCTAGTAACCATCTGTCACTGTACAAAGTCATTATGGTAATATTGGCTGTGTCCCTGTGGCATACATGACACTCCCATGACTTTTTTATTTTATAACTAGAATTTTTATGGTGGTACTTTTTACCTCATTCTCCTAAAATTCTTGCATATTGCAGTAGATAGAAAACATGAAGACAATAATATGTGCATGCAATTTATGGCTAAATAAAACTCAGATGGTAGTGACTGTGGGCCAGATCCTCACCCCCGGGAGTGGGTTAGCACCTGCACACTGACCTGCTGATGGACGAAGCTGCCCCTTAGTAAGGATTTTCCTCTTCTACTGACTATGCAGCTGTGATTTACGCTTAAGTCTTGGTGAGTGGTCATCATTCATTGGTTCATTCAGTCAGCCAACAAATAATGATCACGTGTCTGCCGGGTGAGGCACTGTGCTGCCCACTGGGGAGACTGGGCAACATTATAGATGCAGTGGTTGCCCTACAATTTGCTCAGCTTCTGTAGAGAGAGACAATGAACAAGTTAAGTATACATTTAAAAGATAAAATAAATAAATATTGTGGTCATTGCTTTGTAAAAATTAGAGTGATGTGATTGCAATTGGAGGGGTGACGTGGGAGGTCTGATTTAGATAAGGGCAGTTGGGGGTGACCAGGCCTGCAGTGGAGGACAGTTAGGGGCAGTGGAGGACAGGGAAGGCAGATCGGAGGAGACAACACTCTTCTGCCACCTAAAAGATGAGATCCAGCCAAGCACTTGAGGGGCTGGAGGAAGGCAAAGCATCTCTCAAGGACAGGAAGGACAACAGTCTAGTGAGCAAGGGGCCGGGGCCGGGGCCAGGGCGGGGGGAGGGGGGGAGAAGGGGGACGGGGGAGAACACTAGTCAGGGAGGCAGATGCCAACTCACAAAGGACCTTCTTGCATTTGCATTTTGGTCTCAACAACAAAGGGAAGACTGTGACGAGTTAAGCTGGAGATAAGACTGTGTGATCAAAGTTTTTAGAGTATTATTTTGTGAAAACTGCAAGGGGAAGATGAAGAGTGGAAGCAGAAAGACCAGTGAGGAGGCCATTGAGCAGCTCAGTGATAGGGGATGAGGGCATGGTGGAGGGTGGTGGGAGTAGACAGAGAACTGGGAGCTGAGGAGATGTGTGTCGGGTACAGAACAGCTGGGATGTGGTAATCAGAATACTTACCCCAGAAGACCTCAATGCCCAATTCCCAGAACCTGTGGATATATTACCTTACATGGCAAAGGGGACTTTGCAGATATGATTAAGGGTACAGCCCTTGAGATAGGGAGATCACCCTAAACTGCCCAAGTGAGGATAACTAATGGGTTCTTAAAAGCAGGGAATCTTCCCCAGCCGATTCAGGGAGATGCAATTGAAGGAGAAAAAGAGATTCAAACCATGAGAGGGACCTGACCCATGAGGGTGGGTGACTTTGAGGGTGAAGGAAGGTGTCTGTGAGCCAAGGAATGTGGATGGTTTCTAGAAAGGCAAAGGCTGTCATCTGGCTGCTAGCAAGGAACAGGCGTTTCAGTCCAATCACTGAGAGGAAGACAATGCTGCACAACCAGAACGAGCAAGGAAAGAGACTGTCCCCAGCGGTACCAAAAAGGAGCATGGGACATGGCCCTGCTGACACCTCAATGTTAGCCCAGGGACTCTCATGTCAGGCTTCTGCCTACACGCAGACTTGACTTTGGATGGTGAACACACAATACAATAGACAGATGATGTATTATAGAAGTGAACACTTGAAACCTACATAATAAAATTATGTAATAATTGGTTAATTTTATTAACCAAGGTCACCCCAATAAATCCAATAAAAAGAATCAGAAAAAAAATATTTGAAATGCCTACAGGATATTTAAGTTAGTCGTATCAAGCAGGTAATTGGTTATGTAAGTGTGGGGTACAGAGAAGTCTGAACTAATGACAAACTTTTGGACGAGAAAGAAGACAGGTGATATTTACAAATATGGGACGAACTGGGCAGACCTGATAAGAGAGTGTCGTGGAGAAGCCAACCAGGCCCAGTTCTAAGACGCTGCAACAGTCGGAGGTTGGGTGGAGCAGGAGCAGGAGACATCACAGGTAACAGAGAAGGAGCCTCAGAGTGGCAGGGAGAAAACCAGGAGAACACAGCATCAGTAAGTCAAGAGAGGGATATGCATGGTGAAGGAGGAAGTGGCCAACTCTGCCGGGTGCTACTAAGGATCTGGTGGGAGGATGACAGGAAAGTGCCATTGAACTTGGCAATGTGAGGGAGAGCATGGATTTGGGGAAGATCACGTTGGGAGAGTGGGGAGAATGGAGAATGAATAGGATCAGTATAAAGAGGTGAGGGGTGGGTGAGTGAGGTGATCAAGTTTAGTTAATGAGTCTTGCAATTTTATTCACAGGACACAAGAACAAAGAATGGAGAGGTCTTGGCCGGAGGTGGTTAAGGGTCAGGAGGTGCCTTTAAAGATGGATGAGGTTGGTGTACTGACATGAACGATCTAGTAGGGAGTGAGAAGTTGATCTAGGGGAGAGAGAGACTAAGAAAGGAGTAGAATATCTGAGAAGGGAATAAGAGATGGGATCCAGCTCACAAGCAAAGGAATGTACTAGCGTTGTTCCCTGAGGTAAGAGAGCAGAAAGGGCGGATGGAGATGCTGGTAGGTCTGTAGATTTATTGGTGGGATTCTGAGGAAGAATAAATTTCTGGTAGCCCACCAGCCCAATCTTTCTACATTAGTATTGCCTTCATGACAACTTGGGAGTCATAATCCAAACTTTCAGATGTCAGAAGGGAGTTGACACTGGGTCATTTTGATCCAAATGGCATTTTTATGACTGTACTAAATATGTTTATGGCCTCTGTAAGAAGGAAGTCTTAGAAGTAGAACAAAATGACACCTCTGGGAAAGAATATGAACAGTTTTACTGAGAACAGTAACTAACTCCTATGCTTGCCTCACTCATTCCCCAAGGCCTTGTGAATCTTCTCATCTTTTTATTATCAGGCATCTGTGAGGTTGGCTAGCGAGCCTGTATCAAGGGACTAGGCTCCTGGAGGTGTAGTGCCGGTTGTTCTGAGTCAAACAACTTATTTTCCCAGGTGACCTTGAAAGTGGAGATAGTCATTATTGAACTGACATGATGGCTCAGATTCTAGATGTATTTCTTTTTTAAAAAATATATTTTTATTGATTTCAGAGAGGAAAAGAGAGGGAGAGAGAGCTAGAGACTTCAATGATGAGAAATAATCATTGATTGGCTGCCTCCTCCATGCCCCCACTGGGGAATGGAGCCCACAACTTGGGCAGGTGCCCTGACCGGAAATCGAACAGTGACCTCCCAGTTCAGAGGTTGATGAGCCACATCGGCTGGGCATAGAGGTATTTCTTTGCCCTGGGCCACGTTAACTGTACTGTCTGAAATGATCAGTACCATGCCTGGTCTTCAGCGGTCTGCAAGGAGAAAGAAAACACTGGAAGATTTTTATTCAAGTACAGTTGACCTACAATATTTCAGGAGTACAACATAGTGATTTGACATTTACACATGAAGTGATCACCAGGATAAGTCTAGTAACCATCTGTCACTGTACAAAGTCATTATGGTGATATTGGCTGTGTCCCTGTGGCATACATGACACCCCCATGACTTTTTTATCTTATAACTAGAATTTTTATGGTGGTACTTTTTACCTCATTCTCCTAAAATTCTTGTATCTTGCAGTAGATAGAAAACATGAATACAATAATATGTGCATGCAATTTATGGCTAAATAAAACCCAGATGGTAGTGACTGTGGGCCAGGTCCTCACTCCTGGGAATGGGTTAGCACCTGCACACTGACCTGATGATGGAAGAAGCTGCGACGTCCGGGAAGAACTCTCCGAGGGCTTCATTAGTGAGCCTGACCGCCCCCTTCTCTTCATTGTGCATGTGTGCACATGTTCTCAGGTGACTTCTACCAGCTAAACTAGCCTGTCGCATATTTAAAGGCTATAAATGGAAGTGGCCGTAGCTTTGCTTTTGCTCCAATGACCAGAGGAAGGAGGTTACAGTTAGTGCCCTCGATCCTCTTACCTGCACTAGAAATGCTGTTGGGGGAAGTATTCGCAGGCAGCCATGGGAAGCCAAACAAGACATCGGAAACCATTTTTATTTTACTTTAAATTTTAAAATAAGATTTTTTTTTTTACTTTATTTGCAATTGGTTTAGCTCAAAATAAAGTGTATTTATTTGACTACCTTGCTTGTGTCAGTTTCCCTGACGAGTTTTTTCCTCTTTTTTATTAAATTGTGATACTAAATACTAAGCCTGACCTAACACAGAGATGAAGACACGCAGACTTTTCAAAGATTATGTAGGCCCTTGGGTGGGACCTCTTAGGCGGGAGCTGGCTTGAGGTTGCAAGCTTCCCAACCCTCTGGTAATAAAGTACTTAATAAAGTCCTTTTTTCATGACAAGGATGAACTACAAAGTGGATTTCACATGGTGCACTAGGGCTGGCCTGGGCCTGAGGCCACATATGATTCATGTCTGTAATGTTTTATGATTCGTGTCTCAGCCCCTCTGTTTGACCTGACTTGATCTAGCTGTAGTCTATCTCATAGCATGTCATACATCCCCTCCCCCTCCATCCTTCACTTATTGAATCCCTTAAAATTTAATAGAAGGCACGAGCTGAGGCAGGGCCCTGACTGGAGCCCCAACAGTCTCTGGAAGTAGAACCCTCCAGGCCTCCTCTGGGGGTGATGTCTCCAGGCTGTGTAGGACTGAATATGGGTTTACTGACGAAGATGGCAGCTAAAATCTGCCGCTAAGACCAGAGGACTGGGTCGAGGCATCTTAGGAGAGCTGTCTTGAGTCTGTGTTTGTACAGAAAACACGCTGTTTTCACTTCGATTGTATGCTGCTGTGGGTGGCTTGGAGAGACACCCTTGGGGTTAGGTCTTGCCGGAGGTGAGAGGGTCCCTCCTAGAGAATTTGATGTGGGATAATTACAGAAAGGTTATTATTTCAAAGACCAAGGTTGACACATCGGGTTAGAAGACTCCCTGGTGGTAGGCACCTGGCACCCAACTCCTCTGGAACAGGAGATCCAATTTTCTGATTTTACTTGTTTTCTCTGGTTAAAAAAATAGAAGCTTTGGGGGCTCAGAGAGGAAGAGGATTGGGGGTTGGTGCTAGACACAGAGGTGAGGACTGGCCATGAGGAAGGAGGTGTCAGTGGTGTCTGCTGCTCTGATTACATCTCGCTGGGTAACAAAGCCTCCAAGCTTGTAGCTTAAAACAATAACCAGTGCATGATGTTCCCAGTCCCCAGGGTTCCTCTGCTCTGTGAGGGATGACTAGGACCTTTCGGTGGAATTCTGCTGGCAGCTGGTCTGGTCTGGAGGGACCACTCACCTGGCGCTGGGTCAGGCCAGCCTGTCTTCCTTACCAAAACCCTCGTGTGCGTTTCATGGCTTCTCTGCATGGTCCTTCCTACAGGGCACGTGGGCATCTCCCAAGGCAGCTCAGGCTCCAAGGCCCAGTGCCCCAAGAGACAGGAAGTAGAAGCTGCCAGCTCTGGGTTGGAGTCCTGCACAGCACCATTGCCTCCATTTTCCATTAGCCAAAGCAGCCATATGCTCCCTCAGGTTCGTGGGAGGGGTCAGGGACCCCACCTCTCCACGGGAAGGATGCCAAAATGGGGTGGCCGTCTTTCGTCTGCCACCTGTGCTATTCTCTGTGAACTTGGCTTTTGTTCTGTACTCTGCTTTTGTCCATTTCCCTCTTCCCCAGCACTTAGTCAAAATGAGCAGAAGAAGGAGTAGGAGCTGTGTTCCTGCCTGGGAGGCAGTGGTGTGGGGAGGAGGGCCGGTCTCAGAGGGGGTCAGGAATCCATGGGAGTAGGGATTGGGACAGAGGTGACCAGAAGACCCTAGGACACCTCAGGGATCTTCAGGCGTATTTGCAAGAACTCTGTATGTCCCTCAATGTGTAAGATGAGGGTGGGTGTCATATATTTGGATAATATTAGAAGACAAGAGGACTGGGGATACCTTGTTCTTATGACACAGTACTTCTGACTTCTTCCCCATCAGAAGGTTTACATCACAGAAACAAGGATTATATCTGGCTTTGACTTTGCCATGTCTGAAGCACCCAGCAAATGCCAAATTGCCACTTGTTGAATAAATACACAGCCGTGAATTTATTGTTGTCATGTGCTATTCACTCTGTTGGGATTTTACATACATTGCCACATCTAACATCATGACAACCCTATGTTGTTATTACTCCCATTTGACAGAGAAGGGGAATGAGGCTTAGAGATAATAACCTTCCCACTGTCACACTGGTGGGCCGTGGCATGTCCACCTAAACTGAAGGTCCTAAAGCCTTCAACTCCATTCACAAGATTTATTCAATTACTATAATATACCCAGCACTGAATCCATCCTTAGGGAGGTTATACTTTATTTAACTGGGAAGTGAAGATAAATTCACAGAGTGAGATGGCAAGAACGTAAGAAGTAATGGCTGAAATAAGTCACATGGCAGTGCAGGAGAACCAATGGCCGGAAAAAGATGAGGATAGTAAGTTCTGTGAGTCCAGAGGACCCAGAAAGTGATGGACTACAGAGGCCGGAGGAAGCTTCATGGAGGGGTAGAGATTCCTAGGATGGAGAAGATGTAATGGATAGGGGCAGGGCAGGATCAGGGTATCTGCCATAATGTGAGGGCAGGGAGAACGGCATGAGACAAGATGTGGAGGCAGGAAAAACACAAAGCACATTGGAGGACTGTGACCAGGCTCCAGAGCAGGAGCACGATCCCGCTAGATTTCAAACTGTTCCCACTAATGA
This sequence comes from Corynorhinus townsendii, assembly GCA_026230045.1. Classification (NCBI taxonomy): domain Eukaryota; kingdom Metazoa; phylum Chordata; class Mammalia; order Chiroptera; family Vespertilionidae; genus Corynorhinus; species Corynorhinus townsendii. Next base: position 4,370,584 of record JAPDVU010000002.1, read on the forward strand.
CACCTGAGAGGTAGAGCTCTACGAAATGGGAAGATGATGAGAGTAACAGGATTCTAGCATTACAAGTCTACCTTCCAGTTGGCCATTATAATCATGACAAATACTTTTAAAAATTGACATGTAGTAAAACCCACCCCTTTTCATGTAAAGTTCTATAGGTTTGACAAATACATGGAGTTATGCAACCACCATCACAATCAAGAGGCAGAGGAAGATGTCCCCAAACACCTTCCTCGTGCTTCCTCCATGTCAACCCGATCACGTGGCTGTCCTTATATATCCAGTTATATACATGTGTGCTGACATTCCACATTTCCCTGCACATTTGCCTTCATGATCCTGCATAGCTTAGTGGTGTGCAGAGTCTTGGTTCTAAGATAGGGGATAAAAAGGAGATTGGCTTTGAGTTTCTGAAAGGGAAAAGTAAAAACAAAACACAACAAAAACCCTTGAGTGAGTGCAGAAAACAGCCATTGTGTGGTTCACCCCATTCTCCTTTTAGGAAAACATGGACACGCTCTTCCAGGAGAGAAGAGCGAAGCTCCAATCCAGGATTCTAAAAGCTTCCGTCATCGTCACCGTGTTTTAACCAGGAAGAAGTGGCGCCGGCCCACTTAAGGTAAGCATCACTCGATCCTCATAAAACCTTCCTAGAAAGGTCACTCTTTAGTGAAATCACACAATTACGTTCCAATTTTATCTTTTGGTCTGGGAAATGTTTATAAAAGAGCTCTGGACCAGAAGCTCTGAGGTCTGAGGCTGGGACATTTACACGTCTCAGGACCCAGAGCAAAACATTCGGTGAGAATGAATTCTAAGATCCAATTAATTCTAAGATCAGTAAGAAGAACTGGATGAAGAGTGTGCTTTGGGCAACGTCTCATAGGCATTCTTTTGGCTGTCACCTTCAATCCTTACAGGTTCCTTTCCTTCCCAGCCCTGATGTCACCCCCATGTTCATTTCGAACTTAGCATGTTGGCCCGGCTTAATGTCTAGCCGCCTGCTTACTCCTCCTCCCATTCAATGTCCTAGTGATTCTTCCAAACCTTGGGATCTCTTCCCATTCTTACTCTTGGTGTTGGAAGCCCTCCTCCTCCAGAGACTAAATCTAGGAGTTCCTTTCACTGTGACCCCGGGAACCTCTGTTAACAGGACTGAACTGCTCACTCTCCTGTTATCATTCATCAACCTCCCTATCTTAACTGCCACCCCGCTTCCCATCGATGCAGCTTGCCTCAGCTTTTTACCCTGAAGGTCACTCCTCCTCCTAATTCTTCATCCCTGGGATGCATAAGAGAGGCCAACAGAGTCGGTTTTCATAATTGTTCAGCAGAGGGACCAACAGTTTGAAATTTGTCAATGTTTCAGGAAAAATGATCCAACATTTTGAAACACAGCCAAAAAGGTGGGTGACACGTCTTTCAATATCATACAGGGGCAGAGGCCACTCAAGGATTGACTAGGAGAGTGTACTTACTTCATCTCATCGCTTATTACTACTCAGAGTAATAACATAAAGTGACTTGTTAAGTGCTTTGGCCTGAGAGAGATACAAATCATTCATGTCTGGCAGAACAGATGACTCTACAGTTTTATGGCCTATTCGGCATTTACAAGTTTTATATCCAACTCAACAATCTCCTTCTAACATTACTTTATTAAGTTGCCCATAAATGTCTTAGCTTCTCAGGTGTTCTCTGAACTGGTCATAACATTTTACCAGTTGCCTCATTAGCTAATGAGTTAAATGAAAACTTTAACACATGTTCATTTTATTTTTCCCCAAGAGTCTAATTTTGCCTTGTTGAAGATTATACTCTAACAAAGTAAAGCCCTGACAGGTAGAAAGTGCTATGTTTGTTCAGCTGAGGGACGGTATATGTGGGAAAAGTGGGAGACAAAGCTGAGGGGAGCGGCTAGGGGCTCCCTCAGACAGTGTTATGTGGAATAATCTGCACCTGGTTCAGCGGATTATGGACAACTGCTGAGGTTTTATAAGAAGATTGGCTTGGGTGGACTTGTGTTTTCGCGAGGCTTGCTGGCTGCATCTGTAGGACTAATTGACTTGAGGATGGAACAAAGGGGAGCTGAGGAGGGGGTGGAGGCAGCCACTGCTGTTGGAGGGCCCTCAGTTAAGGAGTAGCAGTGGGATGTTATGATCGAGACGACCAAGCAGACCAGGCAGATACCCTGTTTGACACTCGGCATCCTAAGGTTAAACCATCTTCCGCTGACTCTTCACCAATGAGCCAGATATCATGATTTTGTTCTTTACCATTTCCAGACGTGTTGGCTTTCAAACCAAATACTCAAACTCACCACGTTTTCAGGTGAAAATGCTGTGTTTCTCTCATGGCCCAGTTTATTAAAGATGTTAAACATGTTCATCTCAATGGCACACATTCGTTTTGACTCAAACTCACGACACATGTCAGTTCGTTGCAATGACCTGTGTTCACCTCAGGGCAAGGAAGGATGAAGAACAAGTTGAAACCAAGAAGCCAAACCACGATCAAGACACAGTCCCAGGAGAGGAAGCAGAAAGGAATGCAAAGGTCTCTGGGCCCTCAGTGCGGAGCCAGGGAGAGAGAGAGGTGGCAAGCCAGAAGTCCATGGGAGTTCAACATCACGACACAGAACACCCCCATTCTTGTGGGAATGTTCCCAAGGCCTCAATGCTGACAAGTCTTGAGGATCTATGACTCACTTCTGCTTGAAGAGAACTCTAACGTTAATGGGGGGAAAAAGATTTAAAAAATTATATATTCTGCTCAGGTCTATTGGCTTTTCTTAGCTCAAAATATGAGAATAACTCAGTGGTGCTGCTGGACTTTTCCATTCTGTTCCGATGAAATGGGGGCTTGCTGGAGACTCAAGCATTGCATTCCAGACCGCTCCCTCTCACCCCCCTGGATGGGAGCACAGCCTGATTTCCGTCTTCAGGGCAGCGATGTCATTGGAAAGACAAGCACGTCTGGGTGCGGTATTATTCTGGTTCAGCCGCGAAAACCGAGTAAGCCAGCCAAATGCTGATACAGCAACACATCCGAGCTTCCCACATCTATTCAGAACCCAGCGGCGCTTACCTCTTATCTGTGGAGACGGTGAGGCTGATAACAGCGGGGTAATTAGTCAGAGACCGCTGTTTCTCATTTAATAGCTTGGGACACGACAAGATTCGCATCTGATGCAAATCGAATCCCCCTGAGAACATTTCATTCCCACAGTTGGGGGGGAGGGCTCCTGCGGCCAGGACTCCTCCTAGTTTATAGAGATGATGGGTGCCAAAGACTGACCTTCCTGTTTCTCTCCTCAGCAGGCTGGCTGGAGGGGATCCAGGGGCAGTCACTGTGGGAGGAGATGCGACCTGCAGCAGGTTCCAGAACTTCTGAAAGTAGCGGGGGCAGGTGTGCTGAATCCCCATTATTAGTAACAGAAAAATAGGGTGTTTCAAAAAATCTCCTGGGAACCTTAGCAGCACCTTAAATATGAGGAAACCAGGACTATGGCTTTGGAGAGGCGAGCTGACCACTCTCAGGACAACCCCAAGCATCCGAGGGGGGCTGCATGTCTCACTACTCCTGGGCCAGGGCATCAGTCACGTGGCGTCCTTCTGTCCTTCTGACGGCCGTTTTCTCCTCCTGGAATGCTCCTCCCCTCCTTTTTACCTGTGGACATTTTCTTCATTGCTCACAACCAAGCTCACATGCTCCCTCCTCCACCAGCCTTCCTTCCCGGACGCCCCCTTCCCTGCTCCAGGTGGGGTGCGTCCTTTCCCACTGGAGCTCCATTCCCCTTTATAACTCAGTGTTTCCACTGAAACCTCATGTGGCTTTACATCCTTCCTCAACTCTCAGGCTCGACTATCACCCCCGTGGGGAGGTGGCCTCTGCAGGAGCGGGAAGCAAAACAGCCTTTGCACAACCTTATGTGTTCCCCGAGTGTGGGGCTGGGTCTGTTGACACGCGCATGATGCATGGTCTTTGTCTGCTGGCAGAGCCACTCCACAGGCGTGGGCTCCTCCCAGGCGGGTCTCTGGCCCCGGTCACCTGCAGCAGGATGCGCAGTCTTATCTGAGTGGCCAGAGCAAAGGCAATGCTTCTCCTCCAGCAGCTGCAGAGCGTGCACAGCTTCCTCAGCTGCTGTGCACGCTGGGCGCTCGGGCGCTTCGGCAGGGTGGCTCCTGCACCCTGCTCCCCTGCCCAGCCTTCGTTGGAGCACTTCCTTATTTTTCTTTCTTTCTTTTTTTATATTTTATTGATTTCTTACAGAGAGGAAGGGAGAAGGATAGAGAGTTAGAAACACCGATGGGAGAGAAACATCCATCAGCTGCCTCCTGCACACCCCGTACTGGGGATGTGCCAGCAACCGAGGTACATGCCCTTGACCGAAATTGAACCTGGGACCCTTCATTCCGCAGGCCGATGCTCTATCCACTGAGCCACACCGGTCAGGACAGCATCCTTATTTTTCTGCACCACAAAGCCTCCCCGTTCATCTGCTCTATTCTTTGCTGCAGCCAGGCTATCAACCACTTCTCCATAAACCCTGTTTTTTTTATTGCACAGTAGAATTTAGGCACCAAGATCTGTGCACGGGGCATGCTCGCTGCTCCTGGGATGTCCTTGCTCCCAGACCCTAGCCTGCATGCACACATCTGTGTTTACTTCAGCATATACTTATGGGAACAATACATTTTATAAAAACACTAGAGACCCCGTGCATGAATTTGTGCATGGGTGGGGTCCCTTGAGGTGGCCTGTGGAGATCGGGCCCCAGCTCGGACCCCCAGCCTCACAGCCCCGCAGCCCCACCTGGCACCCGCCTTGGCCTGGCACTGCCCCCTCACCTGCTCTACCATCCCGTCTGCGGTGCAATTGGTTGGGACTGACCCCTGCCTGGCTCCCTCAGCGCCTGGGAGCCGGGTGGTGGCCCCGCCCTCCACCGCCACTGCTGGTGGCCATCTGTGGGGTGATCGGGCCCCCAGTCACACCTGCGTTGGCCTGTTGCCACCTGCTCACCTGCTCCACCATCCCACCACAGTCCCGCTCTCATTGGGGCCCATTGGGTCGGCAGCACCTCTACTGCCGCCCGCTGTCAGTGCCGCGTCGCTGATGCCCGCCATGTTCTGTGCTGCCCCCTGGTGGTCAGAGCACATCATAGCGAGAGAACTTCCGGTTGAACCACCACCCAAGGGGGCAATTTACATATTAAGCTCTTATTATACAGGATACGCCCATCTCGATCCAATCCAACACCACTCAGTTCGGTCTGGCCTTTTGTACCATTATGCTGTCTTAGTTATTGTAGATTTATAGTAAGTCTTGAAATTGGTGGTAGGAGTCTACAGCCCCTTTCTTACCTGTTCAGGTCTCCTACACACATACCGTGGCTGAAATTGCTAACTCACACCCCAGAGAAAAACAAATGGGCAAATAAAGTGCAGTGTCATGTCCAGTTCTTCCTGTCTCTAGCCCTTCAGGACTGACCCAGTCCAGACAGGTCCCAAAGATACCCCGGTCAGCTCCCTTCTCCCATGGTCAGCAGTTAGCTCTGGGAGTTACTTCTTACAACCTGCCTTCCCTCTTCAGCGCCCCCCTCCACCCAACATGCCCACTGATAGAAAATAGAAAATCACCATTGGAATCCAGAGTAAAAGCATTTGCAGTTAAGATCCTCCAGTGGATGCTAGAATTGATGGGCTGAAGTTTTCATGTATTTGCAGCCGGCAAGTTCATGTTTCACAATGTACAGTTTCATGGATTTTTGACAAACAACTAGTCTTTTATTGACTGCCACAGTTCCTTAGAGAACGGTTCCACTCCCCACCCTCCATGCCCTCAGGATTCCTGTTCACGGTCAAACCTCCCTCCAACCCCTGGCAACCACTGATCTGCCCTCCATCTTGATAGCTTGGCCTTTTCCAGAAGGTCATATACATAGAGTTTTATAACGTGCAGCCTTTGAGACTAGACTTCTGTCACACAGCAAAGTGCACTCAAGACTCATGCATGTTGCTGTGTATGTCCAGTTGTTCCTGTTTATTCCATTGGGTGGGTGTATCACGGTTTATCCATTCTTATTTAAAGTTCCCAGGTGGGGTGAGCCTGAGAAGGGGTGGCGAAGGATTTAGAAAAGACAGACAAAAAAATAAAGCTGGGTGCTAGGTGGGACGCTGCCCTCTCTGATGGAGAGAGACAGCACCACAGCCTGCAAGGCGAGTCTTTATTTTGTAGTCAGATTCCATGAGGCAAAGTCAGGGCGTGGTCACAACGTTCTTGGGGGCTTCGAATCTGCTCAATTCCATGCACCTGATCAGCTTTGTTTTCTTGCTGCACCTCCCGCAGCCGGCAGCCGGCAGCCGGTATCACTCAGCCATGTGGGACCACAGGTTCGGACCATAAGGTCAAGCTCACAACCACAGCCTTTGGCTATCATTGTGCTGGGCCTTGCACGTGGCTTTGCCAGGAGAGGATCGTGTCCTCTCATTAGTCCAAGGCTTGAACCTGTCCAAACGCTGTAGCCGCTCTCCACAAGCTCCCAATGGGTGACAGTTCCGGTTGCTCTGCACTCTTGCTGGCATGAGGTATTGCCCCATTTTTTGGGTTTAGCTGTTCCAATAGATGAGGTGTGGTGTTCTATTGTGTTATTACATACTTTTCCCTGGTGATTGATGGTCATAATTTTTAATAAGCTTATATGCCATTTTTGGAGACATATCTGTTAAGATTATTTGCACATCAAAAAAAAAAAAAAAAACCACAACAAAAAACCTGGATTGCTTAATTTCTTATTTTTGTGTTTTGAGAGATCTTTATGTATTCTGAATGCAAATCCTTTATCAGAAATGTGATTTCCAAATGTTTTCTCTCAATGTGTGGTTTTGTCTTTTCAATTTCTTTAAGTATGTCCTTTTCAGAGCAAAAGTTTTTAATTTTGATAAAGTCCGATTTCTCATTCATCCCCTGTATGTATTGTGAGTTGGTGTTATAATTAAAAACTACTACATAGATCATGAAGATCTGCTCCTATGTTTTCTTTCTTTCTTTTTTTTATATTTTAGCATTTTCAAACATTTCTTAAATTCAAATTTTGTTTTTCAATTATAGGTTACAGTCAGTATTAGTTTGCATTAATTTTAGGTGTACAGCATAGTGGCTAGACATTCATATACTCCTGAGTGGAAAAGAGAAGGGTTTAAGAAGTACAGACTGGTAGTTACATAATAGTCATGGGGATGCAAAGTACAGCACAGGGAATAAAGTCAATAATATTGTAATAACTGTGTGGTGCCGGGTGGGTGCTGAAAATGTCAGGGGGAACACCCTGTGGAGATCCTGTCTTTTACAAGTTTTATAGTTTTATAATTCACTAAGTGTGTGATTCATTTTGAGATGTGCTTTGGGATAAAGTATAAGGTTACTTCAACACACTTTTCTTGGTTTATTTGCACAACTTCCTCCAAGCACCATTTGTCGGAAAAACTTATCCTTCCTACATTGAATGCTTTTGCATGTTTGTTCAAAATCAATTGGCTGTTCGATTTTTGAACTATTTTTGGGTTCTCAATTCTGTCCAATTGATCTATGTGTCTGGCCTTTTGTTAACATTAGAGTCTTAGGTTATTGTAGATTTATAGTAAGTCTTGAAATTGGTGGTATGAGTCCTCCAACTTTGTTCTTTTTTCCCAAAGTTGTTTTAACTATTCTAGTTACTTTGTTTTTCTATATGCAGTTGATAATCGGCTTTCAAAGCTACTAAAACAGCTTTCTTGAATTTTGATTGGAGTTTCATTAAATTTATAGACAAGATTAAGGAGAATTGACATCTTAACAAGATTGTCTTCTATTTCTTGAATATAGTGTATTTCTCCATTTAATTAGATCTTCTTTGATATTTTTCATCAGAGTTTTGTCATTTTTAGTATACAGATCCTGTACATGTTTTTTTTTCAGATTTCTGTTACATGAAATGTCTGAGATTTTACTGCCTATATTTTTTTCTAGGATTTTTATGGTTTTGTGACTTGCATTTAAGAAATCATTTTGAGTTTATTTTTATGTATAGTTTAAGTAGGTGGTCTAGTTTCTTTCTTTTTTTGCATGTACCTGTTCAGTTTTCCCAATACCATTTATTGACAAGACTATCTTTACTCCATTGTATGCTCTTGCCTCCTTTGTCCAATATTAATTGGCTATAATGGCATAGATCTATTTCTGGGCTCTCTGTTCTGTTCCATTGATCTAGAGGCCTGTTCTTATGTTAGTACCAGGCTGTTTTGATTACAGTGGGTTTGTAGTATAGTTTGATACCTGGTGTTGGTTGTGATCCCTCCGAACTTGTTCTCCTTTCTCAGAAGAAGAGATTTCATTTCCTCGTATGCCCCTCTGGTCTTTTCATCACAAAATGTCAGGGTTATGTGTACTGATTATATTTTAACAAAACCATTACACCTCATACAGTCAGCCCTTTTTCATAGCAGTGCTGAGTGCTGACATTATCTCACTTTTTAAATTAGAATTGGTCAAAATTGCAACCCTTTCCCCATCTCTGTCTTCTCTCTCTCCCTCCCTCCCATCCTCCTTGCATATGTAACTTAGGCAGAATTCTGGTATTTATGTACGCAAACTTGCCATGGTTGGCATCGTCTTGCTTCGCGCTGATTTCCATTTCTGAGGGGTTGTGTCAGGCAACACCGGCCTCCTTCCCCCAGTAAGGAAGCCTCAGCCAGAGAGTTGTCAAGGCAACAGAAAACGCACACTGTGAACTGCCAACGAAAGGCCATTTCTGGCTGCTTACAGTCTGTACAGTGTTGAAGCAGCAACTTAATTTTGGGGCTTGGCAAAAAGAATCTCTTTCCTGGCTAATTATAAACTACACCCAGTGTTATCAGATTGGGTGATAGATGATCGCCTGCTAAATGCAACATGAAAAATTAGGCAGTTTTCAAAGCAGGGACCTAAATTCAGTGCCCAGAGGATCAATCGTTTATTCTTGTCATTCTTCATAACTGGCACAGAACAGCTAAGTGTGTGTGTGTGTGTGTGTGTGTGTGTGTGTAGGAGCTTCCAAACCCATATTTATTTGAGTCACATCATGTTTTTTTGCCTCCAAATGTACTCAAAAGAAGGCAAGAGATGCCCCGCTCATATTTCATATTTTGATTTTTTGGGAAGGGAGACTTTAAATTAAATCCCTGTTCATGAGCACTAAGAGTTTTAAATTACTCCCAGCAGGTGAGATTATAAAATCAGAATTCATTAATTTCAGATGGTTAACTGGTATATCTCCTCTTCTTCTTCCTCTTCCTCTTCTTCCTCTTCTTCCTCTTCCTCTTCTTCCTCCTCCTCTTCTTCTTCTCCTTCTTCTTCTTCTTCTTCTTCTTCTTCTTCTTCTTCTTCTTCTTCTTCTTCTTCTTCTTCTTCTTCTTCTTCTTCTTGCCTGCTATTATTCTCTCCCCACATACTTGCTTGTCAACAAACTCCAAATTAATGTTAACATGGTAATTCAAGCTGGAAGGGGTCAGGGTGAAAGCATTGCTCTAATAATCCACTGTCTTAATAAACATGTTCCTTTGAAAACTCAAGGTTTTTAAACCTGACTTTGTATGAGAAGGGATAGCTGGACTGGCAGTGGGTGGGAATCCAGAGCTGAGTACTCTGAGCAAGCATTCATGGCCTCTTTCTAGGCTGACTACCCTTTGTAAGCTAGGTCAACTTCCTGGTGGGGGACATGATTAGTATCGTCCCCATGCTCTCCCCTGGGAAAGGCAAACTGAACTACCGGCCTTTAAGAAGAGGAAGCCAGACTCACCTGAGGGAGAGGTTAGCTCTTTCACTCCTGCAGATTCAACGACTGACCAAGACGTGAAATAATAATTGTAGTTCTTGGTGGATACAGAAGGCTACTGAGGCTGGCGTTCTGGAAAATGCCTTGGAAATGAATGATGCTTTAGCCTTAGTGTCCACCATGTTTACTCCTGCGTTATAGCAGCATGCTCCCCTTCAGCCTGGAATGCTCGCAGGATTGCATTTTAAAGCCGGGAGCATCTGCACAGGCAGAGGGATGCGGGAGGTAGTCATCTGGTACACAGGCAGGTCAATCAGGCTTGTTTGGACATTTGACAGCAATAAACCAGGTCTTCTGTTCCTTCAGTAGTGTTTTGGGATAGCATTCCTCTTTATAGCATTTCCGCACGTGTTGAAGTAGGTCTTAAATGTGGAAGAACAGAGTATTGAAACTAGAACTTCATGAAAGGACTGAGAATAATTAACTCTTGACTTAAGTTCCTTTTCTATTTTATTTCTTTCCTTGATGTGGCTGTAGTGGGCAGGTGTGGGAGGAAAGAATGGCCCCAAATAAGAAACTGAAATGAAATGAAGTGGCTGAGATGTTTCCCAATGACCCGCTTTCTGGAATTGTGTGTAAAATGAAGGCTGTGTATGTACAATTTCTAGGGAATGGGTCAATGGCTTTGATCAGATTCTCAAATGGATCCTTGACCCACCAAAGATGAATGATGAGAACAACCCAAGACTTGGTAAAACAGGCAAATGGACATATATTACCCTTTACCTCTTTGCACACAATATGCCACAATTGCCTAATCCTCACAGCCTCCAACTACATGGTAACATTTAGTCTAGTACGGTGGTCGGCAAACTCATTAATCAACAGTGTGGCAAACCGCGGCTTGCGAGCTGCATGTGGCTCACGAGCTGCGGTTTGCCGACCACTGGCCTATAGAATGCCACCCAAACGTGGTGTCTTAAAGGAGGCTCTGTCTGCAGAGTACCAGGCTGAAGTGCACAGAACCCAGTGAGCAACAGAGGGGAAGACGCAGGTCCAGGCCACCTGGAGCTTCTTGTCCCTTAAGCTGGGTGTCCAGACTGCCATTTCCCAACTCCATTTCAGGGCCCCCTCTTTAATCTTTCCCCAGTATCTACATCAACATATTATCCTGAGAAGCAAAGGAAATAACACGAAGAGAGAGTTTGAAAACACTAAAATGCTCTGCAAATGTTGAGTTATCATTTGAAGATGAGACTTGGCAACAGTTTCATGCCATGTAAATGTTTATCATTCTGCCCACCACCATTGGAAATATCTGTGGTACTCAAAATGCCCCTAGATGCTACAGTGCACTGATCCTTTTGCCTATCAATTAGCTTATAAACTTAACATGCCTCAGACACTAAGACATGCTATCAATACATGCCAACGCTGTCTTTCTAATTCACAGCTGGGTAGGTGCCCCTTGCGATGGTGCTGATGGATGGATGAATGACTCAGAGGTGGAACATGGAATGTAATCCAGCAGTGCCCTAAAGCGATGCAGTCAGAAGTAACAGCCAACTTTTCAGTGCAGCTTAAATGATGTTGAATTAACTGCCACGTGGCAGCATGATTATGTCTCCGTGTTGCTGTGATAAATCTAACCAGGAGGGGAGTCCTGTGTGCAGAGAAGCAATAGGATCAAAACATTGAATAGCATTTGTCCAACTTGTTTTGGAACTCAAAAGTCAACATATTTTATAAATTAAAAAATCTGCTGTCACTTGTGTAGCTGATCTGAGAAAAGTTGGCATATAATTTATAGCCCAATTCCCATTTGAAGTAAGATGCAGACAGATTGCAAGAACTGGGTTTTGAGCCATAGGACTGAGTAACTATCTCTCTATCCTCTCCCTCCCTCTCTCTCTCTAAAACCAATAAAAAATATTTAAAAAAAGAAAGTGGTATTTTTGTTTGGTTTGTCAGGCTGTGAGTTAATCCTCGGAATCACCAAGGAGGAGCTGACTTTGCTCACTAGAGGTCACATATAGACTTGGTACTTATTGGGTATAGTTTTTGTTGAGAGGCAGTCTTGCATGAAATTTGACAATCTTTCCTTTCATTTTCATGAACCACAAAATAGATTAATGAAAATGCCTGGTCTCAGTCACTTAGAAAGTCCAGAGAGAGGGGCAAGGTTGAAAGGAAGAACTGAGTGGCCACAGAGCAGTTGCAGGGGAGAAAAAAGTTTTTCTAGACCCTATTTTAGGGTCCCTGGCTGGGTCTGAAAATTAAACTGACAAAGACAGATTAACAGGAGACATACATTTATTTAAAATAAGTTTCAAGCGACAGGGAAGACTTCATAAGGAAGTGAAGACCATAAGAGACAGTAAGAGATGTATTTTTATGCTCGATTTGGTGAAGAGGTGTGGAGAATTATGGAAGGTTAGGAAGCGTAGGTACGTGGTGAAAGGAGGGAAAGAGCAATTCCTATTTGTGAAGATTCTTCTCGGCATCCCTTTGCCTTTGAAGATAAAGATGCTCCTTTTGTCTGGGTATCTTTCAGGTATACGGAGGGAGGGCACCTCTCACAGGAGGGTTTTGTGACCTGTTTCAGGGGAGAAGGGTGTGGGGAGGAGGTCAGAGTGACCTTCCTGTTTAGGTCATTTTCTCCACCTCCTTCAGCTTATAATATTCAATATGCCAAGATGCCATATTTTGGGGTATATGTCCTGAGTCCCATCACAGTGGCAGAATGAGACATCACCCTAGGAGAAGAGGGACCACTGCCAAGCAGGAAGAACTGGGAACAGTCTGAGACCTCAGGATTGGGGCACTGGCTGCTGGGGGATTGACGGGACGAGGCCAGAAATTTCATAGGCCCTGAGGGGCAAGGCTTCCAGGAAAGAGGAAGGCAATGTGGAGGCCTGGGGGTGGAGGAGGACAGGGACCCAAAGGCAGGCATTACAGGAAAAACATACTATTACTCATCAGAGGGTCTGACCACACCCACAAATTAGAAGTCCATGGAAAAGCAGACCCCCCCATGTACAAGGGAAAGGAAAAGGCTTAGAAATAAATATGATGAGAAATGGGGGGAAAGGAGGAAGACCATAAACACTCCTGAAAGACAAGTAACAGACCTGGACAGTAAGAAGGTGCTCCTGGGTCAGGGATAGACCCTCGACCTGCCTATTCTGCCTCAATCAGTGAACAAACTGAGCTCAGTCATAATCAAAATACTAACAAATTTGCTTTCCCTTGACCAGACATTTGATTCTTAATTCAGATGGACTCTAGAAAGTACAGATTAGCTACGGAAGCTAATGGGAAGGAGGTGGAGGGGGTCTTAACCCTGTGAGGTATACGTGACAGGCCATCCAGCTTCTGCAAGAAAGCAACGAACCGATGTCCCATGAGACAGACGGAGGGAACACAATAGGAAGTCCAGAAATAGATCCAATTCAAGGAAAGCTTGTATATGGGAAAGGATGCATCTCAAGTGAATGGGGACATTATGAACTTTCCTGTAAATTTTGTGTTGGAACAGATACACTCATTGTAAGAAGATAAAACTGGATCCACACTTCATACGGAAAGAAACCCCAACTATCAGTGGTCTCTATACCGAAACCATATAAATACTCGAGTGAAACAATCCTGGAGGGAGGGAAAACCTCCAAATCTAGACCCAATGAAAGACTGAGAAATTCAAGGCTGTCCATGGGTGTGTTTTATTGTAAAGCAAATAGCACAGAAGCCATGATCAAAGCTAAAATAAAAGAACAAGCTTTTCACCTGAAGCATTTGAACCTGTGTATCAAAATGCTTTACCGATGTCCAGGTGAATAAAAACAGAGATCAATAAGCCCAACTTTGTGCATCGCTGCCTCTCAAGGCAAGAAGCTCACCCTCCAGGCAGGCAGGCAGGCAGGAAAGGTGATTTGCCTACAAATTAAGAAAAGGAATCTTTGTCCCAGACTTCTCCGTGGCAGTGACCTACAGATACAGACAAGAACAACATTTACAGAGGTTTAAAGGGGAAAGGTTGGAACCCAGGAACCCGGCTCCACAAGGGTTCCTTCATCTGCAAGAGCAAAAGCAAATAGTGAAGGCTGCAGAAAGGAATTGGTTTCTGTGCCATTCCTGACACACACACACACACACACACACACACACACACACACACACACAAAACAAAAGCAAACCCAAATCTGAACATGTATTGCATCAAAGCAAAATAAAAAAACCACACACAAGACTCGAGAATGTGGAAATTATGGCAGGTAAATTGGAGAACATTGTTGTATTTTTAAAAATTGTAATAATTATTGAAAATATTGTTAAAAACACGGTGCACATGCTTTTAAACGTTCCTGAGAGTGAAAGCTCCTTTTTCTCTCACACAGACACACCTCCCTTTAAAATCCCAGGTTATTGCAACCCAACTTAGAAATTATAAGAAGGAGAAGAGCAAAGGAACAAAGACCTGCTAATGATCTAATTTCACGTAAAGAAGCATCAATAGAAGCGGTCTTACCTTGGCAAGAGCGATTAGGTAAATATTGGTTCAGTGCCTGTTTGAAGACTTAAAGAAATTTAGGAGCTAATTTAAGAAATATATTTTTTTCTAGTTATTTGAAGTAAAAAAATAAAAATAGTCAAGTTGCAAAAGAAGAGAAAACAAGGAGAAAAAGCCAGGCAGGCAGACAGGAAAACAAAGATATAAAATGCCAACTCCTTAAAGCTTATTTCCTCATCTGTGCTGTGGGTTATTCTAAACCGACCTCCTGCGCTAATTTTGAGGATCAGTAGGGTAATCCTCAAAAGGTACCTTTGTGTCTGGCTCACGAAGCTCAAAGCATGTTTATTATGATCTCAGGTGGCGGGTGGGGAAGTGGGGGAGGGAGGCCAAAAGGTACAAACAAGAAAAAAAAATTGTAACTACGAGGTGGTGGATACTAACTAGACTTACATTGGTGGTCACTTCTCACCGATACAAGCATATCAGATCATTATGTTGTACACCTACAATTAACACCATGTTCCATGCCGCTGATAGCTCTTCTTAAAATGTGTCCGTGTTGGGTAGCAGAATACGGCACCCCAAACCACACCTCTTGGGTGTAGGGATCGCTCTGAGCAAAGGTCCCTGAGAACGGGCAGGCACGGGAAAAGCCCTGAGCACAGGTACAGGCTTTCCTAGGAGTGTGCCCGCCCCGTGCCATAGCGAAGGCACAGCCCTACCCCTGCCTAAGGAACCTTACGAACAGCCCTTGTTCACCACGCTTTTCCTGCTCACCTTCCCACAGATTGCCTCCCCTGCCTAGAAGCCCCCTCTCTGTCGTTGGCATTAAACCCCCGGCCGTTAGTGACGGAGCCTCCCTGAGCAGGTGCAGGAAGTCCGTGTTAGGAACTGTCTGTTCCTCTTCTCTCGCTGGTCCGTCTCGGCCAGTCTCATTGCCAGGCCCCCGCGGGAGAACCTACACCAGGTAGAGGAAGAGACTTCTCTGTTTTACTTCAAGAAAGGGGGGAAAAATTGAACAAACGGATGAATACATCTTTTTTTTAAAGAGATTTAAATTATAATCTTTTTCATTTTTAAAAATGTTATTGAATTTATTGGGGTGACATTGGTTAATAAAAGTACGTTTCAGGTGTACAGTTCTCTAACACATCATCTGTATATTGTAGGTGCTCACCACTCCAAGTCAAACCTCCTTCCATCACCCTGTATCCCCCTTTGCTGTCCCCTACCTGCTCCCACCCCCTTTCCCTCTGCTAATCACCCTACTGTTGTCTGTGACTAGGAAATGTTTGTTTGTTTGTTTGTTTAATAAATCTTAAAGCTACTTACTTCAATAAGAAAAACCTAGCAAAAGACATGCATTCACTTTCAGTTTTTCCTATTTTAGTTAAATAAATTAGATTCTAACAAAATTACATAAATGAGGGAGTTAAAAAAAGGACGTGACTACAAATTCAGAGGAAACTACAAAAATAAGGGTAACTTTAAAAATCCACATTCTATAAATATATATGGTATTTTTATGTAAAGGACAATTCTCTGGCCAAGTATGTAGGATAAAACTTTACTTAAAAAGAACCAGACAAAAGTTGAATAGGCCAATTACTGTTACTGAAAAGATTTTTCAGAGATTTGAAAATTTACTCCCCATATGTTCAAGTTCAAGTGGTTTCACATAAAACACTTGATGTCATATGTAATATAGCGCATATGATAATATATAGTTATTTTTAAATCTCAATTTATTTTTATAAAGTGAGACTAACTTGCTACCAATGCTTGAGAAAAATAGCACCCAAACCACGCAACTAAAAAAAAATAGCACATGAGACTCTCACATAGGAATATAGGTGCAAAAATTCGAAATGAAATTCTAAGAAATCAATCTCAGTGCTAAATAAAAATGCGAACATACCATGATCAGATTGAATTATTCCAGAATATAGGATCATTCTGATCTAGCAAATGCATGAATTTAATTTATCATATCTACAGTTCAAAGTAAAAGTATGCAACTACCTCTGCATATGCTGAAAATGCGTTAAAAGCTAGGATACATTTAAAAAGAATTAATAGGCTTTAAGAGCATTTTTAGGTATACCAAAAACTGAATGAAAAATACAGAAAGATTCCTTATACTCCCACCCCCTGCCACAGTTTCCTCTATTATTAATATGTTGTATTCACTTGGTGCATTTGTTACAACTGATGAACCAGTTATTATTATTTTTATTAGACATTATTACTAACTAAATGTATGCATTATACATTATTATTAACTGAAGTCTAGAGTTTACATTTGAGTTCTCTCTTTGTGCTGTACCTTCTATGGGCTTTGACCAATGTATAGGGACAGGTACCCACTGTTACGGTGTGATACAGAACGATAGTACAGGGCCCTACAAAGCCCCCGTGCCTCACCCATTCATCTCTCCCTCTCCCCAAGCCCCTGTTCCTCTTGTGATCCCATAGTTTTGAGTTTTCCAGACTGCCATATAGCAGTGAAGGGTAGCATAGTATGTCACCCCAAGATATGACCAAGAGTTTAGGACATGCTACCCCAAAATACGCTGCTTTGGTACATGGATTATTCTGAGCTGAAGGCACTAGAAAAACAGCAAATGCAGGGGGAGGCTTACCCTGACTCCCCTCATCTGCCTGAAACCGGACCCTCCTAAAGGCGCTCAACTGTCACAAATGCCCCTTCGTCAACCAGGGAAGACAGACTCTGATCACCGAGAGGAGACTAACAAAGATCCACGCCACAGCCAGGCAAACGTGGCCACAGCTGTCATAACTCCCATTTGGCTTGCAGGGCCCTTAAGCTTTCCTGAGAATCACCTCGCAGCAGTGTGGCTCACAGCCCTCCCCCCGGCCCCCTGCTAAAATGCTATTTAATCTGGATTCTACGCCACCTCAGATAGCTACTCAATTTTCTCCGGCATCGCCTATGTACACGAGTTAATTACTACGTTTCTGCTTGTTTTTCTCTGTCTTTTATTACGGGAGTCTCTGTCTTGATCAGAGGCATCTCCGTTAGAAAACTAGAAGGGTAGAAGGGACTTAGTTTTCCTCCCCTGCGGCAGGAATCCCTACAGGATGTAATGTTTGCAGATTGGCTTCTGTTAATTAGTAATGGATGTTTAAGGCCCCTCCACGGCTTTTTGTGGCCTGATGGCTCATGTCCTCTTATTGCTGATGAATGTTGCATTGCCCGGATGTGCCGGTGTATTTACACAATCACCCACTGAAGGGCAGCTGGGTTACACCCGATGACAATTAAAGCTGCTGTAAGCATTCATGTGCGGGCTTTGGTCCGAATGTGTGTCTTGAACTCGCTTGGATAAATGCCAGGGAGTGTGATTGTTGGACCATGTGGGAAGAGTGGGTTTAGTTTTTTAAAAAGCCATCAAACCGACTTTCAAAGTCACTGTGCCATTTGGCACTCCCACCTGCCATAGAGAAGAGTTTCTCCCCGTAGCCCTAGCTGGTTTGGCTCAGTGGATAGAGCATGTGCCTGCGGACTGAAGGGTCCCATTCCGGTCAAGGGCACATGCCTGGGTTGTGGGCTCAATCCCCAGTGGGGGGCGTGCAGAAGGCAGTCAATCAATGATTCTTTCTCATTATTGATGTTTCTCTCTCTCTCTCCCTCTCCCTTCCTCTCTGAAGTCAATAAAAATATATTAAAAACAAAAAAGAGTTTATTCCTGTAACACGACAACTCTTAATAAAACTTAGGCACCCCAATGCTCAAAGAGGGCAAAACTAGAACGAGTTTCCGTTTTTTTAAAACACTTTACATAAACAATTGGGAAACTTCAAATACGCCCACTCACATGTGTCCTCCCCCGCCCCCCCGCCAACCCAGCCCCAGGTAAATCAACACATTTACACACACGTTCTGAGCACCTGTGTAACCCTGTTTCCGGTTCCGGAGCTGGAGCCTGGCTCAGGGCGGTGAGCTGACTCAGCAGTTCACCGTCCAAGGGGCTGGCGTCTTTGCATCGGGGCTGCTTTCCTTTCTGCTCTTGGTTAAGCTGAAGTTTTCAGTTCATACAAGATGTAGAGGCTTCCGGTTCAGAGCTTCCCAAGGCTAGCTACTTTTATCTGCCTTGTTTTTATCTCAAAATCTAGATTTATTTATACTTCTACATATTGACATTACTTTTGCTTTTACCTTCCAGTTCTCTGAGTGAGAGTAGGGGGTGGTAGGTGCCAAATGAATGCTTAGTTCACTTTTATCGTTAATGTTTATGGGAGCGTCACTCTTCTGAGTACCTGGAACTCAGGTGAATTTAAAGCTGTCCACATTGTGGTAAAATGTATAGAACATGACATTTCCTGTTTTAAGCATCTTTAAGTGCACAGCTCAGGGGCACCGAGCACATTCAGGCTGCTGTGCAGCCGCCATCACCATCCAGCCCCAGAACCCCTCCATTTTCCTAAGTGGAAGCTCCGTCCCCATTCAACACCAACCCCCATTCTCCTCCCCCAGTCCCTGGCGGCCACAGTTCCACCTTCTGTTTCCGTGGTTTTGATATTCTGGGTGCCTCTCATAAGTATGGATCCTTTTTTGATGAGCTGATCTCACTGAGTGTAAGGTCTTCAAGGTTCCTCGATGATGCCGTGTGTGCTGGAAAGTCCTGCCTTTGTGCGGATGGGCAACTTTGCCTTGCTGGTGGTTTATCCATCTACCCCTGGATGCGTGGTTGGGTGGTTTCCACCCTTTGGCTGTTGTGAGGAATGCTGCCGTGAACATGGGTGCACAGATCCCTCTTCAGAACCCTGCTTTCAGTTCTTGGGGGGGGTGGGGGTGCATGTCCTCCAGGAGAATCCTGGATCGTCCAATAATTATGTTTAACTTCTGAAGAACCACCATCCTGCTTTGCATGGCAGCTGCACCATTTTCCCTTCCTACCCGCAGTGCACAGCGTTCCAATTTCTCCATACCCTTGCCTGGTTGTGTTTGTTTTATTTTTTGAACGTGGAGCATTCTTATACATGGTGGCCTTCATCAAATTAGGAAAGGTGTTCACATCACTCATTCTTTCTGGAACAGACATCATTGCAAAACGTCAAATTCAGTGAGCTCTGCTCAATGCCTTCAGCTTTGAGGGGGTGAGGAGTGGATTTTACAGCTGCTGCTTCTGCTTCCAGATGACAAACTCCTTTTCCATTGAACACTTTAAAGAAGAATTTAATTCATCTCAACCAATACTCGGTGAGGGCCACTGTGTGCCAGCTCCACTGTGGGCCTAGGCCAGTGGTCGGCAAACTCAGTCGTCAACAGAGCCAAATATCAACAGTACAACGATGGACATTTCTTTGGAGAGCCAAAATTTTTTAAACTTAAACTTCTTCTAACGCCACTTCTTCAAAACAGACTCACCCAGGCCGTGGTATTTTGTGGAAGAGCCACACTCAAGGGGCCAAAGAGCCGCATGTGGCTTGCAAGCCGCAGTTTGCCGACCACGGGCCTAGGCAAATGGGCACAGCAGTGAGCAAAACCTCCAACAGTTACAAACCCTTTGGAACCCCAGGGTCCCAGTGGTTTCTTTAGGGGTGACATTTCCCCCTCGTGTTAGCCAGGAAGCGGCTCCCTCCTGTCCTCATTGTTACGTCTCCAGCAATGAGTCTTCTTCTCAGAAGAGACAAGAGGGGAGGCACCCACAGATGGGCCCTCTGCAGCCCTTGACTTGTGCTCATCTGTGGTCCTTATCGTCTGTTATGTGTATTCATATTGCTTTCTTATCAGACTTTGAGCTTCTTCTGGGAAGATGTTATCTATTTTCTATTCCCCTCAATTATCCCTAGAGTTCTGCATGGAAGCAATCAAATGGTGCTTATTTTTCATTTGCTGACTATTAATCAATAGGCCTGACCCCCCACGATTTATTGCTTGTTTCTGAAAAGTTGCAGCTCCCAGGCCAGGGAGAGTGGTGACTCCAGACCTCCTGGCTGAGGGTA
This sequence comes from Corynorhinus townsendii, assembly GCA_026230045.1. NCBI lineage: Eukaryota > Metazoa > Chordata > Mammalia > Chiroptera > Vespertilionidae > Corynorhinus > Corynorhinus townsendii. The sequence continues at coordinate 4,390,857 of JAPDVU010000002.1, forward strand.
AAATGGGTAATTCATGTCAGCTTGCTGCCTGCTCAGGTTGGGGCGGCTGCCCCTGTGGATGGGGTTGTTCGCCCGCACTCTGGTGCCCTTTAGGGAGAGCGCTATATAGACCTGGTCCCATTGCTTTGGTTTGTATTTTTTTAGGGTAAAAAAAAAAATGAGCAAGCTGAACTCTGTCCTGCAATGCCTTCGGAAGTAGAAGGGAAGCCCACACATCCTCTCCCAGTAGGCTTGGTTCAGACACCCCAACGCCCCCTGGCACACATCGTAACTGGAAAATGTGGCTCTCGGTCTGTGAGTGTGAAAGCAGTGAGTTAAATGGACTTCCCTGAGCTCCACCTCCACCTCCTCTCATTTGGCCTCGGGCATTGTTTTGCTCTTTTATGAGCCTGAATGTAATGAGTCATAATTAACGTTTGTAATCTCTAAGCATATTTGCAGTCCAATTTCATCTGAGGCAATAAAAGCTAAATTGCCAGCAACTTGATTACTTATGTTCCTCAGGTTCCGGGAGACAGGATCCTGGAGCAGGTCTCTTCACAGCCTCCCTGTGACAGGGAGGGTCTGCAGGGGCTGAGCGTCCCCATAGCCCACGTTCATTTCACTGATCTGTCACACTCTCTATAGACATGAGTCAGGGCCCCTGTCCAGCAAGAAGTCTCCCAGGTATCCCTGGTCCCGTCTTCTCCAGGGAGGTGAGGGCTCGTGTGTGAGGCAATGACTCCCAAAATCGGTCCCGAACCTTTCTATCTCCACTTCGGAGCTCTATTGTTGTCCATTTTATTTATGTGCAACCCACGATGCCAAGTGAATATGCGACATCCGCCCAACACCCCACCATGTTACCAGTTGGTTCTTGGACATCAAGAATCTGTGTTAAGCATTATTGACACTGAAACGTACTTTTCCCCACATTTGGCTTCCCTTCTCAAGTCCCACCTTTCTTCCTCTGCCCCCTCGGTAACCTCACTTGGTCCTTCCTTTCCTCCTTCCCTCCCACTCTCTTCTGCTCACATTTGATCAAATGCCTCATGAGGATGGATACAAACAATATGGAACCTCTACTCCTGGTACTTACATACTATTACACTGGCTGCTGTGAAAGTGATGGAGCCTTTGCCAAGTAATATGCAGGTATTTTCTTACTTCAAAACACAGTGCTCAATATCCACACCATTTTCTCCTTTCCATCACTTCAAAGCACATCAAGAGGAACTTAGGTCTCTTCTCAGAACACCTTTTCCCCTCCTCCTCCCGTCTTTGCTTTCTCACTGTCAGTCCTCACTCCAGATTGTCATCAGGCCACCCCCAGAGTTGTGAGTTGAATTGTGTCCACCAAAAAGATATGTTCAAGTCCTAGTCCTCTGTACTTGCGAATGGGACCTTATTTGGAAATAGTCTGTGTAGATGTAATGAAGTGAAAATGATGTCATATTGAATTAGGGTGGGCCCTTATCCAGTGACTGGTATCTTTATAAGAACAGAGAAATGTGAAGCCAGAGACATTTAGGGAGAAGGCCATATGACAATGGAGGTAGCGATTGGAATGATGTGTCTACAAGCCAAGAAATGCCCATGATTCCTGGCAAGCACCATACACATAACAGAGTATTCCTCAGAGCTTCCAGAAGCACAAAGAACTCAACCATGGGAGAGGAGACAAGAATTTGGAGAGAGGGATGCTGAGACTGGAAAATGATTTAAACCCTTGGGTACTTGCAGAAATCTTGGGGTGGTCACATAACTTGGCCCGGGCATGGAGTGGGGGCTCAAAGCACAGACAGGTTACTGCTGCTGTCAGGGTGGCATTGAATCTTCTCTGCTGAGGGTCACTACCTGATCCTACAGGGCTCTGGGCTGGTCAAGTCCAGCCATAGAATTTGAACCCAAGACAGTCTTCTCTGTGGCAGGCAGTCTTCCTTACCAGGTCCATGCCTCCATATCACCACACTAGGCTGCTGCGTTATCCTGGTCCTCCCTTGCTCCGTACTTGTCTGGATTTCTCTCTCTTTCCCTCTGCACCTGGTCCATACCTGCTCATCCTTCAAAGCCCAGTTTAAATCTAATTTTATAGTATAATTTTTCCCCCAAGCAACTCAGCTAAAGTGGATATGAACCGGCCCCGCTGAATAAAATGTAGTGACATGTGTATACTTATATTTGGTACAACCAAGTGCTTCCTGAGTGATCCCTTCCCTTTTTGTTTGGGTCTCTTCGCATCTTTTCTTCAGAGCTATTTTTTTCAGGATGATTGCAAGTTCCTTGGGCAAAGTCCATAATACATTTCTTTCCGTGTCTTGCAGGTCTCAGAACAGTGCTTTTCACAGAGAAGGTGCTCAGGCCCGAATGGTGTGGCTCAATGATTGGACGTCGATCTATGAACCAGGAGGTCATGGTTCTATTCCGGTCAGGGCAGATGCCTGGGTTGTGGGCTCGATCCTCAGTGTGGGGCATGCAAGAGGTACCCAATCAGTTATTTTCTCTCATCATGGATGTTTCTATCTCTCTCTTCCTCTCCCTTCCTCTCTGAAATCAATATATATATTCCCAGTAAGCTCAGATGTCTTGGTTCTCAGCACAGTAATCTTCTCTGGATCTTGTTAACTCTGGCACATTAGACGAATCTCTAAATGCCCCCCGACTCAGGACCCTTCCCTTTGACATGAGGAGTCTGACCTGGAAAGTCTCAGGTTCCTCCAGTCCTATTGGACGAGGACACTCTCCTGTGGCTTAGAGACATGCAGGAAGGTGGGACATAAGACTCCTCTGGTCCAATGCCTGGCACCTGGGGCCTCAGCAAGCTTCCACCGCACCAGCTTCACCAGATAGCTGGGCCGAAGTCATGACCTTAGTGTTGGGAGGAAATGAAGCCCAGGTGTGATGCTGGCAGCATCTCTGTGGGACTCAGGTGTCTGCCTGACGTTCTGTCTCAGGTTGAGAGATGCCAGACCCCAGCCGGAAAGATCTGCCTTCCCACATGTGCCCAGGAAGGCTCTGGCAATGTCTTCACACAGGAGCTGTAGTCCACAGTGTTCTGGAGAACACTGCTCTAAATCGTTAATGGCAGTAAGTGTACCTGTCCTTCACAGTGACTTCTGTTGATCTGTTACCTCGCGAATCACCTTCCCCAGAGCAGGCTTATAAAACCCCAAGCTCTGCAGATGAGATGTAGGGGCAACTGCATTTTTACGACCCAGCAGAGAAATTTGTTAACGTTTAAAGCACAGCTATACCTATGTGAATGCTGATGGCATGTGATGGTTTAGAAAGCGAGAACTTTCCCTTGACTGGAAGGTAGTAAAACCCCACAACCAACCATGCACTCCAGAGAGAAGCATCCAGACATGAGAGCAAAGGATTCTCAGTTTGCTCTGTGGGTGAGCAACTTGTGGTGGGTTCCGCACAATATGAGAGCCAGAGAGATGTCGGGGGAGCAGAGGAGGGAGGTTTTGTCCTTAAAGAGGGACCGATGAATTGGCAATCGTGCACTCTCCAGGTGTAATTTTATAACAGGCACATGAGATAGTTCACTTATTTCTCCGGGGGATCACTTTTATTTTATGCTCATTTTACTGACACCAGTTTCTTTGTCTTCTCCTAAGAAGTGAATGGAAGAGATAAATCAAAGAAGTTATATACTTATACTAGAGGCCCAGGGCACAGATTCATGCACCGGTGGGGTCCCTCAAGCCTGGCTTGTGCCCTCTTGTAATCCAGGACCCCTCGGGAGATGTTGGACTGCTGGTTTTGGCCCTATCCCTGCAGGCCAGGCTGAAGGATCCCACTGGTGCACAAATTCATGCACCGGACCTCTAGTATGCATATAAGATCTTTGGTTAATCTTTTCCCACCCTCCCCTCCCCCCACCTTTTCCTCTGAGATTCATCAGTCTGTTCCATGTTTCCATGCCTGTGCATTGAGTGTTTGCCCCCTGGTAGTCAGTGCGCATCACAGCTACTGGTCAAATATTCAAATGGTCGTTCGGTCACTTAGGCGCATATATATACATATATGTGTATATGTATATACACATATATGTATATATATGCATATATGCATAGCTCATGGACACGGGCAATAGGGTAGTGAAGACTTGGGGTGGATAGGGCCTGGGAAGAGGGGGGTAAAGGTGAGGAAAATGGGAGATATCTATAATACTATCAACAATAAAAATATATTTAAAAATAAATTAAAAATAAAATAAAAAGAAAATGGAAACACACCCACCATGTGTACTCTTAAGCCCTAGAATTCAAACTGCCTGTCTTCATTTTAGAGGCAAATATTACAGAAATAGTGATTCTGTCAATATTACTATTTCAGAATGACTTTTGAAAAAATTAATCTTTATTGTTCAAAGTATTATAGATGTCTCTCTCCCCCCCCAACTTTGACCCCTCCCACCCTGTTCCGCCCAGGCCTATGGCACTATTGTCTGTGTCCATGAGTCATGCATACATGCATGTAAGTTCTTTGGTTAATCTCTGACTTCTATAACAGTGACAGATGTGGTCATTTATTTGCAAATACACTTAAAAGGGGCAACAAAAGACTATTTGGAGATTTAAATTGTATATTCTTAAAAAATATATATTTTTTATTGATTTTTTACAGAGAGGAAAGGAGAGGGATAAAGAGTTAGAAAGATCGATGAGAGACAAACATGGATCAGCTGCCTCCTGCACACCCCCTACTGGGGATGTGCCCACAACCCAGGTACATGCCCTTGACCGGAATCAAACCTGGGACCCTTAGAGTCTGCAGGCCAACACTCTATCCACTGAGCCAAACCGGTTAGGGCTAAATTGTATATTTCTAACTGTAACTCCGTGTTGTGTTCCGAATCCAAAGGTAACATCTGATCTACATTTTTGTCGGATCTTCAACTGCAGGCCACATTCCTCTGGGCCAGTGGTTCTAACTCAGGGCTGATTTTGACCAACCTCCGTCCCAGGGGACATCCGACAGTGTGTGGGGACACTTTTGATGGTCACAGCTGGGGATGGTCCTGTGGACACTGAGGCCAGTAAAGGCCAGGATGTTGTTAAACAACCTACAGCACACAGGAAGCCCTCACCGCCCCCCCAGCCCCTACCCCCCGCCCCAAATAATCAGGCCCCGGAAGTCAGACATGCTGAGACTGAGGAGCTGCTCGAAGGAAAGAAATTCTATTTCTCCTCGGTGATAGCCCAGAGTTCACCTGTGGGCCCCCTTTCCCCGTCCACTGTTTGGGGTGCTGTGCTTTGTTGCTCTAGGACGCCCCGGTAGCTAGTTGACATTTCATACTTGTTGTCTGAAATGCCCCTCTCCGTCAGCCTTTGGGCCATTTCCCAGGGACTCTGATTAATCTCTAAGAATGCTTACATGGTGGCTTTCACTCCCAAGGATGCTTTCACTCCCAAGAATGCTTTCACTCCCAAGGATGCTACCACCTGGAAGCCAGGAAAAGGGAAAAAGAGAAAGAAAAGGGGGGAGAAAAGGTAGGCTTTCCTTTGAAACATTTCCGAAGCTCCATGGGACTCAAATGGGGTACCATCCATTCTCTCCACAGCGCAACAGCTAAGGCACACGTTAAAAACACCGCTATCAAATGGGTTGGCCTCTGGGGCCCCCAGCAGCCGGCTACTTCATGTGCTTTTCCAGGGTAATTCCCTTGAACGTCTGCCTGAGAAACTGAGGGAAGTTAGCATATCTCCTACCCACTCCCCTCTGCACCCATGCTCCCGGATGAAGCCCCAAGTCCAATACCACACTGTAGAAACGAACCCACGTGTCACGCTCGTCCTTTGCCCCCGTGTGACGGCTGTGCTAGGGGAAGTGGTGGGAGACTCTCCCTGTGGCTTCACTAACTCTCTCTCCTGCTGGGGGCAGGAGGGGGGACCGGGACTCCGGCGGTGATTAAAATGAGAAAGAAGTCAGGGGGCATCTAATCCCGTGGGCTCTTGGGGCAGTGCTCACCTCGAGTAAAACAGTCCTTCATCCCGGCACAGTAGAGGCACGCGGTCCAGGCGTGGAGGTGAGCTCCGATCCCAGCAGTGCGAGGTGGACGAACGCCCTTAGCGTCGGCAGGATGAGTGAGCGGGAAGTGGAAAATCTACCACGTCCCACCAGGGCCCATTTCCTTCCGGGGCTTTAATTGCTTATGTGCCAGCAAAAGCCCCCGCTTTGGAGCAGAGGGATGCGGTTCTCCACCCCCAGCGTTGGGAGCCTGTCCTCAGATAAGAAGGAAATTAGAATGTGATGGATTAAACTGGGGGTGCGCTGGCACTGATTTCCTAACTAGAAACGACCCTGTTTGCTCTTTTGAATCGGTAATGATATCAGCCCATAGTGTATTCACCTTGGTAATGAGTTCCTCCTTTTTAATTAAGACGGAGGTGCTGTACATTTCTTGTCTTCCTTAAGAGAATCTTCCTGTGTTTAAGGCTCTGAAGTCAGAAAGCTTTAATTACAGTGGGAAGAGCAGAGTGGAAAGAGCTGAAGGGGGATGTGCCTCTTCTTTTTCCATAAACAGAATCACATGGAGAACTCGGGCAGGTGGGGGAATTTGTCCATTTGCCAAACCTTCTGGTCACCGGAGGCCAGAAAGCATCCCCGAGGGGCTGGGCACCTAGCTTGTTCCCAATCACGTTACCTGCTCTGCCCAGGTTCAGAGCCCTGTCAGCCCATCCAAACTCCCCATGTGGTCCGAACAGTGTGCATGGAAATTGTCATAAAATCAAGCCACAGCAGACATACCGGCTGGCACTTGTGTCCCACACCCTGGGAACCTTGTTTATATTCAAACTAGAGGTCCAGTGGGATCCCTTGGCCTGGCCTGGAGGGATCAGGCTGAAACCTGCAGTCCAACATCTCCCAAGGGGTCCCAGAGTGCAAAAGGGCACTCTGCAAAGTTGCTGTCGCTCAGCAGCTCATGCATTGAGCATCTGCCCCCTGGTGGCCAAGGTGCATTATAACTACCAGGCGGTAGCTTAGCCTTTTATATATAGACTAGTGACCCAGTGCACGAAATTCGTGCACACTAAAAGGGGATTAATTTGAGGAAATAATTTAATATTGCTATTTGCCCTTTCTCTATGATAGAAGTGTCAAAGATGAAAGAAAATTAGTAAAATGTATATGAAAACCTTCCTCCTGTCAGAGTCTGGGGCTCACCATGGGACCCAGAGTCAAGTGCCCGCCCACCCACATGCACCTCAAAATCTCATAAGACCCAGACCCGGCTGCCCCTCTCCCCCCATTGGGCTAGATCCAGACCCAGCCAGTTCCACCCTTGTCAAGCCCTGCCAGGCAGAGGGCATAGCCTCAGGTCCCCCGGCCTGGTGCCAGAATGGGGGGAGAGGAGGGTGTGTGGCCTGAGGTCCCCCAGCCCACACTGGGGTGGGGGCATGCTTTGAGGTCCTCCGTCAAGCCCCACCATGTGGGGAACATGGCCTGAGATCCCCTGTCAAACCCCACTGGGTGGGGGGCATGGCCTGAGGTGCCCTGTCAAGCCCAACCAGGCAGGAGGGTGCAGCCTCAGGTCCCCTGGCCCGGTGCTGGGGTGGGGGGCATGGCCTGAGGTCCCCTGGCCTGGCACTGGGGCGGGGGGAGCAGCCTGAGATCCCCTAGCCCAGCACCAGGACAGGAAGCACACCTTGAGGTCCCCCGTCAAGCCCTGCCAGGTGGGGGTTGTGGCCTGAGGTCCCGTCAAGCCCTGCTGGGTGGGGGACATGGTTTGAGGTCCCCTGTCAAGCCCCATGGGGGTGGGGGAAGGTGTAGCCTCAGGTTCCTGCTGATTGCTCCTTCAGGCTCCTTATGGGAACTTGGCCTCAGCTGTGGGTGCAGCCATCTTTGTGATGGAGTGATGGTCAATTAGCATATTCCCTCTTTATTAGATAGGAGATAGATAGATAGATGGATAGACAGACAGATAGATATGAAGCTGGACCATCAGGCTTCTCCAGAGAAACAGGCCCAGTGGGAGATACATAGATGACAGAGAGGTGATAGAGAGACATTTTACAATGTTCATGATTTCATACAGTAGCCACCTGCTGGTACTCTTTATCTTGTTGCTTGTGACATTTCTGATGTAATCCATGTCCTATTGAAACCATGACTTGCTCAATGTGTAATGTTCATCGAACTGTACTCTAATATTGAAAACAAAATGGAAAGAATTCTTTTACAAATACTAGTTGATCTTGTATCCTCTTTACATAATGAAAGTTTTCAAGTAGAACACATTTTAAGGAGCACAGAGCTATTCCCTTATAGTCTACTAGAGGCTCAGTGCACGAATTCATGCACAGGTGGGGTTCAGCCAGCCTGCCTTGATGGGGGCTGATTGAGGCCGGGCCAATGGGGGAGAGGGTGTGGAGGGGAGGCAGGAGGTTGGCCAGCCAGCCCTGCCCCGATCAGGGTTGGGGGTTGATCGGGGTGGGGCTGGCCAGGTGGAGGTGCCACAGGAAGTTGGGGGGGTGGCAATTGGGGCTCCAATCACGCCAGTTGGCTGCCACAGTGCGTGTCACAGCGACTGGTCGTTCCGTTGTCCCAGTTACTTGGCTTTTATATATATAGCTGTCATGGACAAGATACAAAAGACAACCTCAGGTTGGTGTAAAATGGCAAATAAAAATAAAGAACAGAAATGGTCAAGAAAACCGAAAGTTAGTTGTTTAAAAATATAAAGAAGCTGGATCAATCCTTAGTGAAATTATCACAGAAAAAAATAGAGAGGACATAAAAAAGCAACAATAAGAGTGAAAAGGAGTATATAATTACAGGAGATAGTAAATATTCTAATATCACAAGGAAACACAGTCCAATAAATTTGAATCTTAGATTAGGTAATTTTCTGGCCATTGTAATTTAACAAAATTGACTTAAGAGGAACTAGAAGATAAACCAAATAAAGCAAAATTGGTTAGTATTCCCAGTGCAATAATCAACTGCGTCTCCCCTGGATACAGTTCATTTGAGTTTCAGTGGATAAGAGCCAGTTGCAGAAGAGTTGGCTTTCTCTGATTTATGGGGTTATAAAGTAGCTCAAAGACAATGAAAGACAGAGGCAGCCCCCATGGGTGCCCTGGACAGCACGCTCTGTCGTCTTACTGCCCATTTCAAAGTCTTTCACAACTTTGCTTAACCGTATGTTGATGTTGACTTCCTTTAAATAATGACCTTTATTCTTTGGTGTTTCTGATTGCCTATCTTAATAAAGAACTTTAATTTTCAATAAGAAATCAGCAGAGCAGGTATGCTGAGGTCAGATCAGTCTATGGCAGTGGTCGGCAAACTCATTAGTCAACAGAGCCAAATATCCACAGGGCAACGATTGAAATTTCTTTTGAGAGCCAAGTTTTTTAAACTTAAACTTCTTCTAACGCCACTTCTTCAAAATAGACTTGCCCAGGCTGTGGTATTTTGTGGAAGAGCCACACTCAAGGGGCCAAAGAGCCGCATATGGCTCGCAAGCTGCCGTTTGCCATCCACTGGTCTATGAGAAGCCAGACTCCACTCCTGGTGACTGCAAGTTCATCTCAATTCCTAACAAAATAAGCTTTTGAGGACATGTGTAGAGATAGCCTCAGCTGCTACACAAAACATGTTCTTTTCTGACGACGTAAGTTTCCAAAGCAACATTTAAACAATATATTACGTTTTTTTTCCCCAAGTAAATCACTACAGCCTTTCCCCAGACCATCTTCCTCCCACACGATGTCCTTGTCACTGTTGAAGTATACCTCAAATGTCCACATGTGGGGCATTCCCTGCGGATTCCAGTGCCATAGATAGGAGGCTCCTTTTTTATGATATGCAAACACTCCTTGGTTGCCATGGCAATGTCATCGGCTGTGCTCTTTGCCTAATGTTTTCCAGGGACAAGTGGCTGAGGTCGGAGTTCTGAGGGTGCAGGATTCAGGACTTGACAAGCAGGAAACTGGAAAGGCAGTCAGGTGTCCCATTAAAACGGGAGCATCCAAGAGCCAACAGCTTTATCTGAGGAAATGAAGACCTGGGTGGGTATCAGAGACAGTGCACAACATAAAGCGGGGACCATAAAGAGAGAGGGGACGGTGCTGAGGACAAACATCATCGCTGCGTTTGTCCCCAGCCTGACTGACCATTGCCAGAGCGATCCAGTTCACCACCTGCAGTGCCAAAGGCAAAGGGGAAAGGTCTGGGGTTGGACTCATGTTTGTCTGTTTAGACACAAGACATTAGCTCTCTTGGCCATTGACCTTGGATAGAGCAGGCGGCGTTACTGCCTGCCAGCTCTGGAGTGTCCCAGCAGGCTGTGGGCATCAAAGAACTAGCCTCTTGTAATAAAATCAGCTCTTTAAACCTCTCAGAAGACTAACGATAGGGATCACTACCCAGATGAATTTGCTACCAAATAAAGAATCGGATGCCAAGATAAACAAGAGAAGTGCCAGCTGGGAGGGTTTGAAAGAAAATGCGAGCCTTTTATTTTCCTTTTGTTCTGGCATTGCCAGTTGAATTAGGATGCTTCGTTTTTTTTTTTTGTTTTTCTGAGCTGATATGAGCTACATTTTAAATGATTTAAATGTGCTCACGATATTTCAGCCAAGGGCTGGTTCTCTGAACAGCCAGCCTCCTGTCCGATGATATGATGGTGGGTGTTGCCCGGTTCTCGAGGCAGCCTCCCTCTCGGGCTGCTGTGGGCCTGGGTTGTATCCTTGACCTGGGGGCCAGAAAGTGGCTGTCTCAGGAATGGCTACGTAATTTGAGGGGCCCGTGGAAAAATGTAAATGCAGGCACTTTGTCCAAAAAAATAGTGAGGCAACAGCAGAAAATTGAACCAAGTGTGTGACCGTTCTGAGCACAGGGCCCTGAGTGACAGCATCGGTCACCTGCTCATGAAGCTAATACTGGTGGTCTCAGCGAGGGGACAGCAAAGCCTTCCTCACTATCAGTGAAGAATTTGTCATGCCGGAGACCTGAGGTTTACAAGTCGGGGACTGGATAAACTTTTCAGTCCTGAAAGCTGACTTTAATAAAAGTTGTGTATCTAAAAGAAATGTGTCTCTGTGTAAACAAGGCTTTGCCTCAGGTTTCTTGGAATTTATAAGATGATCCAAACTGCTTTATAACTACATTCCTTGGGGATCCATGGGGATCTCTCTATGAGAAGACTTTTCTTTTTTGATTTATTTAGATTAGATGCCGTCTTCCTTTATCTGTTTATATTCATATTGTAGATTATTTCGGTGGCATCCCCATGCATTACCATGATATTCAGGGTCCCCATGGTGTTAGGGTTTATGGCCCTGTCAGCATGAAGCAATCACCTCTCCTGAGAGTGTCTAATTTTTAATGCAGTGTTCCTCTAACTGGATTCTGCAGAGGTGTGTTCTTGGGTGCCCTAGCTTTCAAGTTTGGAAATACTGCTTACCCGAGTCAAGTTCCGACCCAAAGGTTTTGAAGACTTAATGATTGAAGAGAAGGTCCATGCCTTTCCTAATGAGTACATTTAAATCGAATGTCTAAAAGCATAGTGGAGGAAAAGGGAAAATGGCCGTTTTCATTCAGGTAAGATTTGGCCTACTGGTTAAAAAAATCCAGGAAAACAGATAATGAGGGATAGCAATGCTCTTCTTTAGTAATAGTTTTCAGAGTTCATTGTACGACACGAACTTTGATGTATTTTTTCGGTCCTTTCAGGTGGGTCTAGCTGAGCATCTGTTTGGCAGATGAGAGAAACAGCTCGGAGAGGCTCAGTCCCCGCCTAGGTCTATAGCAGAAGAGGCTGAAGTCACATCTAAACCTCAGGTTCTGATTCTAAAGCCAGTGCCTCCCTACGCCCCCCCCCCCCCCCATGCCATTTTTTATACACTTTGCTAGAAAATCTTTAACACATGAAGGCTTGTGTAAGCTTTTATAGGAGCATGAGAATCTGCAGAATTTATGGGGACGTGACTGTTTTAAAATGCATGTACCTGAAACCAAGGTTTGGCTGCCTGCTGCTATGAAAGCCAAACTTATGAGACAGGTACTGGTGAATAAGGAAAGAGGTTTATTCAAGTGCTGGCACCCAAGCCCATCTCTCCGCCTCAGTGCAGGCAGAGGTTTTTATAAGGAGGGAGAGGGAAAGCAGAAAAAAATAAATCAAGGGGACGGGGTGATGTGCAGGAGGCCAGTACAGTCTGTTCTGATAAGGACCTTGAAACTAATCAGGTGATGGTCTGTTGTATGTATCCTGGTCTATATCATCCTGGTTCTATGGCAGAAGGTCAGCAAATCTGGAACGAGAATGAGTGAAAGTCAGAGTCTTTCTTCTGAAGTTAGTTCCTAGGATTCTTATACAAACATGCTGTTTATCTACAAGTTACATATTAGAGTCAGCACTTACAGAAACATGTCAAAAGAATGATGGGGTGGGTGACAATTCCCCACTGTTACATGTAGGCCTTATTATTATTATTCAGACTAGAGGGCCGGTGCATGAAATTTGTGCACTTGTGTGTGGGGGTCCCTCAGCCCAGCCTGTGCCCTCTCACAGTCCAGGAGCCCCCGGGGAGCAGGCCTAAGCCATCAGTTGGACACCCTTAGTGCTCCTGCGGAGGCGGGAGAGGCTCCTGCCACTATAGCTGGGCTCACATGTGGGAGCGCACTGACCACCCGGGGGGCAGCTCCTGCATTGAGCGCATGCCCCCTGGTGGTCAGTGTGTGTCATAGCGACTGGTTGTTCTGCAGTTTGGTTGATTTGCATATTAGCCTTTTATTCTGTAGGACATGGTGAGTCCCACAGATCAGGAGATGACTGCCATTGAAAAGCTCGTCTGTTGCTCACAGTCACACTATGCAGGGTCACACTGTGAAGCATTAGGGTGGCTCAGGAGGCAGAGAAAGAGGGAAAATGTTGGCAAGAACTCATTCATCAGAGCTGCAACCACGCATGTCAAAGATGTAGACGTGTGAATAAATGACACTGGAAACAGAAAGCAAATGTGACACTTGATGATTGCAAGCAATCATGATAATGCTCCTTGGTAATTAGGCAGAGATGATAAGCAATTTTTAAAAATGCGCTTTTTTCTTTCTCTTTTCACTTTGTTATTTCCTAACATCAACACGCAGAATTAGTGCCCATGAGACTTCACAGGCTTGGGTTCTGTGGCCCCACATAAGAGGTCTCAGCCCACTGGTGCCCCACCCCAGTCCACCAGCTCTTGGGTAACTAGTTTGACCTGCACTTCCAATGCCCTCTTATCCCTGCTGGGAATCTGTGAGTCCGGGGGGGAGGGGAAGGGGATGGACTTAAGACACTCAGAGGTCCGGGCCCAGAGAGGAGTCTGTGTTCTGAGTGGGGATGCTGAGTGTGGCATTGGGAAGTGGAAAGGGAAGAGGTGGGTGGGGTGGGTGGACTCATTAATTGGCCAGGTCAGGTCTACAGTTGCAAGAGGACTGAAGAGCAATGGCCAGGCTTTGTAAACCCAGAGACTCTCAGGGAGTGAGTCTGCATCATCCTGGTGAGCCTCTGTCTTCCTTATGGGCAGGGGCATGTCAGAGTGGGGGCCATGGAGGCAAAAAGGTTTTAGACCCTGGAGTGTGTCAGGCCACGTGAGGAAGTCTCCATACCCAGGATTTTACCTGGTCTTTATACAACCCAGTGGAGTCTTTGAAAATCTTGGGCAGGAACACAGCACATCTCTTTCACGTTCTTTCCCAACTGAAAAATGGATTCAGCCTTCAAGGGCCATCTTGTCTGAAAAGCCAGCAACTCCCCCTTGAGGTTTTCTCCTCCTCAAATTGTCTGGGAACCTAGAGGGTTGCTGTCCCAATGGGCGTGGTGTAGCCAAACTTTACACACAGAGCTGAGCTGAGGTTGGTGCTCACAGTCACATGGCTCAGACGGAGCTCTGGTCCCACCCACCTGAAGGACTGCTGGACAGCTGCTGACATCAGTCCCAGGCCAGGTCATTGCGTTCCTTCCAGGGCGGACAATGGAACTCACTCAGAGCTCAGCTCAGCTAATTGGATGCCATTATTTGACTCTGAGTTTCTCAGCCTTTAGTACTCAGCTCATTGGGATACTGTCTCTCCCTACCCCTCTTTCTAAAGGTTTAATCCCTACTGCTGCTGGGGACCCCAAGCCCTACATTCCAACAGTCTTATTAGACCCCTTTTCCCAGAAAGTGGAGCTGCCCCCCTTTCAGCCCCAGGCACCTACACTCATTTCTTAATCTATTTCAGCATCTTAAAGTTGCTCTACTCTTATAAAAAAAGCAAGGTGAGCCCTAACTAGTTTGTCTCAGTGGATAGAGCATCAGCTGGCAGACTGAAAAGGGTCCCAGGTTCAATTCTGGTTGAGGGCATGTTCCTTGGTTGTGGGCTTGATCCCCAGTAGGAGGTGTGTAGGAGGCAACTGATCGATGTTTCTCTCTCATTGATGTTTCTAACTCTCTATTCCTCTCCCTTCCTCTCTGTAAAATCAATAAAATATGTATCTATACTTATAATAGGGTAATATACAAATTGGTCCTGGACGCTGTCAGGTAACGACCGAACAGCAGGAGGGCGGGGCAGCAAGCTATGTGCAATGGAGAGCTACAGGAGGGCGGGGCAGTGGGCAGAGAGCTACAGGAGGGCGGGGCAGTGGGCAGAGAACTACAGGAGGGCGGGGCAGTGGGCAGAGAGCTACAGGAGGGCGGGGCAGTGGGCAGAGAGCTACAGGAGGGCGGGGCAGTGGGCAGAGAGCTACAGGAGGGCGGGGCAGTGGGCAGAGAGCTACAGGAGGGCGGGGCAGTGGGCAGAGAGCTACAGGAGGGCGGGGCAGCAAGCTACGTGCAGTAGAGAGCTAGGAGCTGCGATGGGCAGGCCCCCAGCTGAGTCAAGTGGCAGTGAGCTACTAGTGCACCTACTCGCACAGGACCAATAGGTTATAAATAAAAGGCAAGGTGCCCATCCAGTATCAGTCCTGCTAGGACAGAGAAAGAAAACACACACAGAAAGAACATTTCCTCTTCCCCAGGGCATCATGCCACACTTCTCTTCTGAATGGTGCTATCATTCCTCTCACCCCTCTGCTTCCTACTCCCAGCACAAAAAATCCTTAAAAAGAACGTTAGGGCCAAAGTCAAAGTCATTTTCTTCACGTACACATCCCAACATCCCAGCTGTTGGTTTGCTGATGCTTAAATCCACCGCTGGGTGAGATGAGGTCTTTCCTCCCAGTGTTGACTTGATGACGCCAGCTTTATGACAGCTAGTAGGATAACATGCTTCATTCCGATTCTTAGATTCGTTCTGGAATTCTCTCTCAGCCAGAAGCTGTGATGGTCTTGAGGAGAGATTGGCAATCCACAGCCCCTGGGTTAAATCTGCCAGCTGCTGGTTTCACTGGACCCATGAGCGTCCACAAAAGTGTTATTGGCGCCCAGCCAGGTTCATTCATTTGCATATCTTCGTGGCTGCTTTCATTCTGCCACAGCAGAGTGGAGCAGTTGCAACAGAGAATGTGTGACCTGCAAAGCCCAAAATATTGACGCTCTGGCCCTTTACAGAAAACATTTGCTAACCCCCGGACTAGGTGACTGAGGTCCAGGTTCTGGGTCCAGTGCTCACCAGTGAGGTGAGATGAGCTAGTTACTTAACCTCTGTGCACCTCAGTTGCCACATCTGTCAACTGGGCACAATCATACCGACAATAGGGATGAGTGAGAAAAAGCAATCAGTGCTTGGCAAGTGCCCAGCAGTGTTTTGCACCTAGAAATGTTCCATTTAGCAGTTGCTGACATATGAGTAAGGTGGTGATGAGGGTTTTAGGGAAAAACATTGACTTTTGGAGCCTCTCAGTTATCACAGGTAGCCTGGTTACAGAGTCTGTGCCCTGCGGTATTTCTGTCCAGTTTGTGTTGACACATGTATCTTGCATTTATGGACAGTGAAACAACCCTGAGCAAAATCATATATTTCTGAGCACCTGAGCTGACTGTCAATAATAACCACGCACAACGTTTGACACCTGCTTTGGCCGTGTCACGAAGTGTGGCACGAGGCAGGGGGGACAGGAAGAATCATTCGGGAAGAAGCCAGGAGAGAAGATAAAAGAAAGCAACTAAAATGCAGCTTTCGGATGAGCTCAAATGCAGTGTCTCCGTCCCTTTATCACGGGCTTAAATGAGGGGTCAAACCGCAGTCCGCGTAGAGGAAGGTGCTGTGGCTCAGGAAAATCACATGCCTGACTTAGTTTTGAGCCCTATGTGGTGCTTCCCGTGTTACTGTTCTTCCAAACAGTAAATCACAGAACATTGCAGTGTATACAAGCTTTTATTTGAAGCATCAACCCACAAAGAAGTGACAAAACGGCACTGAAGTTTCTCTATGTTCTTGCAGGAGGTAGCATCCCAGGAGGACAAGGTGTCTTAGTTCTCTCCTTCCCCTCCCTCTGGGGGTGGCAGATGCCTCTCGTGGCGTCACTGGGAGGTGGTATGGTGCAGTGGTCATGCTGACAGGGAACCAGGGGTCTGATCGGGGTCGGCTTTGCCACACACCCTGGACTGTTGAATCAACCTCTGTAGGACCTATAATCCTGCGACACTTGGTGTGTCAACATGGAGGGTACATGTGAATGAGACTAACCCCACATTGATACCCGTGGGGTAAAGCAGATTGCCCTCTGTAATGTGGGTGAGCCTCATCCAATCAGTTGAAGGCTAAATAGAACAAGAAGAGCAACCTCTCTAAGCAGGAGGGCATTGTCCAGCAGATGGCTTTCCGACCTCACCTACACGAGTGGGTCTCCTGACCCTCCACGCTGCAGACTTGGACTCCCCGGCCTCTACATTGCATGAGGCAATTCCTTATATTAAATCCCCCCCATATATATATGATATATGATAGGATACATATCCTATTATTTCTGTTTCTCTGGAGAATCCTAATATCATTCCATTCATTAAATAAGACTTGAATAATGTCCCTGTTAACTCTAACATAAAAAGCGACTACGGATTCTCGGGTGGAGGGACTGACCACGTGTGTCAAAGTGCTTCGCCCCAAATCGATGATCTCATTTTGTTTCCTTGTCCAGACAAAAGACCTCCGCATCAGTGGAGTCATTGAGAGCACAGGCACTGGAGCCAGACTCCAGAGGCTCAAATCCCAACTCTGCCACTGGGTAGCTTCCGGGAAACTAATTAACCACTCTAAGCCTCAGATTTCTCACCTGTAAAATGGAGATAGTAAACACACCAACCTCATAGGATTATTGTGAGAAGGGAGGAGTTAATACAGGTGAAGTACTTACCAAGTTTCTGGCCCTTAGTCAGGGGTCCCCCTCAGTTAGGATAGACATAGCTATGCCATGATAAAATAAATACACCATTTTTTGCTCAGAACTTGTTGGCTGGAAAAACGTCAGTAGTTGAGTGGAGCCTTAAGAAAACCAGGAAAACCATCAACTATGTGCCTGGAAGGGAAGGGGGATTAAATACTTGGAGAACAGAATTAATAGCTGCCACAGTTGTTATTATGTATTTACATGTATTCATGGAGATGCATATTTAATTAACATTATGTATTATGTAGTCAACTTCACTTAGCTTCCTCGCTCAGGGCAAAGAACGTTCCACACTGCGTTTCTCAGGGAGCACCTTTTTTTGTCTGGCTTCAGGGATAACATGATGGCCCTCATCCCATAGTCCCAGCCCTGAGCTCTGGGCTCAGCAGGATCAGAGTAGCTGATTCAAGAAGGGTTTACATCCTCGGCTGATCTCAAGAAGCGTTTGTATGGAAGCAATTACACCCGTGGTGGCAGTGGGGAACAGCGAGAGCGGAAATATGCTATTATTTACTAGCTCTTGGAGGTCCTGCCTCTTGTATTCCATTCTGAACTTTGTGCTCCGTGCCTTTCAAATCACCCCTGGTAAGTTTGGCTCCTCAGACAAAATTCCAGCAATGCAGAAAGTTGGCAGTCGAATAAGTTTCATTGGCCTTTAGATTATTTTTTATTTTTTAACTTGTAATTTTCCATTGCTTTCTGTTCTCCGTGGACTTCCCATTCCCCATCATAGTACATGTGTAGTGCACAACATTGCTCTTGACACATGATATTCATTTGCTTAGCAAGGACTGATCTGTTAGGTGGACTTTGCCCAGAGAGGTGTGGGCTGTGTCTACCAATTTAAGAATGTCATATGTGGACATCCTATGGGTATCTATCATACATGACTTTTAAAAAGAGATGCACAGAGAAAATGCTTCTCAGAAACACTTAAAATGGATTTCCTATATTTTCAACACAATCCCCATTAAGAGGTCAGGAATATTTATTTAGGAAAGTGGTCTGTGTCCTCAATAAATTGGCAATTTGGGAATTTTCTTTCTGACTTCCCAGAGTCATATGAGTGTGGCCACCTAAGGGAAAGAATATCCTGGGGTAGGAGAAGCTCAATGCCTCTCAAAAGAGGAGCAAGGACATCTAATTATGCACTCGATCACCTTTTTATAGAACGCCTGCTGTGTGTGAGGTGCAATTCTAAGCGGGGGTGCAGTGGGGAACTAGCTGACCGAGTCCTCTTGGGGTGAACATTCTAGTGCAAGACACAGATTAGCCCAAAGAACTTAGATAAAATAGACAACAAAACTTCAGCTAGTGCTATCTATATTGCCAAGAAAACCAACAGGGCAAAGGGGCAGGCCAGGAATGGTGAGAGGAGCTGGTTGAGATGGAATGGTCTGGAAAGGCTTAGCCGACAAGGAGATTTTTGAGCAGAGACCTGAATGCACCGGAGAAACAAGCCACAGGAAGGTAAAGAAAGCAGACATGTAGGCACATGGGGATATTCAATGCACAGTGGGTGGGAACTAACCAGAAGTGTGTTACAAGCAAGGAGACCGATGATGCTGGAGCAGGGAGATGGCTGGAGGACAGAATTCATCAAGGTGGCGAGGTGTAGAAGTTCGGGGCCTTGTAGGCTGTGGGAAAGGCTCCGGATCGTGTCATTGAGATGAGATGCCTTTGGACGGTTTTGAGTGGGAGACGAAGTGTCTGGTTTGCATATGAAAGAGGTGACTGTGACGAACACCTGGTGATGGACTCGCATGGGACAAGAGGAGAAGCTGAGTTAGCTACTGTGGAGGCTGCTGGGGAGGGAGAGGAGGGTGTCCTGCCGTGACAGGGAAGGTGAGTGAAGGGGTGGGATTCTGCGTACAGGAGAGGAAGATCCAGCTGACTTGCTGCTGGATTGACTGTGACATGTAACGAGAACAATGAGGAGTAGAGAATGACTCCTACCTACATTTTTATTCTCTGCAACTGGGTAGATGTTGGTGTTATCAACTAAGATCAGAAACTGTATCAGTGAGAGTTCACACACACACACACACACACACACACTCGATGTTTTAAGCAGGTTTAGGTTTAATAAGGAAAATGAGTGCTTACAGAGATGCTGGAAGAGCTGAGGAAATTTCAAATCAATGATTCGAGTCCAGCAACATTCAAGTCCATTGAAGACCCCACCACTCACAGGATAGAATGGGCGTGTGTTTCAGTGTGAGACTCAATTTCCATAGCGACACAGACCATCAAAGGGGTTTTCAGTGTGGGGGAAAAAGAGAAAAATATCTCTGTGGGTGGATTTATTTTTTCTAGAAAGAGGGAAAAACAGCTCTGATGGTTATGCCAGCAGATGCTAAAACCAGAGTGCTTTCCCACAGGGAAACTGAGTCCCGAGGGTTCTCGGGAGCCGTCCGCAGCACATTTCAGGAAGGGGTGGTGAAAGCGTCAGGAACCTCTGGGAAAGAGGAAGCCCCTGCATCCTGGGCTGACTTGGCAAAGCGACCCCTGCCGAGGCCCAGGTGGCAATGCCCTGATAGCAGGCGCCCGTTCCCGTGCCCGTCCCTTCTGCTGCTTTCACAGGGCCTGGCAGAGTGTGCGCTGCCATCAGCCAGCCTTGCCTCAACCCCAGCTTGCCAGTTACCAGGAGAATTACTAGACAAGTGACCACTGTGCTCAACTACCCAAAAGCAGAACTAAGAACTCACAGTACCTCTCCCGCTGGTTTATTTATAAGCACTGAAGGAGGCAATCATGGGAAATGCTTAGCACATAGTGTGGCCACAAGTCAGTGACGCTTCTCCCACTCCCAATCTCAGTCCTCAGCGCCTGGTGGTCTCACAAGCAATCAACTTGAAAACCTGAATTCCAGGGACAGTTAGTGGACTGGATCTGCGTCTGAGACCACTCACCTCCCGGATGAGGGAAGGTCCTCTCGGCCACTAGGGGGCACCAACCACATGGGAAAGAAAGGGATGAATTTAGAAGGCTCAGCCCATGGTCCTTCAGTGACCATTATTTAACGTTTGGGAATGGTCGGTGCAGAAATGTGCCAACTCTTTCTGC
The DNA here is from genome assembly GCA_026230045.1 of Corynorhinus townsendii. Lineage (NCBI taxonomy): Eukaryota > Metazoa > Chordata > Mammalia > Chiroptera > Vespertilionidae > Corynorhinus > Corynorhinus townsendii. Next base: position 4,411,213 of record JAPDVU010000002.1, read on the forward strand.
TGGGGGAGGTGGTTACACTTTCATGTCTGTTGGAGAAAGTTTTCTGAGAGCCTCCTGGGTAACGCACCGGTATTATGGACGCATACACCCCCACCTTTAAGAAACATTCCGCCCCTTTTACCTTCAGTGCATTTTCTTCTATGTTGATCCTCCAGGTGAAACGGACACCATTCTCAGTGCGGAAGAGACGGGTGGATGAAACAAGGGGCTGTGCCGGGCCGTGTTTCAGGCTGTGGGAGCCAATCCAATTCATGTCAGACTGTTCAGTCTGAAGCCATACTTCTCTAGCCCTTTAAACCTGCCTCATAAGTGGACAGAGCGAGTGCCCAGTTCCTGTGATATCTAGGAAACATAGGATTTTCCCCACCAGACTTAACCCCTCCTTCTATGGCAAAGTAACTCGATCCTAGGAACCCTGAGATGCAAGCAGTGGGCTCTGGAGTCCGCAGCAGGTGAGAAGATAAGGAGAGGTGTGGCCACTCCACTGCTCAGCCCAGGACACAGACTATGAAAGGGGGGTGGATAACGCTCCCCCACCCCCACCCCCCCGGCTGGTGGGAGAACGAGGACGTAGACTTTACTGGGCACTGATCAAACCTCTCCCAGCCAAAATCGGTTTGGCTCAGTGGATAGAGCGTTGGCCTGCCGACTGAAGGGTCCCAGGTTCGATTCCGGTCAAGGGCATGTACCTGGGTTGCGGGCACATCCCCAGTGGGGGGCGTGCAGGAGGCAGCTGATCGATGTTTCTCTCTCATCCATGTTTCTGACTATCTCTCTCTCTCTGTAAAAAAAAAAAATCAATAAAATATATTAAAAAAACAACACACAAAACAACAAACCTCTTCCAACATGGCCAGGCACCCCACTTCAGAATTCCCAGGTTCTTGTCAACCCCCAGGGTCTGGGCTGTAGCTCAGGGCTAATGCACTAAACTGTGTTGATGTACAGCTCAGGAATAGGCAACAGATTCGCAGGCGATGTTACACCTTAAAACTGAGAAGCACTGCTCCAGGAGATAACGATGAGCCTCACTGACTTGCTTCATGCTGTCTTCCCGTGCCGTCGTCCTAGCCAGTGGCCGCCTTCTGAAGGAGCCCTGGAGAGCTCTCACTGACACGCAGTCAAATCCAGCAGGAAAGCCCAAATCCCCGGAATCGCACATGGCGTCCGGGACTCTCCACACCCCTGAGTGCATGCCTGCTACCTGTCACCCTGGGGTGGCGTGCTGGAGGCTCAGCGCTGCAGGCTGGCATTGCTGGGCTGTGGCTGGGACAGGCGGAGTCTCAAGTGCAAGGGGCAATAGTTCCGAGGGCCAGAGGGGGTGCAGGGTGGCAGAGGGAGGGGCCGTGGACCCCTTTGGCAGCGGCAAGCCCGTGAAGACGCGTCTACAGTGCCTCTGGCACGGTTTCCATATTGAAGGGCCTCTCCAGGCAGACGCCACGGAAGCATGGCTCAGCTCTGACATGAAAGCGAGAAAATCCAGTGAGGCACCAGGGCATGGGAATGGAGTGCTGCACGGGAAACCCCGTGTCTGTTCCAGAGACCCCTTCTAGGTGAGCCTGAGACTCGGCTCATCTTCCCTTCAGCCACGACCTCCGGTTTCCAAGCCGTGAAGCAGGCAGAGAGCACTTTCCTGGATAAACCCCATCTGTCAGCAAAACAGAAAAGCCAACCATCCCCAAAATAGCGCCTCGGAGCATCGGCACATTGCAGGCCTTGCTCGAAAGCTGCATCGTGGACAGTTTCTTTACCACATCTGCCCAGCGCTGCAGAGGAGTTCTGACTGAGACGCCAATCAGAGATTTGGGAAAGTTGTGAGTGAACACTAAAGAACCTGCCCTCCGGAACAGACCCTCGGGTGAGTCTTCTCACAGGCAATTCCCCACACAGAAGGACATGAACTTACTTTAGGTGTATGATCTAGCGGGATGCAGGACGGGTTTGATCAGGGTGCAGCCTGAGCAGCACACAAGGACCCATGCTCTGTTGCCGCCGCCTTGATATTCTTAATAGTTTTTGTAAAGGGGTCCAACATTTTTCCTTTGCATCAGCCCTTGAAAATTACCTCGCCAGTCCTGGTAGGATGGCTGTGTGGCGGGGTGCAGACAGCTCAGGATTTGACACCGAGCAGGTCTGGCTCAAATTCTGACCTCCCACCTAGTAGCTGTGTGGTCTTGGTGGGATGTCGTCAAGACTGAGTGAGTTCATCCAGTCTGGACGTGGTCCTGGCATGGATGCAGCCAATGTAAACCATCCACACCACAATCCACAGCGGCCAGTTGCACCTTGTGCTTTCAATATAGGCTGCGTACCTGAACAAAATGAAATGTCTTTCTTGAGTGACTCTTCCAGGTACTACTCTGAAGTCCACACTCACCAAACTTTATCTTTGCAAAGTTGTAATGCTGAGGAGGTCAATGAAATAGGATGAGTCTCTGAGGAATCCGAGTCTAGTCACCAGGTGCCCATGAGGCATTTCTCCCTGAGAAGCTGCACCCCCTTCACCCTCTGTGATTCCTGGAAGCTCAGAACCCTAACCTCCTGTGTCAAGTAAATGCGTGCCCCTGGGAACATTTCCAGCACTTTGTGGAAACCTGTGTCTAACAGGAAAGGTGTTGGGAGACCTACAACTCGCTCTCCTACTCACCGGTGACCTTGACAAGTTACTTAGACATTGAACTTGGGGTGGGGAACATACGAGACAATGTACAGATGATGTGTTATAGAACTGCACACTTAAAAGCCATGTAATTTTATTGAACTATGTCACCCCAATAAATTCAAGAATACATCCTATAAATAAAAGCCTAGGTGGCATCATGCCCTCACGCGACACCTTTGCACAACATCATCACAAGATGGCCGCCACAAGATGACCACCACAAGATGGCCAGCAGGGGAGGGCAGTTGTGGGCAATCAGGCAGCAGGGGAGGGCAGTTGGGGGTGAATAAGTCAGCAGGAGAGGGCAGTTGGAGGCTATTGGGCTGGCAGGGAGCAGTTAGGTGTCAATCAAGCCAGCAGGGGAGCGATCAGGCTGGCAGGCAGAAGCAGTTAGGGGCAATCAGGCAGGCAGGTGAGTGGTTAGGAGCCAGCTGTCCCGGATTGTGAGAGGGATGTCCCAGATTGGAGAGGGTGCAGGCTGGGCTGAGGGACACCCCCCCACTGTGCATGAATTTTGTGCACAGGGCCTCTAGTAAATAAATAAACAAACAAATAAACATTTAAAAAAATTGAAACTTCAGGCCTTTTCTCTGTAAAATAGGCGTCAGGCTCATAAGCCCTCCTTCATAGGATGGGGAGAAAGATGAAAGCAATTTGTCATAGGTGAAAACCTGTGGCACCCTATGAATTGCTGTACAAATGTGTTATCTTTCTTCATTGTTGTTTTTCTAGTGATTTGGGAACTGTGACCAGGGAATTCATTCCTCAGGGGTGACGGATGAGTCAGCATCTTTTTTAACCTCAGGGCTTCTCAGAGCCCTTAGGTGCTGAGAAGACCCTGACTCTGTGCAGGAGGAAAACGGTCGGAGGCATTTTCCAAACACAGTTGTCCAGAATCTGTTCTCACGAACTCCTTGAAGGATTGATGTGTGACAGGGACCCGCTGGCAGCGCTGGCCATAGCTGGCTTATTGGGCAGATTTGCTGCCATGCCCACCATCTTCTCTGGCCTCTCCCCCTTCCACCCCCCACCCCTGCTGCCTGGCTTCCCAAATGAGTACCATGAGGAGGTCTGGGGGAGTGACATCTGCTTCCTGTCTGGCTCCTAATAGAGTGGCCCTCCTCCCTGGCCCATCTCCACATGGTTCTCTCCAGATCAACAGACTGGAGGGAACTAGAACAGACCCAAGACTGATGGCTGCAACTGCCCTTCTTCCTCTTATTTTCCTTCCTCCCCCTCCTCCTCCTCCTGCTCCTCCTCCTCTTCACCTAACAATTTGAGCATCTATCCTCTGAGATCACCTTCATTGACTCAAATACAATACAAACCCTAAAGCTAGAAGTATCGCTCTTTGGATTAAACAGTGTCTTTTTAAAAATAGCGTCACGTGCAAAAGGATATATTATTCAATTTCGATTCCCCCCCCCTGGGTTTAGGGGGCACCTCTCAAGAGGTGACAATGACAACCTGTGATGGGCTCCATGAAGCGCGGCCCCCCAGCAGCCGTCAGCTGCAAGCTCAGCAAGCCCGGTGAGCCTGGGCATTCTTGGGGTTCCGTGACCTGCCCTGCACCTCCCCCCAAGAGTCTGCGTGGCAGACCCTGAGGTTCGGAGAGGCTAAGCTGGTCATTGGGAAGCATAGCTGGGAAGTAACAGAGCTGATGTTTGCATGAAGGGTTTCTGACTACGAGGCTGCTCCTCACGAATCGAAGGTATAGGAACAACCTCTTTGAGACCCCAAAGCCGTCCCTAGTGGCCTCACTGTCTGCTTCGTGCTCCTTTTCCCGTTTGTCTCTGAGCTGCGTCTATTTCTCCTCTCCCTTCTCTGTCTCTCTCCTTCTCCTGCCCCAGGCGCCAGCGGAGCCCTCCACGCTGAGACCTGGATGCATCTCTCGCCCCGCCCAAGGCAGGGGACGACCGCATGAAGCAACCGCTTCCTGGCCCGGCTGAGACGGGACGGTCTGAGCTGCTCTGCTCAGCCTCACAGGCACCGGGCCCTGGTCAGGAGGGAGGCCTGGCAGAGCTGGAGGGCTGGAGGTTCCGGTTTGCAGCTCAGAAAGATCTTCCCTGGAGACGCTGGTCTGGCTTTGTTTCATCAGAGCCAGTTCCTCCCGATGGACAATGAGAGGGGATGAGAGCGGACCCAGAAGACTCTGCCGAGGCCCCGTGCTCACCGCCTGGCCTCCGCGATTTCCTGTCGAAGGCTTTGTGAGTGGGGAAGGGGGGGTGCAGAGGACCCCTATCTCTATGTTTATTTCTAGTCTGCAAAGGCAAAACTTTTTAAAGGAAAGAAATGGTGGGAAAAAGATACAGAGGCAAAGAAGCATTGAACAGACTGTCAAACTACATTGGGAAGGCAGGGGAGGTTGGGCGAGGGGGGCTGTAAGAGACCAACCAAAGGACTTGTACGCTTGCATATAAGCACAACCAATGGATACAAGACACTGGGGTGGGGTGGAGTGGGGTGGGGTGGGAAGGCGGGCAGGTGAAGGCATGTACTGGGGGGTAGGGGAGGTCGTGGGGAGGTCAATGGGGGAAAAAAGGAGACATATGTACTACTATTTGTAATACTTAAAACAATAAAAAGAAAAAAGAACACAGAAAAAAAAATAAAATGGATGAAGACAATGGATACAGAGGGAAAGGGCACCCCAAGGACTTCTCTTAATGGTTCAGAGGTGTTAAAGGACCCGTGTCCGGCGCCCCGCAGGCTCTGCTGAAGCGAGCAGGCCGGCTCCTCCCGCAGACCTCCCTTTCCTGTGTCCGCCTCACGCCTGTCCTCGGCTGAAGGCGACGTGCCTCTTTCTAATGGTGACGGGGCCAATGTGTTGGGACCGAGCTCGGGAGCCCGGCAGGGCCCTGGCGCTGGAACGGGCAGGCTGCTGGGCAGGCCGGGCTCCTTGCCGCCCGCTTTCTGGTTCCTCCCCACGTGGGCCATCTGTCACTCACCTGCTGACAGCCGCAGCCGCTTTCTAGCTGGTCATCTCTCCAAACACAGGGGAAGCAGCAGATGACAAGTGCCCATAAGGAGAGGAAGGAGTCACAGAGGTTTAGAAGTCGATCACCAACAGATTTCCCAGCAATTAGAAAACTTGGCTCCTTTGCATCAGGTCCGTCCGCTTGCCAAGCAGCCCTCGATGGCACGGAGGGCCAGCTCTCCTCCGGGGCTCCACTTGCCAAGTGGGTTGGCGTCCAGATGGTGACATTGACCTTTGATGAGCTCCCCGTTCCTCCCAGGAATTGCATGTTCTAGGAAAAGTCCAACCTCTGACCACGAGTTCGGGAAGTTGGATTTTTCAAACATCACACACACACACACACACACACACACACACAGACACACACACACACAGCCTGCAGCACGCTGCTCCCTCTTGTCATGAGCAGGCTGTAATTTTGAACTCGCTGCAAAATAAAAGTTCCACGTGGGGAAAGCCAGCCTTTCCATGGTCACCTCGCCCTCCCTGAGGGCAGCCACATCACAGCTTCTCCTCTCGGGCTGTCACGGGGGCGAGGCGGCGCCGGCTAAGTCACACGGACCGAGGGAGCCTTGAACACATCACCGAGGACCCCGAGACTCCAGCCACCCACTCGGGCCTGGGCTCGCTTTCCTTCTCTCTCGGGACCCCTCGCAAAGTCGCGGGAGTGGGACCCTTAGAAGAAGAGAGCTGTGGTCCTGACAGGGACCACCTTCTTTCTAGTACATTCTATAACTCCCAGTCTCCCAGGGAGGGTCCGATGGTGACCCCAGCCTGCGGCGGGGCGCCTTCCTTCCAATGGTGGACTCTAACTGCTGTTAGTAGAGGGCAACGGATACCCTCGCCCACAGGGGCGGGTCTGGGTGCAGGTGAACCCTGGAATAAACCTTGTGCCAGTTACCACAAAGCATGACTAACAGGGTGAGCATAAACCAGCCGGCTGCTTGACAAGCTGCACAGCTGTTGTCGGTGGCACCCGTGGTCCTGACATGCGCTGTGTTTCCATCCATACAGTGCTGGCCAAGGAGGGTGCCTTTTCCCGTGAACATGTGAGATCACAGGCACGGGGGGCTCCTGGCTGAGAATCTGAGTGCATGTCGGGATTTCCTCCTCCTGCTCTGCCCTCTCGGTTGCTTGTGGCTGCAGAACCCTTTGCTTCTCTGGGGACTTAGGATAACAGGAGGTAAACTCCTCCTTTGTACCAGGGTCTGTAGCAAATACTCGACGCATTTTTCAATACTTCACCAGGTCCTCAGAGCAAAGGCACGGGCTGGGGCTGATAGTGCACCCCACATTATAGACGAGGGCATGGAGGCACAGAGGGGTTCACTTGCCCACAGTCACAGGTGACTGACTGACTGGAGCCGGGATTCAAACCAAGGCCGCCTGGCTCTGGGGTCTGAGCTCCTAACCACGCTGCTGCGCTCGCCCTGAGGAGGAAGGCAGGCCCCGCGGCTCGCCCGGCCGCTGTGGCTGTGCGTTGGACAGGGGACACGAGGCTCTGTCTGTCGAGAGTCATTTTCGGTTGTCCCCTGGAGGGGCACTCTGGCATCTGGGGGGTGGAGCCTGGAGAAGCTGCTAAGCATCCTCCAGGCCCTGGGACAGCCCGCAGGGCAGACCTGCCCTCCACAGGCAGGGGCAGGGCTGTGGCCGGGCCCTGATGCAGGGAAAGCGCAGGAGCCGTGTGCACATCCAGACACACACAACCTGCCTGTCACCTAGCAGCCATCGTCTGCACGTCCCCCTGCTCTGAGGGGGCAGCGGGAAGCTCCAGTCCTTTGAAGTATTCATTATTTTGAATGGCCTTAAAGTAATTGTAGTCAAGAGTAGGAGAGCGAGGTGAGCTACAGGTTATTGTTCCTTGAAAATATACTGGTGTGTGTGTGTGTGTGTGTGTGTGTGTGTGCGTGTATGTGCCTGTGAATGTGTGTGCCTGCAATGCAGTCATATGACTGCTCTCGTGGCATTGATGGTGGCGTGATGTTCACACAGGCTGCCACACGGCAAGTCTACTACGATGCTGAGCAACGGAGTCTGCAAAGCCTTAACCTTCTCCCTCGTCTCCCTTCAAACACTGCGAAGACCTACCCGGACCCCCCACCCCCATCTGCCTGGGGGCAGAGCCCACATTCCTTCTGCAGTTTGCGTGGAATTTGGGCTGTGATGTCCTGAACACAGGGAGTGCCTAGCCCTGTGCGCCATCCCTCACTCGCCAGCCCTTGGGTAACACACTGCACCTGACGTGTGTGCCCACCTCTGGCTGCACCCATGGGCAGGCACTGGGTGGGAAAGGCTAGGGGCCAATTGCCAACCTGCCGCCCCTAATGCCCTCACCGGACGATGCACAGATGCACCTCCCAGCTGCAGAGTTCCAGGGGATGCCCAGTGCAGGGTGAACCCTAGAACTCCTCCCCGAACTGGAGTGCTGAGCGGAAGAGGCACCTCAGGAGCTGGGCCAGGACAGCGGGTGGAAAGGGGGCGCACAGCACCCTCCCACCAGCAGAGGAGGCTGTGAGCTCAGAGGACAGGGAAGGGAGGGTCAGGCAGGGAGTACTTCTGGGGAGTCCGGTGGGTCCCGGGTTTGTGTGGCTGGGAGGGTGGGACCTGGCTGCCCTCAGCTCTGGCAGCACCTCCCATTCGGGATGTACTGGGGGAAGGAAAGAGGGTGTACTCCTCCCCACCCCCACCCCCCGTCTAGTGTCCCCAGGGGTCACCACAGGCCACTTTTCTTCTCACTAGCAGGAGAATAGGACTGATGACTGGCCACCGGCCTGTCACTTCCGTGTGGTCCAGTAGGCCGGCCAGCCCCTCACCTCCCCCAGCCTCTGTCTCCCCAGGGCTTCATGGGACTTTGTTAGATTTCACTGTTAGCTTTCACCGTCTCCCATTCCTTCTAAAAACTTCTCCAGCACTAGCTCCCCTCCCCGCGTCCCTCCCCTCGCCCCCCCCCCCCCCCCGCCCCGCCCCGCCGACAAAAACAGCATCGGGTCCTACCCAGGAGAAGCAGGAAGAAGCAGAACAAGTGATGCAGGTGACAAGCCACCACCTGGGAACAGGGGCTCTGAAGGAAAATCCGGCCAAAATGATACCTGGGCCAGAGGCCGGGGAACTGCGTTTCCTGCAAAGCTCAGCTCCATCGGACACTCCTGTGCTTTACGCTGAGGAGCGCCCCCTGAAGGCGCCTGTGGCTCTGACAGCCCCCCCCCTCCCCCGGGACGCTGGTGCTGCAGGCTGGGTCTCAGTGGGCGCTGCCTCCAGGGTCAGCCCTGGGGGCCACAGTTCTAGGACATAATAATGAAGAGAGTGACAGAAAGGGATCATTGACTCATAGGGTGTCACAGCTGGAAAAAAGACCTTAGAATCAATCAGCAGACACTTATAGAACAGCTACCGAAGGCCTGACACTGTTCTAAACGCCGTGCACAGGTTTAGTCACGTCTTTCTCACAACCCTATGCAAAGGCACTATCATTGGCTCAGTTGGCAGCAATGTGAAGTAACGCGCCCAGGAACACTCAGCTGAACAGGGGATCACACCCAGTCCCAGTAGGTCTGGCTCCAAAGCTGCTGCACCACGCCCGAGGTCAAGTGCAAGGAGGTCAAGCCCGTTGCCCTCCCCCGGAGATGGGAGCGACCAGAAGCACACAGGGTTTGTGGTTTCACCACCCACTGCCTCCCCAACCTTGCCCCCAAAGCAAAATATTCTCTATTCTTCCTTTTTTTTCTGGAACGTACCTAACAAATGTCCAAAACAGGGTTGCTTGTGAGTTAGGACGTTCGCTTCCAGCCCAGCCATCTGCCTTGACTTCTGTCACAACCCCACAAGGATCTTTCCTTCTTTTACAGAATGCCTCACAGTTCATTTGACTGATCTGGACCTTTTTCTCCTGAAAAGAAAAATTAGGTGCCTGAAATGCAGTCCTGAAAAGGCTGAGAACCCACTGACCTCCTTCCCAGCTACCCTGAGGGTGGCAGACCCAGGGGTTGCAGTGAGCAGTGGTGCCCCTGGGCCCCGGCTCTGCCCTGTCTGTGTCCTACCCGGAACACCTATGGAGGGATGGGTTCTAGATCAGAACAGACCCTCAGGCAGCCGATCTGGGGACAGGGGCATGTGTACCTGCCTGGGGAAGAGGCATGAGGAGGAGCAGAAGCATCATACTCAGGAACTCAGCCTCCCGGGTCGTGACATCAGGGACAAGCTCTGCCTGCATGGATGCAGCACAGCGATGGGCAGACCCAAAGGTTGGGTTTCCTCCAAGGTTTCTCAACCTCGGCCCTGTTGGCATTTTTGATTGGATAAGTCTTTGTCTGAGGGGCTGTCCTGTGCACTGTGAGATGTCAGCAGCAGCCCTGGTCTCCGCCATTAATGCCAGGAGCACCTCCCTAATTGTGACACCCAAAAATGTCCCCAGATATTGCCAAATGCCCTCTCAGGGGCAAAATCACTCCCTATGGAGAGTCGTGATTTAGTCTGATAACTCCAGAATCAATACACACTTTTGAAATGGAATTAAATGATCCTGGCCCTCTGGATGGGGCCCAGCACTGTCCTAATTTGCTCAAATGACTTGCGATGAGTTATGACATGGTTCAAGGATGGAGTGAGGGAGACAATGACATTTGGGAAGGATCGTTCAGACACGTCTGATACACAAACACGGCTTCTCTCTCCCTCATTTAATATTCTTTATAGGAGATTTCAGAAAGAGCCTAAAATAACATTCCACACTTTGCATGCAAGTTACAGTGAGGCCCCAACGTTCTGGAAGCAAAGCTGAGAAAGATTAAAACTCTAAATCTTCTGCATAATAAATGTGGACGTGGACGGAACACTCCCCATTCCTCTCATAGTTCCCTTTCTACCACCTTTAAAGTATTCTTAGCAGCAGACAGCTTGAGTTTCATGATGATTGTCCATCAAAGCCCCATAGTTCGGATAATTTATGGAGTTTGGAATGCATGTCTGGAAACCCCAGGGCAAGGGGGAAAGGGCCACCCTGCACAGACCACCTCTTTCACATCCCCTTTAACGTCTCCTCCACTGAGTATGCCCTTAACCCCTGTCTTAGCTTGGGCTGCTATAGCAGACTATTAGGTGACTTACACAGCAAACATTAGTTTCTCACAGTTCTGGAGGCTAGACGTCCAAGATCAAGGTGCCAACAGATCCAGGGGCTGGTGAGGGCTCCCTTCCCAGTTTGCAGACTGCCGCCTTCCCATTGTGTCATCACAAGGCTGAGAGAGATCACTCATGTCTCTCCTTGTGGGGCACTCATTCCCTTCATGAGCGCTTCACCTTTGTGACCGAATTACCTCCCCAAAGCCCCACATCCAATGCCATCATAGGAGAGACTTAGGCTTCAGCATATAATTTCGGGGGGACACAAACATTCAGTCCATAGCAGCATCCAAATTTCTTAATGGGAGAACGTTTCAGCTGGTGCTCATATCACCAAAGCCATGGGGCAAACTTCCCAGGGGCCTTCCCCCAGCCCCCTGGAATACCTGCACTGTGGTGGTCTGAAGACCAGACCCAAGATGAATCAGAAGTGTAGTGAAGCTTTCAAATGGAGAGCTAATCCCCTCTGCTGGGGGACCATGTATTACTCATGCTAATTTCCAGTAGATCATTTAGTTCAAATACAGAATACGTTTTAAATGGAAAGGAGAAAATCTTTCTGACAGCTTGTACCGCATTTTGCATCCAAAGGAATCATTTTCTTCTGCGGTGGGCAGTATCTAAGATGTCACGCCATGACCCGCATCTTGGCAATCCCCTCCTCTGAGTGGGAGAAAACTGTGGATAGGGAGATGTTATTTCTGTGAGTGCGTTACAGCCGATGGCAAAAGGGATCTTTGCAGATGCAGCTGAGGTCCCTACACAGTGGAATGAATGAAAAGGATATTGTCCTGGGTGGGCTAGAACTAAGCAGCAGAGTTCTTAGGGTCTCGGGGTCTGAGACAGAAATCAGAGACAGACATGCTCCCGCTGGCCTGGGAGAAGCGAGCCGCCATGTCTGAGTTGCCTGTTGAGGGGTCCACACAGCGAGGGGAATGGCCGGTAGCTGTTGAGAGAATCCCCAGGCCAACAGTCAGCAAGAAAACGGGACGTCAGTCCTGCAACTGCAAGGAGCTGCATTCTGCCAGCAACCAGTGGAAGAGAACCACCAGCCCCTTTCCATCGCCAAGTATGTGACCCCTTTATCCTCTTTGTCCTCCCTCCCCACCCCTTCCGCTCTGGTAGCCACCATTCTGTTGTCTGTATCTACGGACGTGTTTGTTTGGTTTGTTCGTGTGTTGCTATTTGCTTTATATCCCACATGTCTGAAGAGCCAACAGCTTGTCCGGAAGTGTGCCTTTCCTATGCAAACCAACCAGCGCCGAGGCCACACTCCAAACACCTTCTCTGACTGGCCCTCTCAGTCCTGGAGGCAGCATTCCTCTGCCTTCATGAACCCGGGTCAGATACCAGACAGCTACAGACAGCCCTTCCACCCAGAACCCAGCGAGATGACCCAACCCAGGCAATCCTAAGACTACGCGTCTGCGTACCCTGCCCCATCGGCTCCATCCCACGTAAGCCACAACAAAACCTTCTGCCCCTGTGTCCCCCTCACTCCTTCTGCCCCTGTCTGACCCTGGGGTTTCCCCGTGTGGTCCTGTATGGGAAGGCATACCCTCTCCTCTTGAGGACTGTGGGTAACCAAAGTATCCTTGTAAGAGCCTTTTCATCTCCTGATCTGTTGACACCACCACATTTGATTTTATTACTTTTTTATTATCTAAAGTTTTACATATGTCTCCTTTTTCCCCGATTGGCACCCCCGCCCCCCAAGCATTCCCACCCTGGGTAAGCCCCCACCACCCCGGTGTCTGTGTCCATTGGTTATGCCAGTGGTCAGCAAACTGCGGCTCGTGAGCCACATGCAGCTCGTTGGCCCCTTGAGTGTGGCTCTTCCACAAAATACCACGGCCTGGGCGAGTCTATTTTGAAGAAGGGGCGTTAGAAGAAGTTTAAGTTTAAAAAACTTGGCTCTCAAAAGAAATTTCAATCGTTGTCCTGTGAATATTTGGCTCTGTTGACTAATGAGTTTGCCTACTGCTGGGTTATGCTAATACACATGCATACAAGTCCTTTGGTTGCTCTCTAACCGCCACCCCCCACCTCCCCTGTCTCTGGCTCTATTTTTGTTCATCAAATTATGTTGATCATCATATCCCACATATGAATGAGATCATATATTTATCTTTCTCTGACTGGCTTATTTCGCTTAGCATAATGCTCTCCAGTTCCATCCATGCTGTTGCAAATGGTAAAAGTCCCTTCTTTTTTATAGCAGTGTAGTATTCCATTGTGTAAATGTAGCACAGTTTTTTAATCCACTCATCTGCTGATGGGCACTTGGGTTGTTTCCAAATCTTAGCTATTGTAAATGGTGCTGCTATGAACATAGGGGTGCATACATCTTTTCTGATTGGTGTTTCTGGTTTCTTGGGATATAGGGCATCCCCACATTTTAAAACAAATTGGTAAAAGCTAATGTCCACACAAAACCCTGCACATGGATGTTAGAGCAGCTTTATTCACCACCACCCAAACTTGGAAACAACAAAGATGCCCTTCAGTAAGTGAGTGGATAAGTAAACTCTGGCATGTCCAGAAAATTAATAGTATTCAGTGCTAAAAATACATGAGTTACCAAGCCACGCAGAGACGTAGAGGAACCCGAAGGGCATGTTACTAAGAGAAAGAAGCCGATCTGAAAAGGCTACATGCTGCACGAGTCCAACTATATGAAATTCTGGAAAAGGTAGAAAACTATGGCACCAGTAGAAGACCAGTGGTAGACAGGGGTGGGGGAGTGGAGGAGGAAATTACGAAGAGTTGGGGCACAGAGGATGTTTAGGGCAGGGAACTGTTCCGTTGATACTATAAGGATGGATACATGTCACTATACATTTGTCCAAACCCACAGAATGCACACCACCAGGAGTGAGCAGTAATGTAAAGTATGAACTCTGGGTGATAGGCGTGTGTCAGTGTAGGTTCATTGATTGTAACAAATGCATCACTCTGGTGGGAGATCTTTATAATGGCGGAGGGTATGCACGCCTGGATGGAGGCTTGTGTATGGGAAGTCTCGACACCTTCCCTTCAATTTTACTATAAATCGGAAAGTGCTCCAAAAATAAGTCATCATCATCATCAAACAACTTGGGCAACATTTTCTTCTACACATGCACTCTCTGAACCCCACCCCCACACTTCAGGGATGTAAATGTGAAATGCAGACTATGAATCTCTGCTCTGATTGGATTCCTTCAGAAATTTCTTGGAAGATCTAATCGGGTACCGAAAAAAAATTCTTCCCAAAGGAAAACCAACACATCTTGGCTTTTCCCCCTCCTTACAGATTTTTAGTATAAGCTGAAGAAGAAATAAGAGGATGGAAAAGATTTAGCCAGACAAAACAGAACGGTAGGCAGTGTTCCATGTAAAATGCCTGGGAGTTGCAGGCAGCCAATATCCTCTAATGGAAAAACGCACACATGTAGAAAGTGAGCAGGGCTTCGTATGTTTGTCAATGCCTGTACCATGACTGTATCCTGGGATGGCCATCCAGAGGCCCTACCCTGCCTCAGTTTACACATCAGACTTTAAACCCGATCTTCCACACTCTGCTGAACTTCAGGAGCTTATCAAAGGTCTTTACTCTGTTTTCCCTCAAAGAAAAGTGAACTCCTTCTTCTGTTATTCATGATTTAAGGATTTTCCTCTCAGGAAACGAGTATTTAAGCAAGTAATCTAGCGCTACACGCTCACCTGTAATTTAAAAGAGCTATTATTTACAAAGGAAGTTGATGTATATATAATAATTCTTTTATTGCTGACTTGCTATCCCTTTTTTATAGTTCCAGCCACATTGACATAAAAATATGTTTTAAAGTTTTACAAATAGTGGTATCACAGAACTAAGTACCTATTGGTACTGCTATAGACACAAGGAAACACACCTATGCATGTACACACACCCACATTCCCAGGTCTCGCCCTTTTCTGTACATGTAGAGTATGTGGGAGTGTGTCTGTGTGTGACCCTGAAATCAATTAAATGAGCAGTAGTGTGGCAAAAACAACTTTAGAAATCGGTATGCCTGCGAGTGACGCCAATACCACAGCATGCTGATTTTGTGATTTGGGGTAATTTAATGTATTTTAGCATCCACTTTTCTTTTCAATGAGAATCATTCTCATCTCAGGGGGTTATTAAGATTAAAAGTGACTCCCCCTGCCTGAAATGCCTTTGTCCCTGGCCATTAATGATGATTGTCCATTAATGATGATTGGCATCAATTCAACATCAACAGGAACCCCCAATCTGGGGTGCAGTGAAGGAGGAAACTATTCAGGGTAAACAGCTCAATTGTGACACAGCAGGATAGCCTGGTTCTTAGGCCCTGGGATGAGGAGGCCTGGGGTGAAGCCCCTCTCTGGCTAAACAGCTCCGCTCTGGGGAGACATCTTCCATGTTTCAGCATCTTCAGTGTTTCAGCTCCAGCCAGGAAAAGCAGTCTTCAGATTTTGGTGAAAAAGAACGAGCCAGAGGGGAGCCAACTTATATACACAGAAGTACCCGACCCTGGTCCCTGATTGGTTCATCCTCATGCAAATGAGGACGCCAAACACTCACAGTCTGATTGGTCCAAAAGGCACTGTCCTGATTGGTCATAAATGAGCTGCTCTGATTGGTCAGTGAAGATGTTGATGGGGTATAGTTGCACAGCTCCGATGGATAGGGGAAGCCTCAGTCCTATGGGTTGAAATAGGATTCGGGGACTGCTCTGTAATGTCTGCTCAGATGGCAGAAACAGTGCAGGCAGGCAGCTCAGCGCGGGCTGCTCCCTGAAGCGCAGTTTCCCTGAGGGGCCCCTGTTTAGAAATGACTGCTGGCCCTGGTCTGTTTTTGTTTTCATTTGAGACCTGTTAGCCACCAGGAGCCCTTCCTAGTAGGCGTCTTTTTTCTCAGGGTCCACATGGCCTGCAGGGCTTTCTTCTTGTCATTCAAATGCCACTGCTTGCTTTATTTATCTATTTATTTATTTTTAATTTTATTTTAACTGTTTAAAGTATTACAAATAGTAGTAAGCATTGAACAGACTGTCAAATTACAGTGGGAAGTCTGGGGAGTGTCAGGGGACGGGGATAGAGATCACCCGAAGGACTTGTATGCAGGCATATAAGCACAACCAATGGACGCAAGACACTGGGCGGGGGCAGGGGTGGGGGGCGGTGTATGTGTGTGTGTGTATGTGTGGGATGAGGGCAAATGCCACTGCTTTAGAAAGCCTAGCCCTGACTAAGTAACGTTTAGTAGTCACCCAGTGACTCAGTTGTACAGCCTACCTCACAGCTCTTGTTACTCTTTGCTTTGCACGTATTCATTTAATTAGACATAACCCGACTCCCTCTGCAAGGGAATGAATACCACGTGGGCCAGAACCTTGTCTCTCTTGTTCATCACTCTCACACCCGGTGTCTGGAAACACGCTTGCCTATGGCAGTCACTCAATAAATACTTGTTGGAAGGAAGGAAAGAAGGGAAGGTAGGGAAGAAGCAAAGGAAGGGAGAGCAGGAGGGCGGATGAGGGAGGAAGGGGTGAGGGGAGGGAGGCAGGAGTTTAAATGTCTAACAGGATGACAACACATTACATAGGCATTCAGTACACTTCAACTGGTTTACCTGCGAGTTTTGGCAAGTTTCTTCAACTTTTTAGGCCTCACTCCTTTTATCTCTAAGCCATTCACCATTACACATGCTACCCATTTGAGAGGGTTGCTGCGCGGAACAAATGTTTAAAAATCAAACAAATAAGTGCAATGTATAAGCACCGTGCAGGAGTAAGATACGTGTGCATTCAATAACTTACTAAGATTGTTATCACCCCTTCACGTGACATCATCGGGATGAAGTCCTTCGTTTTAATTCATTTAGAACTTAAGTATTACTAGTAGGAACACATTCAAATAATATTTTTCTTTACAAAAGTTATCACTTACGATTTTGTTAATAAATAATTAATAAACAAAACAGAACATACTAATCAGTGTGTGTATTTATTCAGTTACAAATGGACAAAGTTGAACTTTAGCACAAGGACAACCTGGCCCCTTCATTAGAAACCCTGGTCTCCTGCCCTAGCTGGTGTGGCTCAATGGATAGAGAGTTGGCCTGCAGGCCGAGGGTTCCAGGTTCGATCCAAGTCAAGGGCGCGTACCTCTGTTGCAGGCTCCTCTCCGGCCCGGGCCCTGGTCAGGGCTTCTGCAGGAGGCAACCAGTCCATGTGTTTCTCTCACATCGATGTGTTTCTCTCTGTCCTTCCTTCTCTCTTCCACGCTCTCTGGAAATCAATGGGAAACTATGCTCGGGGGAGGACTTAAATAAAAGAAGAAATTCTGATCTCCTGTGACTGATGGCTGAATCCAACAAAGCACAGGAAAATGACCAGAAAACTCTGCTTAAGTTGTCTGAATCCATTCGTGTGTTTCTGCAGAGACAGAGACGCTGCCTTAAATCTTAGGCAGGAACAGTGTTCTGAGCCCTCCCTCCAGGAAAGCCGCACAGCACAACGCGGCTGCAAGACGAAAACGCGAGTCATGATTGCTCCTCCTCGCCTGACGAGGAGATGCATGGCGCTACTGCTCCCTCTGCAGCAGGTTCATTTCTTGAGAACTGGTTGTGATGGAATGCCCCAGGGCACCGGAGGGGAACGTTGCTGAGAACTAGATTAAAATGTGAAGCGTGAGGACAAGACTCACACTTGGGGCCAGGACTCGCCTCTCCGTTGGCTCATGCCGCGGCGAGGTGGGGAAGGGAACATGGGCGGCCAGGCCTGGCCTTTCCACCACGCGGCTGTGCGTGTGCGTCCTCGGGGCTCACGGAGTGTGTGACCGCTGGGCGACTTGCCGGGTGCCCCCCCACCCCCCTTCCCCAGGTTGGCAGCTCCCTTCGTGGCCCCCAATGAGGCGCGTTTTTCCGCCTCCAACAGTTGTTGGCGAAGTTGAGTCACAGGATCTCCGTGTGCATCCGGCAGACGTGGCCGCTCCCGCTTCAGCCCTGGAATCTCATCGCTCAGGTGCGACTCGCCACGCGGCAAAGGCGCTTTCTCGGCTCGCAGACTCCTCCTTCCTGCTGCCGGCTCTTCTCTCATCGCTTTTGCTGCCACCGCTGCCCGGCTGGTTCCCCGTTTTCCTCGGGGCACTGGGAAGGCGCACAGTGAGGTCAGCATCATGAGGGGCACCCTGGAGAGGGACGAGAGGATCCCCGCGCCCTGCTTCCCTCTTTGGAGGGAATTCCCCGCCCCATCGCCCACGTGACCGCTGGGGGCGCCAGGCTGGGGGGGGGGGGGGTGGCCCCCAGCGGTTCCCAGCCGCTGACCGTGCTGGGCGGGCGCTCCCTTCGTGCCTCCCACGGCTCCCGCTTCGTTCCTCCTGCTCCTGCTCCTGGGTTTACGCTTCCATCCCTTCCCCTCTCCTGGGCGCAGCTCTGGGCTCTGGATACTGAGTGCTTTCGGCCACATCGCCCGTTGGGTTCCTCCGCAGTTGTCCCGTCCATCCGTGCAGGAGGTTGGCTCTTGTGCGGTTTTCAGGAAGTCACCCGTCCCGAAGGGGCACCTGCCCAGGTGTGTTCTCAGTGCCCGGAGGACAAGGTCTGTGACAGGAGAGGCCCGGCCTCCCCCCGGGTGACCTGGGGGGTCCTCGGCTTCTGCCGTTGGCCCAATAGCCTCACATTCTGCACAGACTTCACGGCGGGCAGGTCCTTTCACCGGCGCCTGCGCACTTCTTGGGGCGGGTCGTCTCTTGACCATCACAGACACCACCACCAGGGCGCCCACCGGGACCCCCCCAGGGAACACAGCGAGTCTTAGGACATTTCTCAGGCTCTCAGAAACCAGCAGCAGCGCCCCCCATGGTGCTCCAGGGTCACCTGGCCGGCGGACGCGATGGACCGGACCGCAGCAGGCCCTCCATGGCTGGCCCGGCTGTGCCACTGACTGCCGGGGGCCCTGCGAGTGAGTGTTCTGTCTCTAAGGTAACCAGGGGCCTAGCAACCAGGTGCTCAGCTGGGCTGGGGGAGGGGAAGCCGGTAGGTCTAGAAAACAGTCCCGAACTTGGCCCTGAATAGTAACCCTTCATCCTGCCATCGCAGTCAGGCTCTGGCTCCCGGTAGGCCTTCCTTTGTTTCCGGGGTAGGATTCTTTTTTTTAACAATAATAAATAAAAACAAACAACAAAATAGCGCCTGTACAATCACAGTAAAACCCTACGTTGGTCTAAACCGGCTGGGGGCCTACCGCTGCCTGAAAGGTTCCTCCCTGACATGTCAGGGGCTGACATGTGTGGCTGTGCTTCTCCCATCATGTCCGTCTTCAAAGGCGGTGGTCCTCCTTCCACCTCCCTTGTCACCATTTCCGTGTGTGAGCTGGCTCAGTGCCTGACCGCTTCTGAGGAGCCTCTGCTTAAATCCCCACACACCTGGGGGACCAGAGGCACGGAGATGGAGTCTCCTATGGTTCTGTGGGCCAGCACTCCAAAGTCAAGGTGTGGGCAGAGCCTTGCTCCCTCTGCAGGCTCGGAGGGAGCATGCCTCCCGCCTCTCCCAGCGTCCGTGGGGTCAGCCATCCTTGGGGTCCTTGGCTGGTGGCTGCATCGCACAGTCTCTGCCTCCATCTTCTTACGGCCTTCTCCTCTGTGGGGCTCTCTGTGTTGTGTCCTCTTCAAGCGGACTGGCCCTGGAGTGAGGGACAATGCTGACCAAGTAGGAGGTCATCTCAGTCCTTAACGACATACCTCTGCGGATACTCCGGGTTCAAATAAGGTCGCGTGCTTATTTGGTTCCAGATGGACGTGACCTTGGGGAGGGTGGCGCAATATTCAGCCCATCACACTGAGTATTGGTCCCTCCATTCCCAGGGAGTCTTTGGGTGATTTGAAATCCTGAGACTTACTCTTGTCTCCTTGATTCTAGATTGTACCTTTGTCTAGGGCTCTTTTCCTCCACCCATCACTCAGAGCATCCCCACCCCCACTCATCCCTCTTTCAACTTCCTTTAAAAAAAAAAAAATTCCATAGCCCACAGAGACAGGGGTTTCCCACACCCAAGCTTGGCTCCCAGAACCCAGGCATATGAAATACATTTGCATGGCTCCATGTGTCAAAGCTATGGTGTGGCCACGAAGGGTAAATCCCAGTTTCTCTGTTCCTCAGAGAAGACGAGGGTTTGTCGAGTAACTCAGAACCACGGAACTTTCCTGTTCAACCTCATTCTAGTTATTTTGGCTCTAAGATAAAGGAAAGTTAATTACTTGCATACTTGATCAACTGAAAATATCCAGACTGTATATTTTGAGTCTCGATCAATTAGGACTATTTGCCTAGAGGAACCAAATTAATGATTTCCTTCGCTTTCAAGTTGTGGAGAAGAAATGTCTGGCTGCCTTTCTCATTGCACCCACACAAAGTCCAGCTTTTGGAAAAACAATAGTCATAATAATAATAACCCCGGTGGCTGGTAATCAATGAATCTGTTTCAGGCTTGGTCTCAGGAGCATGCTACAATGTGGGGTATGGTGGGCCCACCCCTATGGACCGGTCCTGTGTGCACATGGCCCAGGGCACAGGTACGACCCATCCACTCCTCCCCTTGCTGAAGGATCCTAACTTTGAAAAGGCAAAGAGGAACCTTCAGAATTTCATCTTTACATGAAAGAAAGCCCACTACCTTGGCAAGTAACTCTCCTTTCGCCTGTTTATCCTTCTCTCAGTTTCCTTTTATTTCTATTTTAAAGGCAAGTTCACGAATCAGGTAGCATGGCGCGTGGAAAATACCTCAGGCTTCAGAACGACCCTAGATTGAGCTCACTTCTGCCGCCTACAAATATGACTTTGGGTTTTTCTCTTAACCTCTCAGACCCTTAGTTTACTCACCTGTAATGCCAACCTCAAAGGTGCATTGAGAGTGTGAAGGAAATGACCCTGTATGAAGCCTGTCAGGGAAGAGTCCCCCAGTGGCCGCTGGCTTCCTCTCCCCTTGTGGGGGACTCTGACTTGGGAACAGATTACAGTGGCAGGGGTGACACCACAGTAAACCTCAGGCCATCGTGCAAGCCTCTGACCTGGCTGTGCATGGGTGAGATGGGCATGCGGTGGTGCCAGTCAGTGTCTGGAGAGAAAAGGGGTGGACTGTCCTCTACGTTGTCAAGCTCAACCCTGTGTTGCCTCCTGGGAACTCACCTCCCCTGTTGTGCTTGGACTCACTCCCCCCAAATTGGAGACAAGTCCTCACCTCTCTTATCTCCCACTGTAAAGCATGGGTGAAAACACTCGCCTGAAGGATTTTGAGCGAGAAAATGTCAAGCCAAGACTACCAACGCATTGCTCACAAACAGCAGTTAGGAGGCCTGCTTTCTTAGCCAGAGCCTAACTAGGAGGGATCACACGGCTCTCCCACGAGTACACATGGGACCATGAGCTGGACGCCAGCACTTAGCATCTGGCCCTGACCCTCATCTGCACTTGATCCTCATCACCCGAGAGTAAACACTCTTAATGAGAGTCCCGAGAGGAGGTAATAAGGAATTGGTTTTTCCTGTTGATTTTAACCATCTTTCCTCCATTGGGGCTGTCTCTGGAGGCACCTTCTTTGTGGGACTTCCATCAAACATGGCCACCACCACCGCTTCCGGTAAGTTTCCTGGTGCAGAGAAGCAGGACCTGGCACCTGGCACGATGAACGGGTGCCGGAATGGCTGGGGCTTCAGCTTACACCTACTCTCTGCTCTCCGCGGGAGCTCACATATGCCACCTTGCCAAAAAAGACATGCTCTTGAACTCTGCAGCCCCGTCCCACAATGCGAGAGCTTAAAAGGGATCAAACACTTGGTGATTTCCAAACACGAGAACAAATATTTCCAAGGCCGTCTCAAAGAGAGCCTTGGAATGCACGTCAATTACTCACTAGATGATGAAAAAGCCAAGCGCACATGATGTGCTCATAGCTAGAGGGGAGCCTGCTGGGAATGATGCAAATGGAATTGGAGAGCCAGGCCACAGGTAGGAACACAACAGACCTGAGCCCCGTGGCCAGCAGCGCTGCTGAGTCCTGAAAGCTCGGCTTCGGTCCTCTCGGGAGCATCCTGCGGAACATAGATTTACAAATGTAATACAGCAAGCGGTTCTCTATTTGTCTCTGATCATGTAATATACATGTTCTCTGTGGGAAATATGAAAATTTAGCTATGGCATGTAGAAGAAAATGAAGATCACCAAATTCTACCATCAAAGGTAACCATTTTCTGGTACATGTACGTTTTCCTACAAATTGTACTTAGGCTCTATTCAGATCCATCCAGTGCTTTTTCACTTAGTTTAATCACACATTTAGATTGTAGAGTCTGCCTGGCTGATTTCCTAGGACACCCGATGCAAACATAACATCTACTTGAAATCTAGAGCTTTTTCTAGAACATTTATTTGAATTTTGATGAATCTAAAATATAGCCAAATTTATTTTTATATAAAACTAGAGGCCCGTTGCACGAAGATTCATGCACTAGGCCTTCCTTCCCCTGGCTGCCAACACCAGTTTTCCTCTGGCACCCAGGACCCAGGCCTTTGCTCTGGCCACTGCTTTCCATCTTTGTTCCAGTGGGAGCCTGCAGTCTTCTCCGCTGTAGCCAGAGCGCCGCTCCTGTAACTCCCTCCGCCCCCTGGCCTCCCCCTCATAGCAGGTGTCTGCCCTGCCTGGCCGCTCTGTGCCTGCATATGCAAATTAATTTGCATACTTGGGTTAATTTGAATACTCGCTCCTGATTGACTGGTGGTCGTCACGGAGGCACGGTCAATTTGCATATTTCTCTTTTATTAGTGTAGATATGTAGTATTTAACTATGAAATGTAAATTTTATTATAGGTAAATAAATATACCATGCATAACAAAATATAAAATTATAAAATATATAAAGAATATAAAAAATAAAGTGGATCAAATATTCTTAGCTGTATGGGAATGTAAGCTACTATTTCCCTTTACTCTTGGAAATTTTAGTGTTTTTTCCTTTAAACACTTCTACTTATCACATTGTTAAGGATTTCATTGCCCAATTTAGGTAGCATCTTTAAAATACTCTATGTGACTGGCAAAAACTGAGTGGTGATTTTTTATATTATAACACACCCCTCCCCTCTACACAGAAGAACTAATATTCATTTAGGGGCTCCTTGGACATAATCTTAAAGCTCTGAGGATGTGGATTTCCTCAAGAAAAAGGAACCTTCAACCCAGCCCTAGAGTTGGTCTGAGGAACTCCTTCAAGTAGATGTAAATTTATTAGTTTACAGAAAAAATAAAATCAATGGGTCACTATTTTTCACTTGATTTTGTGCACAGTTTGGGACTCTGTTACCACCTGCTGGGCTATGAGGAAAATGAGTCATCATATGGCAAAAGGTAAGCATAGAATCACTCTGAAACAGTGCCTCCGGCCTGACATGAGGTGTGCTTCCTACCCATTCTCCTGGTGGCTACTTTAAGTCACAATTTATCTGGGCACACGCATAGCATTTCTAAATGGAATGAAATACATTGGAATTTCACGATGCCCTTCTCAGAGTGTCACGGCCCCCCTCATGCCTCCTGATCTAGACTGACAGTTACCTTGTAGGGGACCACCCTCTACAGTAGGGCATCAGAAAGATGCATGGACTGAAATATGGAGACAAAACTTCTCTATCCAGAAACTGACAATTTCCCAGATCAATGAGCACAGCCTCCCTGAGAAGCCATTTGAGGGAGCGTTTCCAGCATCCGACTCACCATAGCCCAGATTCCACAGCTAGAGCTTCATTCCATTGGCTTTAGTCTACAGAGATGGTCTGGGTTCTGCAAGTGCAGCTCTCTCATAGGGAATGCCACAGGCGTGTCCCTCACTTGCAGCTGTGTTTCTCAGAGAGGTGGGTAGGGCTGCCTGACCCAGTACTCTAGGGTGGGATGGGGGTTGGGGGCGGTCGTTGGACTGAGATTTCTAAGTTTCGCTCCAAGAGAGTCTGATTCTGTAGATCTGTGAAGGGCTCTGAATTTTAACAAGTCCTCCACAAGATGCCTATGAAAATCAGAGTTTGAGAACCAATAATTTATATCCTCAAGCGAATGCATTTATGTATCCTTTCTTGAGAGCAGAAGACATAATTGCCTCGGGGCGGGGTGGGTGGGGATGTAATTCAGTGATGATCTCTGAAGGAGGCGAAGGGAAGACGGGACAGGACATTGAACAGCCCTGCTTTCCCCGGAGTAGTCCTCTATGATTTCTCAGGGTGTTCTTTATCGATCTGTGCATTCCTTTAGACTAGAATCTCTTTTGTGAAACCTATGTCTTCAATCATTTTAAACGCACTTATTTTATATTCTCTTTTGAGTATCTTCTTCCAGCCCAAGGATTGGGATTTTAATTCTGCTTTTCATTGTGTAGCTGCTTACTCCTGTGTGGAGTACGTTGTGTCCTTGCTTTTCCCCCAATGTAGAGTTTCTCAAGGGAAGTTTTGATCTGAGCTTCTGCCAAGAATCCAAGGGACACGTTGGTCTGGGACAATGTTTATGCTAATTTCTTAACGAGGGAATTCCTGGACACAGTGGGGAGTGCACATTGGAACCCTGTCTCTGGGCCTGGGAAGAGCTGCGCTAATGGCTTCTTAAGGAGATACCCACCTCTGCACATAAACCCAGACAGAATGAGACAGGTTTCCTCCTGACCCTGCACCAGTGGGTGGGCGTTTCTGGTCCAGCTTCCACAGTCCTGTTCCAATGCGGGAAGCTCAACTTCCACTCTTGCCTCGTCTGGCTCCAGGTCCTCGGCTCCTGCCCCGGTATGGGCACTGGAAATGTAGGCTCCTGAATTTCCAAAACCAAAACCCACTCCACTTCCATCCACTCTAGCATCAAATCATGTTTCTAGCATTTCCATTGAAAGCTCAGCAATGCATTTTTTTGAAATGTTATGATTTCTAAATACCTGTAGCATGAGGCTTCTCAGGTCCTCCAAGCCACCACAATACCCTGACATTTTAAGACCAGTGACCTAGGCTGTTATTCAAAGTGATCTTAGGATCGAAGGCTGTTTTCTTGGTTTCAACATAAAGCTGGAGAGTTAAAATATGGGACTAATGCTCTCCTAACAAAACAACAACCTCTAAAAATGAAATTCACATCTGCAGTGGCCCTGTAGATGTTTTCAATGATCACTATATTTTTGTGTTTCTTAAACCTGTCAATACTGAGGTCTCTATTTTCTGGGAAGCCCAGGACACAGAACAGTGAAACGGTGACTCGCAGAAAACACAGTTCCACCACCACCCAGCAGGTGGCAGAAGCATCACCAGCCTCCAGGATGCTCCTCCTGAGTCAAGAACCAGAGACAAGAAGAATCATTTGTCATTTAAAGGAGTCTTTAGGTGGTGAGCTGACGTTGTGTGAGGTTTGAGGCAGTTCGGGAAATGGGTATACTTTAAGATGTCCCAAATAACACAGGAAAATATCTTCTGTCAACTCTAGTTGAGTTCAATTCCCTCAAAAGAAAGAAAAAAAACAGTGTTTCTCTCCACAGCGGAGGAGGACAGAAGGAAAAAAGTATCCGAAGGCAGGGGAAGCCTGCATTGGAGGGAAGATGCTCACCAGGTGGGTCCCTCTTTGATGGTGAAGCACCATCTCTTTTGCTTACTCAGGTTGATTAAGAATGACTGCCCCAGCCGCCACCCGCTGAAAACAGCCATGGTCAGCTTGGCCTCACACAGACTTTCCCCTTCCAAAAGGGAACTCCATCTGAACTGGCAACCCCAACATTGAGGGGGCGTCCTGCCCTTAGATTGCCCAATGCGCTGGGTTGTAGAAACACAAAGGCTTGTCCAATTCTTGTCAACTCCAAGGACGTGGAAGGAGATCCTTATGAGAGCAGGAATCACGCGGAGAAGAACAGTCTTTAAAATCCACAGCCCTGGTGCCTTAATTTAGATGAATCTGAGTTCCCATTCTACCTCGCACTCCACATGTAGCAACGGAGACACACCCAGGCGAGCAAGCAGGCACAGCCAGTGCCCACACTCACTCTCCTGGAGGGCTTCCTGACCCTCTCCTTCCCTCAACACTGGTGCTGGGATTCCCCAGAGGAAAAACCATGGATCCATTCCAGTGGTAAGTGATAAAGCAAAGAAGGGGTCAGCATGGTTTCTCCGCAAGACAGCTGGGTGGCTCAGACCCCCTGTTCTCCTTCACACATGGCCAAGGTCACCTGGGTTTGGAACTGGAGGCTCAGCATGATAGCTAGAGTAGCACTTTAAGATGAAAAATTCCAGGGTAGGAATTTGTCACAAGAAGATGGAAAAAAAAAAAGTGATACAATATATTCTGATCAGGGTGTGAGTGTAAGGTGATGGACAGGAAGATGACCTTGATGGTCTCTTTGAACCAGATTAGTTGGAAAAGAGATATAAGCACTGGGTGAGGCAAGAAAACACTAGAAACCACGAAGGAGCTGAAAGATGCAGGTTGTGGTACAGGCTGATAGGGGGCAATGTGGAGGCAGGAGGCAAACCCTGAGACCACCTCCCCCCAGCCCACCCCCATCTAACTGTTGTCCTTTACGGATGTTCTAGAAGACACAGTGGGATATTGCGTTAGCCTGCAAGCTCAGTCATGGGAAGACTATATTATTTGGTTGTAGAGGGAAAGTGGGGCAATGAGAGACACCAATTTTCATCATAGAAGTAAGTATATGACAATGGGTATTCTGACTCAGTGATGAGCACTGTATTTGTCAGTGAGTGTGTGTGTGTGTGTGTGTGTGTGTGTGTGTATGTGTAAAGCCCCAAAGGGGATACATTCCCTTTATCTGTAACTGATTCACACTGTCTTGTCACCTTTGTCACATTTTTTTCATTTCTCCCCAGGACACACAGTTCTGATTCCGGTTTCTCCTGGGGATTCAACATGGTTAATTTTTATCATTTGTTCCTTTTTAGCTTTCATGGTAAATAACGGTAGAATAAATCACATGCCTTCTTGAATCACTCAGAAATCAACCTCGGTGTTTTCCAAACACTGGAGTCTCTGTTGAAGTCCTTGAGTACAGATTGAGAGGTTCCATGTCTAAGCTGTCAACAACAACAGAATTCAAGTGAAACGTGTTCATTCAAATCCCCATGGAGTCCTGCTTGGCATTTTCCTTACTTTGCATAGGTATTAATAATAGTCATTTTATTACCAACCCAACACTGCTAAAAGCTAAATGCATTTTTACTTCTCTAATTTTCTAACTTAAAGGGGACACTTTACTAAATGTCTGGCAAGCAAATTCAATATTTTACCGGACACTCACTGGTGTTACCATACTAAGTATGGTGGTTCGTTTAGAAAAGGCCCTAATCCCTCAAAAGTTCTAGTTGCACCTAGACCAGTCTCCCAACTGGGTTCCCCTTGAGCTCAGGGGTATAAGCTGAAAGTAACAAAAACAATCTATTCCAAATTTTTATTATGAGAAACAAGGGACAAGTGTTTAAGCTTCTAGAAACATAAAGTGTTAATAAAAGCTGAAGCCTTTATTTTTTTTAAATTTAATAAATCTTTATTGTTCAGATTATTACAATTGTTCCTCTTTTTCCCCCCATAGCTCCCCTCTACCCGGTTCCCAACCCACCCTCTGCCCTTACCCTCCCCCCCAATCCTCATCCATAGGTGTACGATTTTTGTCCAGTCCCTTCCCACACCCCCTACACCCCTTTCCCCCTGAGAATTGTCAGTCCACTCCCTTTCTATCCCCAATTCTATTATATTCACCAGTTTAGATTTTTTTTATTCACTTGATTTTTAGATTCACTTGTTGATAGATATGTATTTGTTGTTCATAATTTTTATCTTTACCTTTTTCTTCCTCTTCCTCTTCTTAAAGAATACCTTTCAGCATTTCATATAATACTGGTTTGGTGGTGATGAACTCCTTTAGCTTTTTCTTATCTGTGAAGTTCTTTATCTGACCTTCAATTCTGAATGATAGCTTTGCTGGGTAGAGTAATCTTGGTTGTAGGTTCTTGCTATTCATCACTTTGAATATTTCTTGCCACTCCAGTCTGGCCTGCATGATTTCTGTTGAGAAATCAGCTGATACTCATATGGGTGTTCCCTTGTAGGTAACGAACTGTTTTTCTCTTGCTGCTTTTAATATTCTTTCTTTGTCTTTTGCTCTTGGCATTTTAATTATGATGTGTCTTGGTATGGTCCTCTTTGGATTCCTTTTGTTTGGGGTTCTTTGTGCTTCCTGGACTTGTAAGTCTATTTCTTTCACTAGGTGGGGGAAGTTTTTGGTCATTATTTCTTCAAATAGGTTTTCAGTATCTATCTCTCTCTCTTCTTCTGGCACCCCCATAATTCTGATGTTGGTACTGACAGCTTTAAGTTGTCCTAGAGGCTCCTTACACTATCTTCATATTTTTGGATTCTTTTTTCTTTTTGCTTTTCCAGTTGAGTGTTTTTTGCTTCTTTGTATTTAAAAATCTTTGACTTGATTCTTGAGATCCTCTAGTCTGCTGTTAGATGTCTGTATAATATTTTTTATTTCAGTCAGTGTATGCTTAATTTCTAGTTGGTCCTTTTTCATATCCTCGAGGGTCTCACTAAATTTTTCAGCCTTTTCTAGGAAATTCTTGAAAAACCTTATAACCGTGGTTTTGAACTCTATATCCAGTAGTTTGCTTTCCTCCATTTCTTTCATTTGTGACCTGTTTCTTTGTCTCTGCATTTTGGCTGCTTCCCTGAGTTGATAGAGTGGCTTTGTGTGCTAGGTGTCCTATAGGGCCCAGTGGCTAAGCCTCCCTAGTTACCTGATGTGGACACTCTTGGTGCACCCCTTTGTGGGCTGTGTGCACAGTCTTATTGTAGTTAAGCCTTGATTGTTGTTGGTATCACTGGGAGTAATTGACCTCCAGGACAATTGGCTGTGAGGATCAGCTGTGTCTACACTGGGAGAACTTCTGTGCTGGAGACACCCTTATGAGACAAGATTTGCAAAAGCCTCTGTGCTCAGCTTGGATGGGGCGGAGTCACAGGGTGGAGCAGACAGCATTGGTTTCCCGTCAGCCCTGCCCTAATAGGCTCCTGTGTCTCAGTGACCTGTGGTGATCACTGCAAGCACCTCTGAGAGAAAGCTTCCCTCGAGTTCCACCCACTGCCAGACAGTCCAGTTTCTCCCCGAATGAGCCTGGGTCCCCAGAGTCTTGCCTGGAACTGAAGTTCAGTGCAGTCAGGAGCTTTTGTCTCCCTCCCACTTGAGAAAGCCAGTCGTGTACTCAGTTGCCTGCCCTTTCCGTGTCTCAGTACCTCTGCCTTTTGTAGTTCCTCTGAGTCTCAGTGTGCTTTTCTCTTTCCTGACAGTCCAGTTGCACCCCATATGAGTCTGGGTCCCCAGAGTCTCACCCAGAACTGGAGTTCAGCACAGTCAGGAGTTTTTGTCTCCCTCCCACTTGAGAAAGCCAACCGCGTACTCAGTTGCCTGTTCTCTCCACGCGCGTCTCAGTACCTCTGCCTCCTGCAGCTCCTCTAAGTCTCAGTGTGCTTTTCTCTTTCCTTCTAGTTGTAGAATTTCCACTCAGCCAGCCTTCCTGTGGTTCTGGATGATGTCCATTTTGTCTTTTAGTTGTAGTTTTGAAATTGTTGTGCGAGGCAGCAGTTTAGGTGTTTACCTATGCCGCCATCTTGGTTTCTCTCAAAAGCTGAAGACTTTAGATTTTGTCTAACTACTGCTATTAAATACTCTACACAGTGGTTCTCAACCAAAAATTCCTTTGCCCCCAAAGAATATTTGTCAATGTTTACTGACAGTTTGGGTTGTTGTAACTGAGGAAAGGGGTGCTCCTGACATCTAGTGTAGAGGCCAAGAATGCAGTTCAACATCCTACAATGCGTAGGACAGAGGGACCCCTCCCTACAAATAATGATTTAGCCCAAAATATCAATAGTGATCATGTTGATAAATGCTGCTATATCAAATGGTTTTTCTAACGAGATCAAAACTCATACTACATCACTGGTTTATATGGATTTGATTTTTTTAACACCTTTATTGAAATGTAATTCACATAAGAAACAGTTCACACATTTGGAGTGCACAGTTCGATGGTTTTTAGTTTGTTCAGAATTGTGCAACCACCACAATCAATTTTCTGTTTTTATTGCCCTGCAAAGAAACCCCATATGCTTTAGTCATCATTCCTCCATTCTCCCTCAGCCCCTCCCAAGCCCTAGGCAACCACTAATCTACTTTTTACCTCTATAGATTTGCCTATCCTATATAATAAAAACCTAAATATGCAAATCGACTGACTAGCAGAACAACCGGTCGCTATGACATGCACTGACCACCAGGGGGCAGACACTCAACGTAGGAGCTGTCCCTGGTGATTAGTGTGCTTCCACAGGGGAAGCGTTGCTCAGCCAGAAGCTGGGCTCACAGCTGGTGAGTGCAGCAGTGGTGGTAGGAGTCTCTCCTGCTTCCAGCTCCTGCCACCGAGGCAGTGCTAAGGACCCCTCGGGGGATGTCTGACTGCCGGCTTAGGTCCCATTCCCCAGGTGCATTGGGCCTAAGCCAGCAGGTGGACATCCCCTGAAGGGTCCCGGACTGCAAGAGGGCACAGGCTGGGCTGAGGGACTCCCCTCCTCCCCCAGTGCATGAATGTCATGCACCGGGCTTCTAGTTTTGTATATTTCACATAAATAGAATTGTACAGTACACGACCTTTTGTATCTGGATTCTTTCACTCAGCATAATGTTTTCAGGGTTCATTCATGTTATGGTTTTCATCAGTACTTCATTCCCTTTTATTGACCAGTAATATGGTATATAAATAAACAATATCTTCTTTCTGTATTATCAGTTAATGAACATTTGGGTTGATTCCACTTTTTGGTTATTTTGAATAGAGCTGCTATGAACATTCACATACTAGTTTTTGTGTGAAAGTATATTTTCATTCCTCTTGGGTATATATCTAGGAATAAAATTACTATATCACATAACTTTTAGTTTTAGTTTTGAGGAATTGTCAAACTGTTTTCCAAAGTAACTAAACCACTTTAAATTTCCACAAATGAAGGTTCCATTTTTCCCACATCCTCATCATCTGTCTTTTTCATTATAAGTGTCATTGTGGGTGTGAAATGAGCTCTTACTGTGGTTTTGATTTGCATTTCCTTGGTGGATAATGATGTTGAGCATTTTTAATGTTCCTATTGATCAGTCATCTTTGAAGAAACATCTCTTCATATCAATCATCCATTTTTAGTTTAGTCATTTACATTTTTACTATTGAGTTCTTAAACATGCTTTATATAGACACAAGTTCTTTATCAGGTAAACAAGTTGCAAATATTTTCTCATTCTGTGAGTTGTCTCTTTGCTTTCTTGATGGAATCATTTGCAGCATAAACACATTTTTAATTTTGATAAGTTCTAAGTTATCAATCTTTTTTCCTTTGTCACTTGTGTTTTTTTTATGTCATATCGAAGGCTTTGCCTAACCCTAGATCACACAGGTTTCCTTTTGTGGTTCCTCTCAAAAGTTTTGCAGTTTTAGCTCTAATATTTAGATCTATTTTGAGTTAATTTTTTTTGTAGAGGTAAGGAAGGCATCCAATGTCACTCTTTTGCAGATGGATTTCCAACTGTCCCTGCACCACTTGGGATAAAGTCTTTTCTGTCTCCCTGTATTGGCACCCTTGTTGAAATTAATTGACCATAAAGATGAGGGTTTATTTTTGGCCTTTTCAATTCTGTTCTGTTGATCTATGTCTATTCTTATGCCAGTACCGCACTGTCTTGTTTGTAGTCATGCAATCAGTTTTGAGTCAACAAGACTGAGTTCTTCAAATTTGTTCTTTTTCAAGATTGTTTTGGCTATGCTGGGTCCTTTGGATTTCCATATGAATTTTAGAATCACCTTGTTGATTTCTGAAAAACAGCCAGCTCAGATTTTGTTAAGTTTTACATTGAATCTGTAGATCAATTTGAGGAGTGTTGCCATTTTAACAATATCAAGTCTTTTGATCCATGAACATGGAATGTCTTCTCATTTATTTGGGTTTTTAAAAATTCTTTTTGGCAACGTTTTATAGTTTTCGGTGTATAAGTCTGAAACTACTTTGTTAAGTTTATTCTTAAATATTTTATTTTTTTGGACACTATTATGCAAGGAATTGTTTTTTTTTTTATTTCATTTCCAGTTTGTTCATTTCTAACATATAGCAACACAATGGATTTTTTAACATTAATTTTGTATCCTATAATCTTCTTAAACTCATTTATTCTAATACTTTCAGTGAATTCCCAAGGACTTTCTACATAAAAGATTATGCCATATGTAATTAGAGATAATTCTCCTTCTTCCTTTATAGTCTGCGTGACTTCTATTTATTTTGTTTGCCGAATTTCCCAGGCTAGACTCTCCAGTACACTGCTTAATAGAGAGTGGACATGTTTGTATTGTTCCTGATTCTGAGCAGGAAGCATTCAATCTTCTATTATTAAGTACGATGCTATCTGGGGTACTTTTGTAGATGTCCTTTACCAAGTTGAAGAAATTTCCTTCTATTATAGTTTGTTGAGTGTTTTTATCATGAGTAGGTGTTGGATTTTGGTTGGATCTAGGTTGGAGCGTCATCCTGTACACCAAGTGGTTGCAGGTTCGATTTCTGCTCAGAGTACATACCTAGGTTTGTGATATTATTGTTATACGTGTTACCTCTATTTATGTTACAAACCCAACAACAGTGTCATTAGTTTTTTATGTGATAAGCATTGTGGACTGATAGAACCTTGTTTAAATATGTAATTTATGATTGAGACTTCATTTTTAGAGCAGTTCTAAGTTCCTTACCAAGGGAAACTGTGAGATAAAAATGAGTGTTATTTTAAGACAAACAGAGAGAGACCACTTCTTCCTAGCAAGATATAACAATGGCAGCGAAGGGATCTCAGGGCTTCGGAATCAGCTCAAAGCACTGCCCAGACTGGGCCTAAAGATCCTCTCCAAGTCACTAAGGAGAGCTTCGCAGGTGGGTGCTTGTTCTGAACAGGCCGCTGATGCACAGAAACTTTCACAACCGCTTCATTGTCTGATGTCCCCAGGGCTACAGAGACCCGGCCCACGTGCTGTCACTAGTATTACTATAGGGTTCAATAAATATGTGTTTATGCATAAAGACATCTGCTATTTCGGGACACTAAATAATGAGCAAATGCTTTCTACAATGCGCTGTGTGCCTGCATTTTTAAAACTTGCTCAGCATCCTCAGTCAGACAAGTCTAAGAGTGAAATGAAATGCAAAGCTGGCAACGGAGGTGTTTTCTGACTCATGAATAAGCCATCCAGGTAGAGGCGATACCCATCAGGCAGGTTAGGGATGCAACGAGATGGCTTTCTCCATGCTTACTCAGTGTGATGTCTGGACACCCCTGGAGGGGAGCTTCCTGAGGGAATCAGGGAATGCTGCGAGTTCAGCTGAGAGTGAGAAAACCAGTGCAGTCCATGAGCAGTACCAGTAGATTTAATAGCTTTCTGGACAGAAGCTCTGTTAGGGAGCCTTTCTCGAAGTAGGATAAGACTGTCCTCCTTTTTCTTTGGCCATTGTTGGTTAGAACACCCTTCCACACACTGCTCTATGTCTTGGCGAACCTCTCTCTTCTTCTGCTGAAAAAGTTGAGCCAGAATTTGGGGCTGTTACTCTTGGAAAAGTAGGTGTAGACTCCCCCATTGCTGCCCCATTGCTGTGATGAGACCCTGGTCAGGGGAATGTGATGGTTTGTTTCCTCGGTCAGCAATGTGAATGGTAACTGTTTCGCCTTTGAAGACTATCCAAAACCCTAAGATAGCGAGGACCAAGTGCTCCAACTACTTTAGAAAACTGGCGCCCTCGAGTCCCGAACACGCAGTGTCTCAGGCCCGCGAAGCATTCTGGAAGTGGTGTGTAAGCTTTACTGACAACGAGAAATGCTAACATACAAGAGTTGGATCTTTGATGAACTCCAATCAGAGGTGATTTGCTCTGGAATAGGTGTGTCATTTTTCTAAAGACAGATGATTCAGACTGTGTTGATCTTTCTGTTCTGCAATTGTATCGGTCCATAAACTTTTAATTCGTTCATTTCTTCAGAAAATAAGGTCTGTGTTTCCCCATCACAAGTGCTGGCATGGAAGGGCCGCCCCATCAGGAGGGGCATCCTGTTTAGCTTACTGAGGGCAGTGAGGGTGGAGCTGGATCTGGACTGTTTCCTGATTTTTCTTCGTCACTTGCATAGACCACGTGTGTCCATTTACAAAAATACAGACATACCAAAAGTTCTGCACGATTTAAGTGTTAAGCAAATCAAACTTTAATGTGATTAAAAGCAACTTGTAGTTACGCTCTTTATGACTTTTTTGTATTCCTGCGTTAACGGCCCCCACAGGGGTTGCAGGGAGGAAGCCTGTGTTCTCTTCTCTACATGACCAGAGCGGGACTTGGGGCCAATAGCTAGGCCCTTTCTTCCCGACACTGTGCTTCTCTTAGGCCTGTTGGCAGCACGAGATAGATAGAAGCGTCGCCTCCCGACTGAAATGCTTGGTTCTAAACCTCTCTCGAAATTCTATTGTAGGCCGATGTTCAGACCATTTTTCAGCGATGAAAGCTGGTTCCCTGTGAGTTCATGCAGCCTCGTTTACCCCAAAACCCCAGCCCAGGAAATATTCCATGACTGCCCTGAACTCCAGATGGCCTAGTCCTCGCTGTGGTCCAAGCATGATGGCCTTCACCTGCTCACAACTCAGCCAAAGTACTGGCTTCCCTTTGGGAGGCCAAGAAGCAGTCGAGTCCCACCTCTGTGTGTAGAACCGTCTTCAGCTACAGACTCAGCTTGTTCTTCGGGACTCGGGAGGCCCCGCAGCGGGCGGTCTAGGACGGGGGTAACTCACAATGCCAACAGGGGCCGGGGCTCCCTCTTTGTCTCTACGCAGCCTTTCTGAGCATAGGCTTGTTTCTCCATGTCAGAGGGTAGCTGTCCCCGGCAGCAGACAGAGGGCAAGGGCGGTGGGTGAAGACAACACGTCTTATTCAGTAAACTCTGGTAAGGAGATTTTCAGATGTGGGTTGGACCCCTCACAGAAAATCTGGTTGGGATGCCGAGACTGGTGCTATTGCACAAGCACTCACCAAGAGGGCAGGGAAAATGGATTACACACATAACGAGCCCTTATGGAGGGAGCAGGGCCGACTCCCAAGACGATCCACAAATGGCTTCAGTGGCAGAGAAAGAAGACTGCGTTGGCCCCAATTACGGAGAGGGGATGAGGTGGGGGGAGGGTCCTGCCTGTGGGCAGAGGGTTGTGGGCTTGCCTTCCCCCTCAAAGCCAAAGGAGGGGGCACTGGAGCCTCCTCACCAGCTTCCTGCATGTGGGTCAGAGGAGGAGAAGGGGAGAGAGGAGCTTGAAAGCATTCAGTCATCAACTATCGAGTCCAGCCCTAGCCAGTCAAGGGCACGTAACCTCAGTTGCAGGCTCCTCCCTGGCCCGAGCCCTGGTCAGCACACGTGCAATCAGTTGATGTGTGTTTCTCTATGTCTTTCCCTCTCTCTTCCACTCTTTCTAAAAATCAGTGGAAAAATATCCTTGGGTGAGGATTAAAAAATAAAAAAAGAGTCTGACTCTATGACCTCAGCAGCCTTCTGCCTATAGGTCCCAGAGTGGAGAAATGCGGTGTGTGAGCCGTGCCCATGAAGGGCAGGCTGCTGGTGCAGGAGGCGTGGAGGGAGGTGAGCCGGGACAGCCGCTCTCCCATCTGGCTGCTCTTCATTTGGACCTGAAGGCGGATCTTGGCTGCCCATCCGGATCAGCAGTGCTCGGGCACTTTGCTCACTGTTGGCGGACGGCCAGGTCCAGCAATGTGGCCTTTTCCATGGCACATGGGAGCCACGGGGAAACTTCGAGAGCTAAGAGCTACTCTATGGGCCATCCTGGGACCCAGGGTGTGTGTTCACTTACAACACAGGCCTCCTGAAGCTCGATCCCAAGATAAGTATACCTGTTTGTGAATGACAAAGACAACATGAGCAGATGCATTTCTTAAAAAACTAGCTTAGTTCTAACTTCCAGGGTGGGGGCTGGGATAGCTTCAACCCTCCAGGGACGTCCTCTGAAAGATTCTCCATAAGAGGAAGAACCTTTTCCCCTGGAAGGAAAAGCGGGGAGAGAGAGTCCTATATAATAAAAGCCTAATATGCAAATTGTCCCCTTGACCGGGAGTTCAACTTGGAGTTTAACCAGGGAGTGGGGCCAGCCAGCCAATCACCTGCGCAGCCAGGGGAAGGGAGGCCCGGGCCAGCAGCCGGCAGCTTCTAGGGACCCTACCCATGCACGAATTTTGTGCACTGGACCTCTAGTGATTAGATAAAGGTCCAGGACTTGGTGGGAGAAACAGGACCCCTTTCACTCTCGGCATTTCTTTGACCTGTCCTCCCCTCACAAGGCAGTTTTGTACTCAGAGGTTGCTCCCTGGTTAAAAATGACTTTGCAGCCTTGCCAGTTTGGCTCAGTGGATGGAGCATCAGCCTGCAGACTGAAGGATCCCCGGCTCGATTCTGGTCAAGGGCACATACCTCCGTTGCAGGCTTCTCCCCAGGGCCCGGTTGGGGCGTGTGCAGGAGGCAACCAATCTGTGTGTTTCTCTCACATCAATGTTTCTGTCTTTTGCTCTCTCTCCCACTCTCTCTAAAAAAAGATCAATGGAAAAATATCCTCAGGTAAGAAATAACAAACAAACAAACATACCAATAGTTAAATAAAATGAAAAGTGACCCTGCAATTGGGAGGCAAGTCACTTGGGAAGGCGTGTGCATTCACACTTTACCAGCAGGCGGACAAGTATGACAGTGGACATCTGGGGCATTCCCGGATGAAGGTCACCTAGCAGGGACAGGTGTTTTCCCCTGGACCAGATGTTGTGCGCCCCGACGGCTGTCGTAGGGGAAGAAAAGGCCTGTCTCCCTGGAGCGGCTGGAGAAGGACCCGAGGCTAGTGTTTTGGGTTTGTTTTCAGCTTTGCAGAGAGCCAGATGTTTCTGGAGGCCCGTCCACACTTCCTACTGAGACTTCTCCCGGCAACCTCTTTGATTTGACATTTACTTTACAACGCTGACATGTGTAGCCATCGCCCTGTCAGCCCAGGGTCACAGAGGCATCGAGTCAGAAAGCACCGCAAATGTAACAGCTCCCGCGGGCCCTTCACAAAGCACCCCGCTTCCCCAGGGAGTCCCGGGGACCCACCGGATCCACTGGCAGGAATCTGAACACGCCTTCGGAAAAACCTCTCCCGGGGTCCTGACTTATTTTTACTTTTTTCCCTCCCCCCCACCCCCTTTTTTTTTTTTTGCTTTTCAAGAGCTTAAAATAATAATTTCCATCCTAGCTGGAAAGGCAGAGAAGGTACAGAACGCCAACCACATTTTTGGTACCCCATAAAAGCTAAATAAAAATAATAGTTAAACAATGAATGGGGCACAGCGTAGATGTGAGGTCTATGCAGGCCAAGGAGAAACCCAAGTTATGGCCCCGGTCAGCTCCTCCAGCCCCAGGCACCAGGGAGGTGACCAGGGAAACACCGCTGCTCCTGCTCCTGCTCCCGGGGGGGGACGGTGAGGACTCTCTCTCTCTTCCCCCCTGCCCTCTCCCCCCCCCCCCCCCACTGTAAGTGAAAGCAGACGGCTTTGCTTTGCTGGGTGTCTGCTTCGCTGGGGCTGCCCCACAGTGGAAAAAGGACATTTTTGCCGCGACTTTATCATTTGATACAGATGTTTGGCTCCAGTCTCCTGATCTTGTCAGCAAAATTGACGGTAAAGAAATCCGAACAAGAATCTTGGTTTATTTATGTTTTCTTATGAGGTGTAAATTTGCATATGTGAGCGTTATTTTCACTGCAGTCCCAACCCGGCTCTGGTTCTGGGATGCACTCCCTATTCCTGCCCTTTGTTAGGAGTAGTGAGATTTATTACTCACATTGGCCGGGGGAGGTTATTTCCACCTCCCGCACCCTCCCGTCTCCAAGGACCACGTCATAAAGTACACTTTGGTACTGTCCCCCCCTTTACTTAACGGCCATCAAGAAAAGTCCACTCCCACCGTGGCACTGCAGATGGCTCACCCTCTCTTGACCTCTGGATTTTTCAAAGTCCGCAAACAATGCAAACAATGGGGAATTCTCAAAGTTCAAGGCTAGACCTTCCTTTGAGGGCCTCATGGCCGCATTGCATGGCCTCTGTCCACTTTTCCCGGCTGAAACTGGTTAAAAAGTAGCTAGGAAGTCCTGAGAAAGCAAAAGTGGTCATGATAACAAGTTAAGCATTAGCAGGGAAGTTTCCCCTGAGTGTGCGTCTCCGTGCGGGGCCGGCTTCAGGAGTAATCCTACACAGCGCCTGCCTGTTTCCTGGAACGTCCTCTGAAAGCACATCATTATGTTTCAGGGAAGCCATTCCTGCTTCCAAAACAATTGCAATTTTCATGGTGTCTAAGTTAAAACAGGGACCTTTACTTTCTTATGGGTAAAGTTCTTGTTTTGTTAATCCTCACCTGAGGATATTTTTCCATTGATTTTTAGGGAGAGTGGAAGAGAGGGAAAGACAGAGAGAAACATCCATGTGAGAGAGACACAGCAATTGGTTGCCTCCTAATCGAGCCCCCGACCAGAGGGTCGGGGAGGAGCCTGCCACCAAGATACATGCTCGTAACCAGAATCGAACCCAGGACCCTTTAGTCCACAGGCCAACGCTTTATCTACTGAGCCAAACCAGCTAGGGCTGGCGTTCTCGGAATGCCAAATCACAAGGGTTTATTATATTTCTTGACCAAACACTGTTGTCACAAGTGACTTCTCTGAAAAGAAAAAAGAAAGAAGAACAAATGGAGGCGTTTGGCCTACAAAACTCTTTCCCTGGGACTCAGTTTCTCAAAGTGCCCATCGCCCATGAAAGGTTTCCAGGGCCAGTGGTCAGCAAACTGCGGCTCTTTGGCCCCTTGAGTGTGGCTCTTCCACAAAACACCACGGCCTGGGCGAGTCTATTTTGAAGAAGTGGCATTAGAAGAAGTTTAAGTTTAAAAAATTTGGCTCTCAAAAAGAAATGTCAATCGTTGTCCTGTGGATATTTGGCTCTGTTGACAAATGAGTTTGCCGACCACTGTCCAGGGCCAACAGGTGGGACCTGCCATCAGTACGGTAATAAAAACGACACAGGAATGTGTATTATTGCTATTGAATTCCACGAACGCCCCCTCACCCCCCACTTGGTTCATCTGTTCACCTGAGTGACAAATTCTCCGGGATTTCCTGGGATGAACGAAGATGCAAATGTAATTTTTACAAAGTCCAGGCCAGAGAGCATCACGGAACAGCGTGTCCCTCGTTGTAAAATAAAAATAGCCTTGGCCAGCCGGTGGAATGTGTCCTAGCAGCGTAATCAGCTCTTTACTGCGGTTTTCCTGCCCGTCGGGGAGCCCTGCGTCACGGAGCGTGGGCGCCAAGTGTCTGGTTTGCGCTTTGGTAAGACATGTTTTTCTTGCTGAGCCTTTTCAGGTTTGCTGTTTCGCCAAGTGCACGGCAGCCAGGTCACCTTCCTGTGCAGTGGAGCACGGCTTTGGTTCCAGACGCCCCGCCGGAGGTCGGGGTACTGGGGTTCCAAACGCCAGTGGGCAGTGTTCGTGGGCCCGCAGCCTGCGCTGTGAGGCCCGCGGGACACCCCCCTCGCCTGGTCAATGAGGGGAACTGGCCGCTCAGGGGAACTCGCCTCTTGGACAAACAAGCAGGCGCTTCTTGACCCAGGCTCTCTGCTCCGAGCGGCAAATTGGCCACAGAGCACAGAGTTGAGGCAAGGGCCTAAGTTTATTTCGGCAACATGTACTATTGGTACAAGAAGGGCTTTCCACCCTTTCTGAATGTCCTCGCTTTTCAGTCTAAACTTTGCAAGAGTGACTGACTCTCTTATGTCCTTTGGTCCACACAGACCTGGGGTCGGCCTGTGGGAAGCCCCTTTCTGCTGTCCAGAGAGGGATTGTGCTTAATAAGAGCATGAGGCCCAACTCCTGTGGCTCAGTGGTTGAGCATCGACCTATGAACCAGGAGGTCAAGGTTTGATTTCCGGTCAGGGCATAAGCTCGGGTTACAGGCTTGATCCCCAGTGCGGGGTATGCAGCAGGCAGCCGATCAGTGATTCTCTCTCATCATTGATGTTTCTCTCTCTCTCTCTCTCTCTCCCTTCCTCTCTCTGAAATCAATAAAAGCATATTTTAAAAAAATAAGAGCATGAGTCCCCTGAGCCAGGTCTGTCCTTCTGGGCTCTCGTCACCTCTCGCCATGGCCACTTGTTTTACGTGGCAGGACTAGGATGGGGTGTTCCTCACACTCAATCTGGGTCTTTACCCAAACCGACAATGTAATGGGGGAGAGCAACTTCCCAGGTGGACTGAGAGTCATTCCTACTACACATTGCTCCCGCTGCTGCTCTCCTGCTCACTGCTGCCACAGTGACGGTGACCTGGGGTTACCTGAGAGCGCCAGGAGGTCACATGGGGCTGTGCGGGGAAAAGATCCCCTCCCACACTTCCCACACTCATACCCTTGAAGGTCAAGCCAAACAGAAACCCACGGCAAGAAGTTTGAACAGAGAGAGTGCCTCATCCAACCTTGGAATGTCCCAAGTTTCCTCCTTTCGAGTTCTTACAAGACTCCTTCCTCCAAGGCCTCACCCCCACACCTTTCCTACCACCCAGCATCTTCTCTTCTCCACACCTCCCCCTCCTAAGCTCTTTCTATCTCCTTGGCTAACTCCTCCATCCCTATAGGTCTCTGTCCAAAAGTCGCCTCATCAGTGACACCTTTCTGACCTCCCATCCACATCGTTAAGTCCCCTCACACGCACCTGCTCTCTTTTCTCCAGCATCATTCTCACCTGACGAATTGTACGTCCCCATGCTGACTTAGAAGCTCAAGGCAAAGCGAAAGGAAGCTGGAAGCTCAACTGGGCGGGAATGGGGGGTCCGTTGTGTTCATGGCTGCCTTCATAGCCTGTAGCAGAGTGTCTGCACTCTTACTGAGTTATTGAGATTTGGGCTAAGTTTTTTAACAGTTAAGATTTTAGGATGGTTTGACAAGCTATAACTTTTTAGAATTATTTATTTTCTTTCTGACGTTTTCCTACTAGACTATACTTTTCTAAAGGGCAGGATTATATAAAATATGCAGCTTTTATTGTCTGACACTCACAGGGCAAGCCTTGAACCCAGTGCTCAATAATTGCTTGTTGGAAAGAACCCCCCCCCCCCCCCCCCCCCGAGAGCTCCTCTTCTTCCTGAGCTTAAGAAGGTTGTTTCAAATGCTCTATTTTACAGAATCTGATCTCTGGGTCAGGGGCTGGGAGGCTTTATCTGACAAAGGTCAGATAGTAAACATTTCCAGCTCTACAGCTCTATCATCTTAGCATGAAAACATCCATAAACACCTTGTATACAAGTGGGCATGGCTGTGTTGCAATGAACTTCAATTTACGGAAACAGGTGCTGGGCGGATATGGCCTGTGGGCTGTAGTTTGCTGGCCCGGTGCAGTTTGCTAGACCATGATTGACATAACATGACCATTCCCCAAAATGGAACTGTTTGGTTCTATTGCATTTCAGAAGTAGACATAAGCGATGTTTGGGCATTAAAGGAGTTTTCGTTTCATATCTATTGTTGTCCATTTATTACCTGAATAAAGATTTTGCTCAGTGACTCCCAAGCTTGAGATCATCGAAAGCTTGACCCACTTAGATGTGTACTGAGACACTGCCTTTTCTGTTATCTTCCTTTTTAAAAAATGATACCCCGTCTTCGTGACCATCTTGTTTACATAAACTGAACCTGAGACAAAGCTTCTAGCGCTGGCTCCCTAAGCTCTTTGTGGTTAGTTTCTTACCCACTAGACCGGGAGAGGGTAAGAAAGGACTGGACCAGATTAGGTGTGTTTGGAGGAGGGATCAATATGAAATATAAACCAGATTGTACTTCCTTGGTTCTTCCCAGGCCTAATCCCAAGTAATCCTTGGATCTGAGTCATCTATAAGTGAGGACAAAGGGATGGACTTTGGTCCCTTAGTTGAGGGTCTAAAATTACCCAGCAAACAAAGAGGACCCCACATTTCAGGCTTGGCACAGAAACCTGACCCACAGGGCCTTAGAGGAGCCTGAGTGTAGAGCCACTGTCCTTCCTCTCTTGAAGGTCACCAAACCAACCTCCTCATGGGTGTGCCTTCCGTTTACCCATGCCCTGCCTACCAGCTGTGTCTGACCTAGAGGGGGCCGGATATTGTGTCTAGGAGAACGGTTACTCCGTGGCAGGAGCCACCCAGCGCACTCCAGTCTCCCGCTGTCTGCACTAAGTCCCAGCCAGAAAGATCTCCATCACTAGTCCCGCACCAGGCCCTGCTCACTCTGAGGTTCACTGTGATGTAGGGAAATGGGGAAAAGGAGAACATTTTCCTTTGACTCCTAGGGAAATGTGTCTTGTCCCAAGCCCTGGGGGCAAAGCACTGCAGCTAATGAGGCAGTGGGGGTCCATCCTGTGGTAACTTTTAAGGTATTTGTTCTGCAGAACTAATGGGAAGCAGTAGGTACTCAGGACTAAGAACAGCCTCTTTTCTTCTTAATAAGAGGTCATCAGAGCAACCAGCATTGTGGACTGTGTGTAAGTCCTGAGATCATTTGTGAGCAGACCAAAGGGCCAGCTAAGAGAATTGGACACATCCTGAGGCAGACGACCACATGGACGTTGTGGGTCTAAGATGCTCCTTTTGGGGTTGGTGATTCATCCGTGATGTGCAGAGAAAGGCACGGCCCTTCTGTGACCACAGGTTTCTAGAGGCGTCATCATCACAGGGTCTGGAAAAAGGAGCAGTTAAGAGGGGGAGGCTCAGTGGGTAGAGGTGGGGGCTGGATACCTGGTTCGGAATCCGAGTTTCCCTCATCCTGATTTTGTCCCTAATGTCCTCTTTCCATGTCCACCTCTGTGATTCTCAGCCTTGCCTTCATTCCAGCCATCTTGGGACATTTCTCACTGACCCATTTTGCTTGACATGATATTCTCAAGACCCATTCATGTTGTCGCACTGGCAGCATTTCATCCTTTCTTATGGCTGAGCAGTATCCTATTGTGTATATGCACCCCAACTCCTTTATCCAGTCACCTATTAAAGGACACTTTGGTTGATTCCATGTCTTGGCTGCCATGAATAATGCTGCAATGAACACAGGGGTAGACATATCTTTGTGAATAAATGTTTTCAAGTTTTTGGGGTAAAACAAATAAGACAAACAAATAAAAACTCATAGACACAGACAACAGTATGGTAGTTACCAGAGGAAAAGAGGAGGTTGAGTCTGGGGACAGAAGGAGACTGGATT
This sequence comes from Corynorhinus townsendii, assembly GCA_026230045.1. Taxonomy (NCBI): domain Eukaryota; kingdom Metazoa; phylum Chordata; class Mammalia; order Chiroptera; family Vespertilionidae; genus Corynorhinus; species Corynorhinus townsendii. Next base: position 4,454,395 of record JAPDVU010000002.1, read on the forward strand.
TTGGGTGGTGGGCACACAATGCAATATACAGTTGATGTATTGTAGAGTTGTACACTTGAAACCTATATAATTTCATTAACCAATGTCAGCCCAATATATTTAATCAAAACAAGACAAACAAACCAAAAAACAAATTATCTCAGGACTTAAACACAGTATTGATGTCCAAACCTCACCCAGAAGAAATGCATCAGAATCACTTGACCATTTACAAAGTCTCTCTAGATGGTTCTGTGGTCAGGGTTGGGGTCCACACAGCTCTCCTTTATTATTGTCACGGGGCTAACACATCCTCCTGGGAAGCAGGAAGGCTACCAGCTGCCTCTGAACCCTTCACAGGGAGCCTCCTCAGAAGGCAGCATCTGAGGCTGTGAGGTCACCTAAATAATTCCCTTCATGTTTTTAAAGACAATGAAAGGTGTCTACAGTTGGAAATCCAACAGGTCTCGGTTCTGATGCATGTGCTCATTTTGGACCATTTCAGCCTTCTTCATGGCGTGGTCCGTGAAGGCTCCTCCATTAACCCTGAGATGACCCACATGGTCTGTGAAATCACAGTGATTCTGTGTGTACACTTTGAAGTGAGACCAAGGGTTGAACCTCTGTGCTTCCAATCACTCACTATTTGAACTTGGACTTCATCGGAAGCCTAGTTTTCTCACCTATGAAGTAGCAAAAACTTTCCCTATCTCATAAGACGCTGATGTGTTAACACCATCGTGAATTTAATGCTTCACAGTCATTAAACAAGGCAGTGGGCAGAGAACACCTAAATCAAGTCCCCGGTCCACTGTGAGCCTTCAGCAAAGGGCAGCCGTTACTAATAGAACTGAAGTACTAGTAAGTGGTGTGTCTGGGCCAGAACTCCGACTCCTTGTTGTAGGCTCAAGACGAAGAATCGAGCCCACTAATGAAGTCCTGATTTTTCTCGGAGCAGTGAGCTCACTAGTTTTCTTGTGTTGCCAAGTTCAATCAGACCCAGGAGTATTGGTTACTGCCGGCGTACGATGAAGACAGACATTTGGAGGCACCTCTCGGCAGAACCCGGGCCAATGCAAAACATTCCAGGGCTGCCTTGGATTTGCATTGGGTTCCCAGCAGCTCCTGTGAGGGATGTGGATATTTCCATGTTCCCCGCTATCTGCTGGGGTCACCAGATGAGCTCTGCTGACTTGGTGGGAGTGTTTCTGAAATCTTGGTTGAAATCAAAGTTAACCATGTAGGCAAAGTGTGAATTTCTCTGATGCTCTATCTCAATTTTTTAAAAGAGGGAATATACTACAAACAGGCAGCATTCCAACCTAATCTTAGGAGGTAAATTATGTTTGAAGTTGCCCTGCATTATGGCCACTGTACTTGCTACCTAGTGAGCCTGCATGTGTGTGTGTGTGTGTGTGTGTGTATGTCTGTGTTAAAGGGCCACGTGTTTACCCAGTTATCTACCGGACGGTAGTACCAGGCCCACTCTGCAAATTTAACATCTGGTATTTGCTGTTCACAAACAGCGTGTTTGAGAGCCAGACTTGAACTTAGCCCTCCTGACAGGAGACTTTTAATGTTGGATGTCATCCTGGGCCTCAGTTTTAAGAAAAAGGCCAAGTTACAGAATAAAATCAGAAACTGAAGGATGCATGGGTGGGTGGGTGCATGGGTGGATTGATTTAATAAAAACAGGAGAGAAAAGAAAACGGTTATTCCATAGAGTCGTGTTCTTGGTGGCCACCTTCTGGCTGAAGGCTGGTGTGGCCATGGTCACTTTTGTCCCAGCTTGTGCTGGGTCCCATGCTTTCCCAAGTTCCTCAGACACGCACATGCTTCAGCATGCATAGCTGTGGGAAGACGCTTCCCCTCACCTGCCACCCCCCTCGCTGGAAGAAACCCAACACCTAACAAACACTAGGAAGAATCTTGCTGACGCAGGCTTCCCTCCTAGCTAAGATTTAATCTCTTGGGCTCAGTGAACTGACAAATGTCATCGTTTCCACGCTGGGCCCAGGTTGGCACGGCCCAAATAGCTGCCACAATTCAGGGCGAGTTTTCACTGTGGACTGTGGCCAGCGAGAGCCCATCCCATGGCAAAGCACGGCAAACAGCACACCCACTCCCACCCAGCCTTTGCCCTGCACACACCAGCAAACTAGTTATGACTGTACCCGATTCGAGGCTGGGCACCGCAAGTGAAGGACAGAAGGGTGTCTGAGAAACATCAGCTGCTTTTCTAGGTTCGATCACCAAGATGGAGATAGATTCTCCCGCTCGATTGCTGGGAATACGGAAGTCCTGTAAAAGTCAAGAAACAAGCTCCTCTCGGTGGCATTGACCTTGCAGCTAATCGCCGCGACACCAGGCACCACAGGGAAATGGCACGCTCTACCTTGGCTTCCCAGGAGCAATCAACTAGGTTCTATTTATTCACGGAACCTAAACTGTTTGACTACTCAAGTGGTTCGTGATAAAAGCAATAGAGGGAGACCCACCGCAGCCTAGACCTACCCTGCTGTCCTTGGGAGGGGCCACGGGACTGCTGGTGACTGCCAGCCATTTGGAGCATTTTAAGGCAGCTCAGGTCTCCCTACAAAAGCCAGTGGGAGCCCAACAGACCTGGAGGGACCCAAGACCCTGCCAGCCCCTCCCACAATTCCAACGCAGAGGGAGAAGGCAGAACCTGGGTATTAGGACGGAGATTGGCACATGACCGTGACCATTCCTGGCCGTGGGTTTAGGCAAAACCAGGAAGGATCCTGTTGCAGTGGGCAAGCACAGTGGGCAGGAAGAGTGTCCTGAGGCTGGCCACCTGGGCTGTGGAACTCCACTTCCTAATGTCCCCTTAACCTCACGGGGCGGGCCATGCCCCCTGCCTTTCCTCAGCCACCCTGCACGGGAGCCCTGAGGGATAGAGTTCTCCTCCTCCGTTCACTCTTGCAAACAGCAGCTCAGAGAAGACAGGGAATGGCCAGGTCATGCGGACAGTGCATGGCCATTCTCAAACTGAAGCCACACCTACCTGAGATGAAACGTGCTTCCCCCCCGCCCCGCCCCTTATACTGTCCCCTTCACCAGAAAGAAATAATGAAATGATTCATTGTTTTGAGGCAAGGGTTCCCTTTCAGGTTCATCGTTCTGTGGATCTGCACACTGTGAAATGAGAATCAACTCACTACTAGTAGGATAAACCATTAAGCAACTTGAAAAGCAAAAGAACAATGCGGTTTGCCCAGGAGATCGGCATGGATCTGAACTGATCATTGTGGGGCCTGGGGGGGGGGGGGGGGGGGAGGGGCGTGCTTGCCTGGTGACCGCTGTTCACTACTAACTGATCAACCGCAATGCTGCCTCCTGGGGATCACTGCTGCCTGAGTCCGCACAGATTCCAGAAGGGAAGCTCGCGAAGGCAGCTTGTCAATGATTGCTAGAAGGTCCCCGGTGAAAGCAGTTTGGAGAAGAGCAAGTCCGAAGTCCACACTCACTCTGGGTCAGGGCGACCACAATGGCAAACCAAAGCTGGTGGGACAGAGCACAGGGCAGGGACAGACATGTCCTCCGGCGTGCAGTTGAGAATAAATGCACAGGCACGGCGGTGACATCGCCCAGGGGTGGTCTCAAGGGGGAGCAGGAAAATCCGGCCCCTCCGTTCCCAGCCCTCCAGGTGGTGTCAAGCATCTGGGCCGTCAGGGGTTGTATGGCTTTGGTTGCAGGAGCCCAGACTTGCCTTCTAGTCCTCCGGCTTCGTTCTTCAGGTTGGACCATCAAGGAGGAGAACGCCAAGGAAAACGTACCCTTCTGCTCGTGTTCTTTACCTTCTCTGGTTCTGCTCAAGGCTCAGCTGTCAGGACACCTGTACTTGACAAGGTGACAGGCGATGGCAGGACAAGAGTGGCCATGCACAGCTTCCCCTTTTTTGTAATAAATTTGTGTCCCTTTGGGCACACAGATGACCACTTTTACGACTTCTCCAGGCAGGGCTGCCAAGTAGCCCCGCCCCTAGAGTACTAGTAGATGGGTGTATAGCTGAGGTTTTGAGTGCCCAGCACCCTCTTTCTTTTAAAAAAAAAATACATTTTATATCTTTCTTTCTTTTTTTAAAAATATATTTAAAAAAAAATATATATATATATATTTAAATTTATTATTGATTTCAGAGAGGAAGGTAGAGGGAGAGAGAGATAGAAACATCAGTGATGAGAGAGAATCATTGATCAGCTGCCTCCTGCATACCCCCTGCTGGGGATCGAGCTAGCAACCTGGGTGGGCATGTGCCCTTGACTGGAATCGAACCTGGGACCCTTGAGTCCATAGGCCGACACTCTACCCACTGAGACAAACCAGCTAAGGCCCAGCACCCTCTTTCTACGGCTACACTGCATTCAGGCCTTGAGAATTTATCACGACTCAGCCAAGATCTTTCACTTCACATAATTTAGCCAATTTGAATTGCTCAGTTTTTCCACACTAACTAGGATATTTGGCAAAAGGTATAGCTTTGCAATGGAAATGATCCCAAAGTAAAAAACCTAGTTGTTTACCCAGTTCTGCTAATAATGAGTCCTGAGAAGTCTCCAAGGCTCTCCTTCTGTGTAGAAATGGGGGTGCTAATGCAGAATCGGGGTTTTGATGACATTTTTCTCTGTGGCTCTGAGGTAGAAATGACATGGATTCACAAAGAAGTGATTGAGGTCATTACAAAGAAGGAAGTCCCAGCGTAATAATACCATTAAACGCTGAAACATATAAAGGGCAGGAAAACATACAATGTGCATTCAATGGGTTGTGCCCAAGGCTAGGTTTTGAACTTGGGAAAAGTGGGACAGAGACTGTACCTGTGCTCAGAGACCACACTCTCGCAGCAAAAAAGGTCAGGAGAAGTGAGGCTTGTGGGGTGGGGACAGTTAGAGAGAACTGGGTGATGAAGGAGGGAGCTGCGCCCTCAGATAGCATCAGACATGTTGCCTGTCCATTGAGATCATCAACCCAAGAAGGAAGATGCCCCATTGACTCTGATTTTTTAAAGCTGAAATACGTGCTTCATCACTAACTAAGACCCAATGGCTAAAGTATGAAAACAGGGCATATTGTAGAATAATTCACTAAGCTTGTCTGCCCCAAAGATCATTGGAATTATTTAGGGTGATAATAGCATTTTCCGTACTATTCCATTTCAAATATTCTAAATGTGGCTTTTGTATGATATGCAGGGAAATTGTTGAGAAAGTGAATCCTGAGAGTTCTCATCACAAACAGATGTTTTTCCTTTCTTTTCTTTGTCTTGTATTTATACAAGAGGATGGCTGCCCTGGCTGGTTTTGCTCAGTGGATAGAGCGTTGGCCTGCGGACTGAAGGGTCCCAGGTTCGATTCCGGCCAAAGGCACATGCCTGGGTTGTGGGCTCGATCCCCAGTAGGGGGCATGCAGGAGGCAGCCAATCAATGATTCTCTCTAATCATTGATGTTTCTCTCTCTCCCTCTCCCTTCCTCTCTGAAATCAATAAAGAAATATATTTTAAAAAAAGAAGAAGATTGCTGATACTGTGGTAATCATCTCACAGTACATGTAAATCAACCCATCACGCTGTGCACCTTAAACTGATACAATAGTGTTTGACAATCATTTATCAATAAAACTGGAAACATAAAAATGATTACATGTATAATACGAAGTACAAAAATAATTACATAAATAAAATAATTGCAGAGGTGCTTAAAAATAAATAAAATGAATGTGGTTTTTGGAGTTTGGACTCAAGCTCAACCTACTGTGTGTGAAATAGTGTGTTTGGCCATCGGGTGGGGACTGGGTCCCTGGCCACAGGTATTACCCATAAAGCTGGTTCAGAGTTGACAGGAAGACTGAACTATTGCCACCTCATTGAGAGGGTTGGGCTCAGAACAGAAAGTGGGATCCTTCTGTTTGCCGTGGCCTGGCAATGGAGCCTCTCCCCTTCAGATGTTGCTTTTCTATTCACTGTCCTAGGCTGTCATCTCCCTGTCGCTGATGGGAATTTCCACAGAACAGCCCATTTAGTAAGAGTGGGTCTGGGTGTGTTTAGCATACGGTGCAAGGTTTTACAAACTACCACATCCCACCTGAATAAGGCAAAAGACCTGAGACATTTTGAAATTATCAACAATAAAAAATTTTGAAGAAGAGCTTAAGAAGCCAACTACTCTGGTCATAGGGGTAGCACTGAACAAATGAGGCCAAGAAAACGTTTCAATGTTTCCTAGACTTTGTGACAAGGCCAGTTACTCCTGTTTGGCTAACAGAAAGCCTTTCGTTATGGGGCCTGGCCGGGTAGCTCAGCTGGTGAGAGAATCATCCTCATATGCCCATCACCCCTTCTACTCCTAGCAAAGCTGACTGGGCCAAGGGCACGGAAGCCCAGCTCCCTTGCCTAAGATGCTGTTTTCACTCCAGGACTCCCTCCAGAGTCAGGCAGGGAATGGCCTTGGCCTACAATAGCACTCTTACTTGACTTCCTCCCTCCCCTGACTTGCTTCCCCTACTTTCCTTCCAATTCCTCCAGGAGCACTTCTTTTATTAATGGCGGATGAATGTTTGTCTCAACATCTGCTTCTAGAATGTCTACTCCTAGAAGAGATTTCAACTCCATGGCTTCCTAATGTAAGGTTCTCTCTGGACAGGCCAGAGGCAGGCAGGTCCCCGCCTCAAATGGACATCCTTCATTCTCATGGATGCCTACCTTCCAAGGTGACATTTACACGCCTCCGAGACAGGGATGGTGGGAGCAAACTGAAGGCAAATGACCAAGTCCGACCTGGCCTGTGGAGGACGCTTTAAGCTGGTGGGGATCATAGGAAGCTTTGATGATGTTTTAAAAACGGACATATCCCCCACCCCAATAGTTCTATATCTAACCCAACTTAAGTAGATCTATTCAAAGGTAAACATGTATTTTTATTCCCTCTCATCACACTTCAAAGCTTTTCATGTCTCAACTGAAGCCAAGATGAGATTGGACGCGCTACAGCATTTTCTTTTCTGGAAATGGTTCTTGTCATCTTCTCTGCCCAGTTTTCAGACATCTTTTTAGAACTTTGGGTAAAAATCCAGACTTTGGATGTATGTTCTATTTAAATTTGACACATGCAAGAACTTTGCTTGCAATTAATTGGGAGGAAAGAAAGAAAGAAAGAAAGAAAGAAAGAAAGAAAGAAGAAGAAAGAAAGAAAGAAAGAAAGAAAGAAAGAAAGAAAGAAAGAAAGAAAGAAAGAAGGAAAGAAAGAAAGAAAGAAAGAAAGGAAGGAAGGAAGGAAGAGGGAGGAAAGGAAGGAAGGTGATTTACTGAATAACCATTCATGTCTGTTTTTTATTTTAGGCCATAAGACCAAAGACATTGACCATCTTCAGTTATGAAATGATTAACTGTGTATTTGAAGTAATATTGTATGGTGGCTCCCAGACCCTACTCCTTAGACTCAGGTTGTGAAGTAAACGAGTTCCAGATTGAGCAACACAATATCTTTTTTAAAGATTAGTTGTCTTATTTCCCTCATTAGCCCAGAAATTTCCAGAAATACTTAGATCATTCAATTATTAAAACATGTAAAATAAATTCTATCTTCAGTGACAGAAATCTCATAGATGTATAGATGCTTATTCTAGAACTTTCCCACTCACCTCTCCACACTTTAATCACACATTTATATGCCTCTCCTTTTGTGAATTCTGTCAGATCAGCAACCTCAATGTCTAACTTTTTAATATCTCCAAATGAAAACAGGCACACATCACCAAACTGAAGAATATTGGCTTAACATTTAAATTATTTCATGGATTTATATTCCTTTGGACTCATTTTCTTCTTTCATCACTTTTAAGACTGTTATGAATGGATGCAAGCTCTACTATGCACGGTCCTGCAAGAAATAAAACTTTCCAGCATATTAGACCATCGTTATAATTCATGTTGTGTATTACTTGATACTCAAAGGAATCTACACATGCATATGTATGCCTGCAATAGACTAATTTGAGAAAAATGTGGTCTAATGAAAAGTGCATGGCCTGTGAGTGAGAAAAGCTGTTTGGAGCCTCCATCCACCTCTTTCCAGCTCTGTAACTTTGAGCAAATCAATTGCCCTCTCTGGTTTTCACTTCCTTGCCCTTAAAATGCAGCTAATCATGCCTTTTGGCCTGAGCATCAAATTAAAAACATTATTGAAAGAGCTTTTTAAATGGAGGGAGAGTACTCAAGGGTTAGTTTACTAATTACAGGGGAAACTGCAAATACAAATGAAAACTAAGAAGGTAAGAAGGAAAATTCAACCATAATAACAAATTACACCCTTCATTTATAACCTTTTATCAATCTAATTGACAATTATATTTTGGGGGAGACTATGCCATGTCAGATGTCCCTTGAGGGACACAGAGTGAGGTGCGGTGGCGCTCTGAAATGGAACACAGAGTTGAGTTGGCACAACTGAGACAGCGCTAAGTGGCATTCAGAGTAAGTGGAAGGGAATGCTGAGATCCAGAGTTGGATTGGGACGCTATGAAGTGAAGGCCTTAAGAATGATGTCCCAGGGGACGTACCACTTGGGCTAAGACCTGAGCAGTGATAACGAACCAGGTGGATGAATGAAGACCTGAGGATATTCCAGGCAGAGGGAACAGCCTGTGCAAATCCTCTGAGGCAGGACATGGTCAGAGTCTGAGCTCTGGGTTTCCCCTTTTCACTTTTCTCCACCTCTGCGTGCACTTGTTTTGCATGGCACTTTTACAACCTCCTCCTCTCAGGTCTGTCTGACCCTGCAGCTCTGGAGAGAGACCGCCAGCTTCAAGAGCCAAACCTTGTGTGGCTTCTTCGGTCTCTCCAGCCCTGACATTGCTGATGGCCACCGTTCTCTCTGAGGCTGAATGGGAAACCCTTGCTTCGTGGGAAAGAGAAGAACCAAAAGGAAGAACACTGGCTCGCCGTTCCCACTGGGGAAACGGGGAAAGGAATAACCTCGGTCAGGGCTTTGAGTCAAGGGAGAGGGGAGGAGAAATGATTTTTCAAGGGAGCCATTTCCCAAGAACCATTTTCAAAAAAGGAAATGCTGTGGCGCGTCACACCGTGCCCGCCAGGCCCTCAGAACTCGGGAGGCTTCCCATAAAGCATGTCGCCTACTGTTCTCTCCAACTTAAAGCAGCCTTGTCCACCTGGCCCAGGTGCCTGGGTAGGGGACATTGAGCGTCCACTCGGAGTTGACCTTGTACCAGGGCAGGAATCTTGTGGCGAAAGCACCCGCGGGAAAGTCATGGTCTTTCAGAATCTACCAGGGTCTCCACATGCTCTGGCCTTGGGAAGGCTGGTGGCCCACATGGGCCTGGCCTGCCTCCCTCTGCAGGAAGAAGACACACATCTGTGTCCAAGGAGGAAGCTCGCTGCCTCCATTCCCAGAGACTGGGAGACGCCCCCTCAGCCTCCTGCTTTGAGGGTGGGCTTCTGCCCATTTCTCATGAAAGTGCCAGACTCTGTGCATAGATGCTGGACACGAGATTCCAACCCGGTGCCCAACCCCAGTTTCTAAGCTCCAGAAGAACCCATCTTGACCCACATCTATCCAACTTCTTGACACTTTCCCATCAAAGAAAACAGCCTATAGGAAAAATCAACATGGCCATGGAAGATTGCGAGAAACACAGAGTTCCCCTGTGCCATTGTGTTGATTCATATTTGATGTGTGTATTGTCTGCGTGGGTTTGTCCTGACTTTTCCTGGAGGCAGGGTTCATTGTCACTATGCATTTGGAGTGGGGAGAACAGGAAGGGAGAGAGAACTTGGGGTAAAGAGAGTTACTTAGAAAAAATAATCTGGTTATTTATTTATAGTTTATTTAGGCAAAGGGACCTTAAAAAGGCTTTAGAAGAGTGGCTGAAATTTCTTCAAAGAGTAACTGGCGTTCTTTAAAGGGGCAGAGTGTTCTTTCACACAGGTGTCTGCAAAGCTGAAGCAGAGTGGCCATCCGCATGCATGCTCTCCTGGTCTGTAGATTTCCTTAAGACACACTGCTGACATCATGGCCTCTCTCTCTCTCTCTCTCTCCCCTCACTTTCTCTCCTTCCCTCCCTCCCTCCTTTCCTGGCCCTCCCTCCCTCCGCCCAGTCTCTTCCAATCTCTTTCTTTCTCTCTTCAGCTCCTCCAGGTAAACCCTACTCAAGCTTGTACCAACTCGTTTTTGACTGACAGGGAGCAAAGCGAGCTGTCTTCATTCTGAGGGAACCTGAACACCTATGCTCCCAAGTCGACCTGCTGGCTCATCCTCTCCCTGCCCGACAGCAGCTCACCTCCGGCCAGGAGTGTGCCTCGCAGCCCGTGCAGGTAAGAGGCAGGTGGGGGCAGACCCGGAGCAGGCAGCGTGTGGGAGCGATCTCGGGAACACGGCCCTTCTCAAGGTAATGGAAGAGCGGGATTCTTTTCAAACTCCCTGGAATCATTCAAGACGGCCAGGCTTATCTGCGGGAATTTACAAGTGCTGTTTGCATGTGGAAAACGGGTTCTTACTTAATGATGGGGCAGAAAAAGTGCTTTATTCTTGCCTGTGAAACAGTATCCAGATGTTGTCTTGCTTTTTTGCGGGTGTAAGTGATCTAGATGAGGGGGGAAGAACTGCTCCGACTTCTCTGTCCTTGTGGGTCTCTCCTGCCGTCTGTCAGGGCGAGTGTGTTACTGATTCTCAGCGACTAGATCGTTCTTGGGGTCGTTCCCCGGCTCTGATTGCTCCTTGGTCGGTGGAGAAATCAGTTGAGGTTGCCGCAAGGCGAAACCTCACTGGACTAGTTAACAGTCTGCTACCTATCCTTAACGAGAAAGAGTTATGTAAGTTTTCCGTGGTAGGTATAAGGAATGTAAACAGTTCGGACTTTGAAAACCTTCGGAGCCTTGCCCACGACCCCTACCTAATGCACTTTACCGTCTGGGTATGATTTCGTGTGCCTCCCGACCCTGCCCGGCTAGTAAGTGTTACACTGCGTGAAATCTCCACATTCCTCCCTCGAAACTAGTTTGTTTTCATCTCCTCCCTGCACTTCCGCGTTTAGCTGCCTGGAGGAAATAAGAGTTTGCTGTTCAATGGATGTTTCATGACCTCCCGACTGCTTTTCAGTCCCAGGTTCAGACACTTACAGCACACGCTGGATTTCACTTGGGAAAATGAAAGACCCAAGTTGGTCCCGCTCCGCTCGAACACTAAGATTTATTTCTTCTTGTGGGAAAATACCTTAACCTTTTTTCCCCCCTCTTAATCTAAAGGAAGGACTTTGAAAAACATTACAAGTGATTCTTAACGTTCTTTTTTTTTTTGAAAGCTAAAAATCACACACACATAATCAGCTGCTACCCCAGGTCATGTCCCAGGCTGTCTACTCTGGTAAATGTTTAAGCAAATATGTAATAATCAACAATAGCCTTGGGTGGAAACCTCTCTCAATTGAAAATTGTCCTAGGAATCCAAAGAAAAGAGTCAAATTCAACAACGATGCCTTTTTCAATGGCATCCTTTTATGAAACCTAGACACCAGGAGACTTCCATTTGAACAACAAAGCACTTACCTCACCCTCAGCTCCCCGGGCTGTGCTCTCCTGGGCTTTATTTTTAGCAGATTTCCTCCTTCCTAGCTGTGAATATAATAAATGACCGCGGCGCCCCCGAGGTCATGTGGCCAGTCTTCACAGAAGGTTGGGCAGTGGAGGAGTTTCACCAAATTGCCAGTAGCCACATCTCAGACATGCCCATGAAATAACGGAGCGGACGGGTCTCCTCGGAGTTAAATAAACGCATACATCGTTGGCGATTTTATAGAAACAGACCCAGTTGAATGCTGTGATTCTGGTTGCTTCAGGAAAACACATTTTTAAAAAGTCCTCCCACCCTCTTACCACTCCTGCCTCCCCCCAACACTTGTGGTCATCTTATATAAAGTGCTATTTCCCCAATTTCTGCCTTTCACACTTCTAACCAATGTGGACAGCCCTGCTTGGGGGGGTCGGGGGGGGAGGGCGGGGGAAGGGCGAGCGAGACCCCAGCCTTCCCACTTCACCGTCCCGGGGAGCCAACAAAAGCAGGTCGCTGGCTGCATTGCATGGGGCTCAGCACACGCCTGCGAGGAGGAGGCTGGAAAGGTTGCACAGTCTCGTCTCGGTGCATGTGTGTGTGTGTGTGTGTGTGTGTGCGCGTGACTATATACGTAAATGACAGCGACATGCTTGGTGCGAGGAAAACCGCCGAGGTGTGGCTCTAGGCACTGCACAGGGGCAAGCATTTTGGCCTTAATCAGTAAATGTCAAGCGGTTGACATCGCCTTTCCTGCCGCACCCCCTCCCCTCTGTTCGGGCGAGCAGCTGGCTTCCTCTCACTCGTGGCTTCAGAGGCCAGGGCCGTGTGTAGACTTGCCCGGTGAACCGTCCCAGTCTCAGGACCCTGCAGAACAAGCCCTGGCCCCACACGGCTGGGACGACGGGCCCCTGGGGACCCTTGGTCGAGACATAGCAACCTCCCGGATCGTTTCCCTCAGCCGTTCATTTATAAGTAACTCAGCTACTGTCTTCTTCTCCACAACAACTCGAGCACTATCCAGCGGAGTACACTGGTGTCTCCAAATATGTTGTTTCAATTCTTCTTTGAAGTCGAAATAACTCTGCTCCCGAGATAGTCAGGAAGCTCCGGCCAGGTTCACGTGGCTGCTGTGCGTGCAGAGTGGAGTGTGCTGCTTAGGGGTGGAAAGTGCAGGATGAGGGTCAGGCCAGGGTTCTTAGCCCCCCTCCCTCCTGCCTGCCTTTCCCCTCCAGGCAGACTGCCACCTTGGGGTGGGGCTTCTGGTGCCCTTGAAGGGTCGGCTGTGTGGCAGGGCTGGGCACCCGGACAGCCAAGGAGCACAGGGAGTCAAGGGGGGTTCACTGGGTGTGTGCTCCTTAAGGATGCTGTGCCATGGGGGGGGGGCACACATCTGACCCAGCACCCCTGGATCTCTGCTGCCACTCAGGCTGGCTTCCTGGAGCAGGTTATCCAGATAGGGAGGGGCTTGTGGCCTAAAGGGCCAGGCCTCCCCCAAGGACAGGAGCACAGGGAAGCCTGCCCCCTAGGTGCAAAGGGAGAATGGAAGGTGCAGAGGGAGAGAAGACAGCATATAATCTTTTTATAAATATACTAGAGGCCCAGTGCATGAATTCGTGCCGGGTAGGGTTGGCTGGCCTGCCCCGATAGGGGCCCATCAGGCCAGGCTGGCAGGGGGGAGGGGCCTCAAATGGTTGGCCAGCCAGCCCTGGCCCTGATCGGGGTGTTGGGGGCTGATCAGGGGCAGGGCCAGCTGGGAGGAGGGGCTGAGGCCAGCCAGGGGTGGGGAGCTGATTGGGACCTGGATCAGGCTGGTTGGCTGCTGCAGTGCATGTTATAGCCACTGGTTGTTCTGGTTGTTCCCCGTTCTGGTCGCTAGGCTTTTATATACATAGATTTTTTTATTGATTTCAGAGAGGAAAGGAGAGGGAGAGAGAGAGAAACGTCAATGATGAGAGGGAATCATTGATCGCTGCCTCCTGCATGCCTCACACTGGGGATCAAGCCTGCAACCCGGGCATGTATCCTTGGACCAGAATGGAACCTGGGACCTTCAGTCCACAGGCTAACGCTCTATCCACTGAGCCAAGCTGGCCAGGACTAGTATATAATCTTAAAATTCAGGGTCTGGGGTAGAAGTTTTATTTGCTAAGTGTTACTTGGTTGAGTTGAAAGAGGGAAAAAAAGAGCAAACAGACATCCTGATAAAAACACGGAAAGCAGTAGTTACGGAGGAGGTGCTGTCCCCTCTGCAAGGCGCTCTCGGGCTCACCCAGATGGCGGCGTGGTCATCTCACTCACTGTGATGCAGCCCGAGTCCACACAGAATCCCTCCCCGCGTCCCAGGGTTTTTAGCCAAAACCCACTCTGCTCATTTCATGAAGAAAGGTCCGCGCTCCGGAGGACTCTATGCCTGCATCGCTTCCCCGGGCACGGCGCCTCGACTGGGGCAGGTCAGGAAACCCAGGGTCACCGCAGTCCCGTGTGCCTCTGGTTCGCATGCCGCCTAGTTCCCGAGTACGGTCTGTGCTTCTAGACCTAAGATCCTCCAGCACGAAATTCCAGGTACTTTTGTCACGGGACGAGATCAGCCAGGGCTGCCTGGTCACGCTCACCGCACCAGAAGGTGCGTGGGAAGAAGAGCGAGGTGCATGATTTTTTTGGTGCAAAAGCATGCGCAGCAGGAAGCAATGAAGAGTGAGTCTGTGCTGCCTCAGGACGGAGGGCCTGGAGGAAACATGGGAATGAGTTAGCAACAGAGTAAGTTCTGTTTAGTTCTCCCTGCAGGTCAAATTCAGAGCAATCTACAGGCACATGGTCCACATTAAACAGGGCCAGCAGCTCTTCCATGGGGCGGCAGGGGGCGGGGGCGGGGGGGGGTGGGTGGGAAGGGCCACAGAGCTGCTCTGGCCCCTCGCACCCCCATCCAGGGTTCTGAGTTCAGGGAAATGACATCCTGGAACTGACCACGTCCCTGCGATGACAGATCACAGTAGTCCTCAGAGTCAAACGGGGTCATCGGAGTACAAAAGGGCTGGCTCAGAGGGCAGGCACCGCAGTCAGGATCCGATTCCCAGGGGCTGCTCAGGACCCAGGAGCTGGGTGTGGGTTGCCACCCACATCCTGTTTCGGGAGAAGTTGCCTGGGTTCCGGCTGAAATGCTCATGTGCTTCTCCAGTGCCAGCGGCACCAGAGGCTGATCAAGATTTAATGGAGCTTGCCCTGGCCAGTTTGGCTCAGTGGATAGAGCATCGGCCTGTGGACCGAAGGGTCCCAGGTTCAATTCCAGTCAAAGGCACGTACCTCCCCAGCCCGGGCCCTGGTTGAGGCACATGCAGGAGGCAACCAATCAATGTGTTTCTCTCACATCAATGTTCCTCTCTGTCTTTCCTCTCCTCTACTCTCTCTAAAAATCAATGGAAAAATAGCCTTGGGTGAGGATTAAAAAAAACCACATTTGATAGAGCTTGAAGGTTCTCCAACTTGGGATCCCTCTTCAAGGAAAACGAGTGAAAAATTGTGACTATGAAATGAGGTACAAAGCTGTGGAGAAGGTGGGAACAGTGCAGTGTGAGGTTCATCGACCTCATGACAAGCCCACACCGAGTCATACATCATAAAGGCCTGTACTTGTTTCTTGGAGCAACGGTTGAATGAACAGATAGAAATTTTAGCTGCTCACTGCCCTCTGAGTAACTCTGAGAAATGGTGAGAGAAAATACCAAATTAGCATCTTCTACATACGTAGTGACCAGCGAGGATACGTGGGAAATTGATCCGGGTGATATTCAGACTGTTCCCCGTTTCATCGGCATGTTGCCACGAGAGGTAGGTCTTCCTGCACATGGCTGACCTTTAGGGACATAACTGGGCCCCGGAGAAGATGCTCCAAAAAGTCCATTCCCGGTAAGAATGTTTGCTAACCTCGTGCCTCCCGGGCCACATCGGGCTCTCACTCCGTGATGTTTACGTCTTCAAATATTTGCCGACTGATAGTGTGCTCCCTCCGAGTCCTGCTTGCCAGCGAGCACAGGCCGGCTCCCGGCTCTGGCTTCTTACTTCCCGAGTTGCCCTTTGTGTCTATTCCTACCCCTTGAGGGCACATTTGAAGTTTATCTTCTGCTTGGAAACATCATGACATTTGGCATCACCCGTTGTCTTCCTAACGACCCCATCCCCACACACCTGCTGGGAGTTAAAAGAAAATTCCAGAGCCCCAGAGCACCTTGCTCCTTTGTCTGGAATTCTCTAAATACTAAGGAATGAGGACCCGCGCCCCGACTGCTTCACCTTTTCAAAAGTCCAGGAAAAGAATTTATATATAAACAGACACGTATTTACAAGTGAGCAGAGGTGGGTATTTAGCCAGACCAGCCATCATGAAACGGACGGTGTATGCGCAGCGAGAATATCTCAGTGTCAGCAATGGCACGCACAATGGTGCTTTATTTGGAATATTTTGTTTAATGCATTTTAAATCTACGGTTTCCACCTAAGGTTCATATTGAAGAGTAAGTGTCCTACAAAATTCCCCTCTGAACGGTGTTTTTTAAAAAAGCGCTAGCACAGTGACATTGATCGTACCGTCGCTCTTTAACAAAGGAGCTGGGTGTCAGGTGCCATGCCTGGGTTCCTGGCACTAGGAACACTGAGATAATCTGACTGAGAAACACTCCGGGTGCCAGCTCCTGGCACCACCCCTACATGCCCCTTATGCACACGAGAAAGACTGGCGTCTCCCAGGCAGGTCAAAGCTGCCTGGTGAAGATGAGGGCAGGGGAGGGCGCCAGCCTTCGTGACTCAGTTTCCTGGGGAAAGCGGGGAGACCCCTTAGATGCTGGGCCTCTGCTTCCTGTCCCAGGGGCTTGAGGCAGGAGGGGAGGTTCCGAAACACTATCACATTTGGCACTAAGCACCTCTGGGAGGTTCTATTGGCAAGCAGAGTCCTGAGGAGCCTTTTGTGTCATTCTTGCTCCACAAGAAAGAAGAAGGTCGGTGCTCAGAGAGACTGGAGAACCCCGTTGCTGCTGTCATACTGGGTAGTTCCCTCTTGAAACTTCACAGTCTCATGACCACGTTAGAAACGCTGCGGCAAAGGCGTCCCGAACCTCGCATTCCAAGTTGTACAACCGCGTCGGACCACGGAACTGTCTGCACGGGCACCTACCTCCTTACAACTACCATTCATTCCTCTGATTAGCATTTCAGAGGAATGCTAATTTTTGCACCCCGTGATTGGTGTGGGGTGCAAGGTGTCATGTGCTCCAAAAACGAGCAAATCACGAAGTCCATGCTCCACTGGACTGTGAGCTGTGCCTTGGGGACCCTAGCTACCCTGCAGGTGACTGGCCAGCCTTTGGGTTTACAACGTGGCCATGGCAGGGAGCTCCCCAAGTTGATTTACCTTTAGTTTCGTTAAATCCATCTTATTCCAGAAAGGATTTAGGTGAGTTTACAAAGACACATGCAATGCTGTCACACAGATGTAATGCAAGTTACAAATACTACTAGTATAGGAGCAAAAGGAAGTGAGGGTATGCCTCAAAGAGGTAATTTGATAGAATCATGAACTCACATGATTTTTATCTATTCTTAAAGGAACTAGGAATGAAACGCGTACAGAGAGCCTATCATTTGCGACTTCAGAATTGAATGTAGGGTTTAAAGATGCTTCATGTTGGAACCTGGAGGTCTATTAGGCCCTCACTGAACCTAGTTTTACATGCACCATATTTTATAATACTTTGGAAAGACAGTGTCTTATTGTTCTCTTTCCATTACTATGTGTGTAATGCATTTGTCTCTAAGTGAGGTTATAAACTTTCTCCTTTGGCTTAGCCTTGTTCTAGCACCACCGCCAGAACACCATCAATGACCTGAGCTAGGAACCTTCTCTAGCTGTCCCTCCCAATCCCAGACACCGCTGGTTCATCCCACCTGGCCCTCCTTCCTACGGCCTGTCCACTTCTCTCTCCCCGCTACGGGTTGCAAGCTCAGTGGCAATGGAGGTTCTACCTGATTCTTCCTCTGTGTTCCCAGAGCTTAGGCGGAGTTATTCCTCAGGCGATGCTTACGTGAAGGCACAATTTTTCTCATAACCCCCTCTCCCGTTGCATCATGACCTATGTCCATCGCATCCTGCAAACACACAACATAGAAATTTTCATCGAATGTTTTGAAAATTAACTAGATCTGAAAACCCCTGACCAGTGCCTTTACTCCCTTGGGAAACATCACACAGGGATATACTGGCTGCTGGAATGGTGTACACGGGATGATTAAGGAGGGAGACGCGTGCTTATGAGTGACAAGAAACGGGGTACCATGCGCCTAAAACGTAGTGGCTGTGTGAAGCCCATGGAGGAAACACGCAGAGTACTCTGGATAGAGGGAAATTGAAATAAAACAGAAGTAAGCGCCCAGCTGGCAGGTTCGGCGTGGGAGCGTGCACTCAACGTTGGATCCTGGGGAAGAAAAGGGGAGGAATGTGCTGCAGCCCGGGGGTGGGAGAGGTGATTTGACCCATGGTGTGGCCCATCCAGGAGACAAGGGAGTTCACGTGAGTTCAGTCTCCCTTGAATGCTACTTTTTAGACACGGTCTAGGTTAGCAATAAGGGTATTTGGCTCTCAATGTGTTTTAAATTGTAAGCCGAAGAGAAGTTTCTAAGATTTGCCCATTTTAAAGATGAACTATAGGACTAACACTTACAAGAGCCACTTGTCTGTGATGACAACCACATGCATTTCATCTGCCTGGGAACTGCCTGCACCAGGGCGTGGGGTTTCAGAGCGGAAGGCTGCACTAGGGCATGTACATGTAAGCATAAAACTCATAATGATGGGTAGTACCGTGTCGAGCCCAACATCCTGGGAGGGTTCTCTAAACTGTGCG